>JAMPIV010005001.1:237500-837500 GCA_024509875.1 Oreohelix idahoensis
CCACTGACTGCTTTGACGGTCGGCGGCTAAGGATCAAAGAAGAAGATGTTATCTGTATAAGCAACATATTCCTGGGTATATATTTTTTAATCAGTGGAGGTTCCTTAGATGACACGATCCTACTTGGATAACTGTGACAATTCTAGCGCTAATACATGCTTGCATGTCTACGAGGGCAAGTTAAGTATCCTACTGATGACAGGCGGTTGCTACTGGTGCCAGACTGTAACGGCCAGACCGTTCCTCTGACTTCCAGGCCGGATCTCGCTGCATGGGCAACAGCTTGATCTACAATTGCCCAACCTCGTGCCACCAAAAGTTATTTCGGGAGGTTCGCACCTATGGTCAGTAATGACTGGAAGGGAAGATAGATAGATAGATAGAGAGATATTTTTGTAAAAATTAAAAAAATTAAAATAAAATTGTTTATCATTCGCTAAATATTTCTTTCTAGTTTTAATTATATAAATTCTTAATTGCTTTATTTTATATTGTACATTCAGATATAGCTTTGTTGCGTGTTTTCCACGTAGCCATCGTTTGTCTTTTTTTTTTTAAAATAAAATGTTATCTCATTTTGGGGAGGCGCGCTCCTTGGAACGTTGACACATGGCCCGTCGGTTATATTAGGGCGCATGACCAATATTAAATGACATTGTGGTCTTGATAATTATAATATCAGTGAGAGTAAAAAGACCCATTTGTAGAGGAATCAGTTGTTATAAAACATTTAGAATAAGACCATTTGAAATTATCACTTTCCCATCTTGTAATTAGATACCCATCCATGCATTCCCCGTCCTGCACGCACTATACTTTCCATTCTAACCACAATCTTTGTAGAACAGCCCGCCTAACATCGAACTCACAAAGAGAATGCATAGCAATCACTAACAGTCCGACATCTAATATTATCTCTCTTGTAACATAATTTATGTAGAGTTTAAGGCGGGGCAATCGGGCCCCATACTTTAAAAATTGGTAATAATGCTAAAAAAATATAAGGAAGTAACCAGCTTTTCCCTGTGAAACCATTTAATACACAAGTGTAAAGTACATGATAAGCTCTAGGCGTTGATTATTTACAAGCTAATGGAAAACAAAATGTTTCACGATTTTGTTTTTAAATGTGGGGTAATTGTAATCCCTTTTTTGAAATAACGTTAAAACACAATTCTCAATAGCAAATTAAAAATTCAACATATTTAAAATTAAAATATTAATAGTGATATCAAAATCCACTAATACTAATTTAATATGAAATATACAATACAATGATGAATTTATGAATACTGTCACGGGTTGCCTCCCCTTTTCTCTGCAGTAGTGGTCCAACAGTGGCCAAAACCTAGAGTATCTAATGTGGATCTTCAAAGGTGTCTACCTTCGCACAAGATTACTCTTGGCAGGGTTGTAGATAGAAGGATAATGATGCTTCTACCTCGAGTTAGTGTTCACAAGATATTTCAGAAGTGAAGAACAATGCTGAATGAGTCTTAGGACGTTAAATTTGTATCTGACCCGCCGCCTTTTGTGAAGATGGATATAAAGGATTTGCTTGTTCAAGCACCCAGCTGATTTAATTCAGCAAAATTCCTTTTATTAGCTCGCTATAGATGTGTATATATATATTAATGAATATATACCAAAGGTTATGGATCATATTTATGTTTTTCTTTCTGTAATGGTTAATTCAACTATTAATTTGTCAAAATCAACATATACAAATTTAATGCTCAATTACTTTGAAACAAATGTAAATAAACATGAAATGGTAATTATGAGAATTTGTGGTTCATCATAGATCTCGGTTTGGGAGATGAAAATATATTCTTTTGATGAGGCCTGCTAAACTTATAACTCAGCTTCCAAATTGCTGAAATGTTGGTGCTGCTGGTTCCGTCACTTCGTCTCTGTGGAAACGCACCCGCATTTTGGGTGATCGCAGGGGTCTACCCAACCGGAGTGCAATGGAAGGGCCTGAACCTGGGAGCACCAATTTTTTTTTTTTTTTTTTTTGGTCTCCGTTCTCTCATTTAAAAAAAAAATTTTTAACAACTTTATTCACATTCCGTGGAAATTTACAAAGACATGTGCATTTAAACATTGGCAATAATACGTAACAAATACACGTATAAAACCACTCCTTCATGTGACGTACGTCTAGTTTGTCAAGTGAATTTTTCCTGATTTGATGGATTATTAAAGGGACTTTAGCTTTTCATAACATTAGAATCCCTGAACATCAGTATTGTTGTAACTTTTCATCAACGAAGAGTAGCGGCTAGGATCAAAGCAGTCAAAGAAGATCCCCAGAACAGAGAAGCAGAAGTTTAGCATCTCCGTACGAACACTGAACCGTTCGCAAGACGGACACGAGCGGTCAGAAGAAAGCTTCCTGCAGACTTCGCACGTCTGTGGCCACCGGCAGACTTGACCGAAAGACGGAACGCTCAGCGAAGCGGATACGATCTGAGGAATCAGGCTACTCACCGCAAACGAGGCTAGTCTCGCCGAAATTTCAAATCCTCGTGTGAGTAGCCTGAGACGAATGTAGATCGGAAGCCAGTCGGGCCATCGTGGTTAGCATGGCGGCTAAATAACTTCGACTTCCCCTGGGACCTGAAGAGGCGCGAAATTTTCACATGTACCATTTATCTTGCCTTTCTAATAGATAAATACAGAATCTGAAAAGGGCAACGTATCATTCGTTCTGACAGAATTCTAAGATTCACTAGCATATAGAAAAAAATTCCAGCTAGATTTCATCTAAATTGTTGGCTATTGGAGTGAAATTCTTTTCAGTGCAGACGGTAATTTATACATTAGCTTCGAGTGATCAGTGGTCTAGTTATTTCATATTTAGTTCACTGGATTGTGGTGTAAATTTAACCTTATTAAATAAGCCCATCTTCAAAGTTCTAGTGCCAACTAAATGTTACATCTATAAGTTTATTTCCTAATATAATAGCCGCTTAAGGGAATTATAACTTTAATACAGTTTAGTTCTGTATAAAAAGATGTGCTTTCAACTATTAACCTCACGGGGAGTTTTTTTTTCTCTCTTGCTTTATTAATTGAAGACGCGAGTGCAGAAAATAGTTAAACTGTAAATGTATCGTGCGTTAGATTTTAATATGATTTTATTGCATTTCATGTTTTTCTATTGCATCCAGAATGATCTTTTGAACCTAGCATCCCAGCAATTAAGCAGCAATGAAACATCATTTAAGCAGCCATTTCGCAGCAATAATATATATCTAGAGTCTTGCCGACTCAGTTCGATTACTCCAGTGACTTATGAACATATTTGAAATTTAATCTTTGTGGCGATCCTGTTGGGATTCAGCTATCTGAAGTATACAGAAACAAAGCAAACCCAAAGACTATTTTAAAATCTCAATTCATAAAGTCGTTTTATAGTTATCAAACCGGAGGAAGAACAGTCAACAGTAGAAATATTTTACTCACTGCTCTATTTGTGAAGAAGAACATAGATTTCCCTGACACTGTCTATCAAGCATAATCATTGGATTGTACCAACCCCCTGAAGAACTTGACTCAGTGTTTTTGTAGTTTGTGACATTACTGCAAAAGAAAGTTATCTCAACCAGCTGTGCCAATCTTAGACACCACACCATTCCTCACACCTAGCCAAGTGCCTGTGCCATTCTTTGGGAACTTTATCTAATAAACAAACAGTACCGTTAAACTTCAACGTCCAGCGATTTCGGGACACTTTGTTAACTTCAACAACCCGCTAATCTGGGGCTGTACACGGAAGAAAATACTTTTACCTAAGCCAAGGTTTAGTGCTGTTTTTTTATGTATTTCCTATGAAGTGCCAGAATTCACCTTTTGGTAAGTCTGTGTGTGTGCGACTGTGTGCTGGCAAGCCCTAGCGTGTTGTTTTTGAATGAAAGGAGATTTAAATCTTTTACCCGTATAGTTAGTTCAACCTAGTATTAAGGTGTATTGTATTCATTGTACGGGATTTCTCCTAGCGGGATTTTTTAACTGTGAGCATTCCCCCCTCCCGGGAAAAAACTGGTTGATTCAAGGAAAACATTTGATGACCCCTAGCTTTTCCTTTACCCCTTATTACTGTAACCCCCTTGATCAGAGTAATAAATTTACCATTGGGTTAAATTGCCTATCTCTGATCATCATCATCCCCCCCCCCCCCCCCCCCCTTTCTCGTCTTTGGGACCCGGTCTTTTCTGTTAGTAAATACAAGCGGGAAAAGGTGCATTGGACACTTCTCCTCAGAAACCCTCCCCCTGTTATTTTGTGTTTTGTAACCCATGATTTCTGACTGTACATTGATACTTACTTGTAACTTGATTTTATGATAATAAAAGTATTAAAACCTTTATTAGCATTGGTGTCGGCTGGCCCAAAACCCAAACATTTCCCATATTTTGTTATCGTAGTGTGTATTCATGTACGTTGTGCGTCAGGATCACCAAATCGGTGTGTGCGCATGAGCAACTGGAACTGAAAAACAGTTGTTTGTTCAGAAGAGTGGTAGGAATAGTTTTGGGAGACAAATATTGTCGTAATAAGAGACTGTCCTTACTCTTCCCCAGCCCTTGTGAATCTACTACCTCACTTTCCTAAATCCTTATTCTCACAGAGCCTTCACTATCATTCTACACTCTAAAGGACCAATATCCATCAGAACTCTCTCAGATAAAAATTACGACAATAAATGGTTAGCTCGTCCCGGATTCTGAGCCTAGTTTAAATAGAGTGTGGTTGATTGTCTTTGTTGTGAAGTAGGGTATAATAAAAAAAAAGTAATTACTTCCCCTAGACAAAGCCTTTTAGTATTTTGGGCCGACCACACAATAAGTATTACAGGTTTGTTCTTTCCACAGAAGCATGAAGTTAGTGATTAAAATATTTGTCACCTTTGTATTCTCTGGCAGAGAAAATTGAAATTTTGTTATATAATTGCTGGGATGGAGTGATTGGTTTTACAGTCACTAAAGGTTTTTGAAGTTAAAAAGAGTTGAGCTTAGCTAAGGACGCCTTGTTCTGACTTTTTAAGTCTAGTTAACATCGTCTCTTCTCATATAATTGACTTCAGGGGGAGTTTTTGTAGTGGAGAATTACAATTTCAGGAAAAAAAATTTTTTTTATTTAATTGTTTTAATAAAAAGGTTTCTCTACTTTTAGTAAAAGTAAAATTTGTTCCAGTGTAACTTACCATTTTAGTGGCATTAGTTGCTTGCGTTTAGAGCCTTAATTGCCAGAAAACAGCAGCGATAAGTTAACACATTTAAGGTAGGAGGTGACAAAAATAAATTTATACTTTGTGTTTTTTTTCTCGTAGCGAGTTTGAGTTTTTCCCCTTCTTGTTCCATCTTACTATTCTCTAGTCTTAGAAGCATCCAGTTCTTTGGTATGGCAGAGAGAATTAGGATAAGATCCATTTTGAGACAGGAGGCGAAGGACTCAGGATTAGAAGGAGAAGCCGCGAACCTGTTTGTCAACAAAGAACTTGAAAGGTATGACGCGGAGCAAGAGAGAGCAGAGAGGAGAGAAGCACAGGAGAGGGCAGATAGGAAAGAAGCGGAAGATCGTCTATTGGAGCAGAAGAAAATTGAGGCAGAGATGGAAACTCGCAGGGAGAGAGAGAGAGTGAGAGAGAGAGAGACAGCATGAACTGGCGCTTAAGGCTTAGAGTGTCGGGGCGCCTCTACTTCGAATAACAGAGAGCCGTCTTCGCCCCAGTCTCAGTCAATGGACATCTCCAGCACTCAATCTGCCCAATTTACTGCGATGTCTTTTGCTTTAGAGTCTTTTCCTAGTCCCAATGAGAAAATTGACAGCTATCTAGAAAAATTCGAGAGGCTCGCCAATCTGTATGGGTTAGAGAGTTCCCGCTGGGCACTTAAACTCTCAACGTCATTAAAAAGTACTGCTTATGACGTATATACAAAGCTGGGAACCAACCAACATGATTACGACATGCTGAAAAAAGGCCTTGCTAGAGCGGTTTGAGATGACCGCCCGAAAATTTCTGCAAATGTTTAGAAACAGCCGGAAAGAGAGCACGGAAACATTCCCGCAGTTCTCTTCACGTCTCACGGGCTATTTGACAAAGTGCATTGAATTATCTGACCTACCTCTTACATATGAGGGACTACTTGAACTTGTTCTTGTGGAACAGATAAAGTCAACTTTGTCAAACGAAACCCGTAGATTTTTGGCTGAACAGGGCGCAGTCAAGCTTGAGGACATACTCAATAAGGCAGAAAGCTATACCAATGCAATGGCCGAACTTCCCAGCACTAAACGTAAACCCACAGATGAGCCATCTCGTAAACAAAATCTAGAGCAGTCATCCTATTCCTATAATTCCTCTCAGAACTATAACCAACGAGAAAATAATACCCAGAGACCTCCCCAGGAAAAATCGAAATTCTACAAAACCCGATACCCCCCCAACAACAATTCTGATCAACCCAACAAGCCTACGTGGCAGCGCGGCCACCAAGGTCAAGGAAAAGGGAAGACCCCTACACCAGGAACGTCTGATCAGGGCAAACAAACCGGTTCAAACCGCGTCGGATGTGTGCATACAGCCTCGAAAGGTAGAGTCAATGTCAGTGATTCTAAACCTGAGGGGGACCGACCCTCAACTCGAGGAACTGTAATTTTGAATGGTACCTCAACTACTTGTCTCTTTGACACTGGACTAAGCTTTAGTTGTATTGTCGTCAGACACCTAGTCAAACCAATTAAGAAGACAGAGGAAACTGTCAAACTTAGTGGAGTTTTCAGGAGTGATGCACCCAGGACGCTTCCTATCGCACTGGTAGAAATACACTCTCACTTTGTCAGAGGAGTTATTAAAGCGGCCATTATGGATGATCCTATCTACCCAGTTATCCTGGGATGTAGATATGTGTTTATTGGGAGACCAAAGGAGCCGATTGTGGCAGCGGTAACCACAAGAGGGCAAGCCAAGAAGGAGAGGGAGCCTGCGCCAAATTTGTTGCCGAACGAACTGAAGGAGGCGCAACAAAAGGACCCTACTCTGGAGCCCTGCTTTAGAAAACTGCCCATGGCTAAGGACCCCAGACACAACGGAGACATCTTTTCTAAGGACGGCGTATTGTATCGTAGAACGGGCAACCCGGACACGGGGAATAACCAGCTCCTAGTACCGACGCAGTACAGAAGCCAGATCTTAGAAATGGGGCACTCTCTTCCCTTTAGCGGACATATGGGACAAAACGCCACTATTCAGCGAATAAAAAACCACTATTGGTGGCCAGGAATGAACTCTGACATTATCAGGTATGTGAAATCATGCGCCCAGTGCCAACGGGTAGTACCAAAGCACTTGACACTCCCAGTACCTATGGGGCAAATGCCAATAGTGGGTACTCCATTTGAACGGGTTGCTGTCGACATCATTGGACCCCTGGAAAGGACCAAAAGAAAGAGCAGGTTCATCCTGACTTTAGTCGACATTTGCACAATGTGGGCCGAAGCTATACCGCTAACATGCACAGATTCCAAGCATGTCGCAGAAGCCCTCGTGCAAATTTTTACACGGTTGGGATTCCCTCAACAAGTTTTGACGGACAATGGATCCCAATTCCGTAGCCTGTTAATGGAGGAGATCTTTAAGATCTTGAGGGCCAAACATATCCACACAAGTCCCTACCATCCGGCCGGAAATGGGCTCGTGGAACGTTTTAACGGCACCCTCACCACCATGTTACGTAAGCTGGGTCAGGAGAAACCGGAAGACTGGGACCTATATATATCGGCTGCCTTATTCGCCTACCGAGAAGTTCCCCAAGCGTCTACGGGATTCGCGCCAGCTACACTTTCATTTGGCAGACCTATTAAGAGACCACTAGAAGCCTTACTTCGGTCCCTGACAGACCAAAAGGCTGACGAGACAGTCGTCTCTGCAAGCAAGTATGTATCTGAGCTCAAGGAAAGGCTAAAGCTAGGATGGGATCTAGCTACAACCAACCTTAAGAAAGCCCGCGCTAAACATGCTAAAAGATACAACAAAGCTGCAAAAGAGAGAGAACTACAACCAGGGGAGAAAGTTTTGTTGCTATTTCCAACCGGAAGCAATAAACTTTGCATCGGATGGCAAGGGCCGTTTATCGTCCTTAAAAAGATCTCACGTACTAATTACAAGATCTCCATTAAAGGAAAGGAGAAGGTCTTCCACATAAATCTGCTAAATAAATATTTGAAAGACCGGTGCTATCCTCCGAGCATCTCCTGGCTGTCGCCATAGCAACGGAAGACGAATAAGATGATGATGGTTGCATGGAGTATCCACTGCAACCCACAGAATCCTTTAAAGATGTCAAGTTCGGCGACAATCTCTCACCAGAACAACAAACAGAAACCAGGGCGCTACTAAAACAGTACAGTGCAGTCTTAATGGATGTACCTGGTCGAACAAATCTCATCGAATTTGATATGAAACTAACAAATGAGACCCCTGTTCGAACCAGAGTTTACCCCATCCCGTACGCTAAAGCTGATGCACTTCACGGAGAAATAGACAAGCTGCGTCAGGCAGGAATTATCAGTGAGTCTACATCTCCTTACAGTTCTAGTGTAGTGCTGTTGCAGAAGCCCAATAAGGAAGTTCGACTGTGTATAGATTACCGGCTGCTAAACGCTGTTACGGAATTCCAGCCCGAACCTCTCCAAACTGTTTCTGAGTTGTTCACCAAGCTCAGCAAGGCAACGATTTTCTCCAAGATTGACCTCAGTAAAGGTTATTATCAAATACCAGTCAAGGAGGAAGTTAAACCTTTGCTAGCTTTCAGCACTAGTGAAGGACATTACACATTTAATGTGATGCCGTTCGGATTGCATAACGCACCAGGAGTGTTCACCAAAATGATGAGGAAGTTGTTAGAACCTTTGCAAAGTCCCCACATCCATAATTTCATGGATGACATATTAATTGCATCGGAAACCTACGACGAACATATTGCTACGGTTGCTATGCTCCTCCGGAGACTACAGGAAACTGGTCTCACAGCCAGACCTAGCAAATGTCTCATCGGGTTTGAAAAGCTAGACTTCTTGGGGCATACTATTTCCCACGGCTGTAGTTGGCCTGTTCAGAAGAACGTGGAGAAAATAGCTGCAGCCAAAAGGCCCAGAACGAAGAAAGACGTGCGTTCCTTCCTATCACTATGTGCATATTACCAGAAATACATCGAGAACTTCAACGGATTACGGCACCTCTGACTGACCTCACCAAGGAAGGTTGTCCTGATAAGGTCATGTGGGATCAAAAGTGCGAACATGCATACAGCACTTTGAAAGGACAGTTGTCGGCATACCCCATCCTAAGGTTACCTGACCTTAAGAAGCCTTTCGTACTGAGAGTTGACGCGTCAGATCAGGGCATCGGGTCAACATTGTTGCAAGCCGACGACAGTGACCCGAATATGCTATTCCCAGTAGCTTACGGCAGTCGGAAACTAAACAAGGCTGAACGCAACTACAGTGTCGTTGAAAGAGAATGTCTCGCTCTGATTCATGGCATCAGACGCCATCATGAGTTTCTGTATGGTACTTCTTTCACAGTGTGGTGAAGTGGGATGTTATAAATATTTATAGGGGACTTAGTGTACTGACTGAGATCAGCTGTGAAGGTATATATTTCTAATAAGAGTAGTGTATTATATATAACCTTACTTGCTGCCACATATGTATACCTCAGTCAGAATTATTCTGGAATAGTGTGATGACTACGTTATATGTCTAGGGTATGTGTATGATGAAGTGTAAGTCAAAACAACAACAGACAGATAAACAATTTAATTTATTCCACTACACTTGACAACACTGTGACACTCACATACATAAAACACTCTACGAGGATATCTTAAAGGAGTCACTGATAACTTTTCAAATAACAATATGTATTCATTGCTGTCATGAATGTATATGTGTCCTGATTCAAATACAAAGGGAACCAGGAATCACAATCAATTTTAATTACAAGTTATATGTACAGAATTTATCAATATGAATATTGTAGTGACATATATTATTAAAAGTATCCTATGTGTGTCAGTTGTGTAGTAGTAATATGAGGTAATACTGGTTTTGTTTTGTTCAAGCTCTGTTGGTATTTGTCATCATGACTTCAATAGTTTGTCTTTATTGGAACTAGTATTGGAGATGTTCTCAGTTCCTGATATTAAAACAATTTAATTCCCCTCTTAATGTTATTTTTACAATGTCATTTTAAGATGGGGGTACATAATGTTGAGCTCAGCTGGCCACATCAGCTTATCTTGCGTGATGGCGGCAGGAAAAAACTCCTCTGCTCGATTTCTCCCCTGTGCTCTGGAGACACCTCACTGATAGCTAAATGGACCAAGGAGTATGCTGTCCGACTCTGGATTCAGCAAAGCTCTGACCAGGTGCTGCTCAATACCATCAAGACCACGGTCCCTGAAAACAAGAAGGATGTACCTTCTACGTCATAACTAATTTATACTCTCTTTTTACACTGAGCACAATACATCACAAACATTGAGTTCAGAGCGTTAGGCCAACTGTCAGCTTCATCTGAAATACTTTATACCAGTATTTCCCTCCCTAATGGTTACTACGCCTCTGCAATTCCAGCATTATTTCTGTCTAATCAATAATCTAGGTGTCAGTGTACTGTTTGGCCATTCCATGCAGTTTTACTTTCCTCCGACACCTTCTGTTCAGGCTGGAGCATTATAGGCTTTACATCATGTTCGCTACTGAACTACACATATATACAGGCATAAATTAACAATTTACATTCAATTTTCATTAAAAGATATTGAATATTTCAAGCTTACCACAATTCATGGAAATACACAGATACGTTGACTAGCAATGAATTCTGGCACAAATACTGGCACAAATTCCCATCTGCTTATGTTCCAGGCTTTTATTTAGCAAAAATATGAGCTGGCTTCAACGCACTGTTGCTTTATCAAGTTTATTTGAACTAGTGGTCTCGAACTAACGCTCTGAATTGTGTATATTCGCAGCTCTAACCAATGAAACCCTGTCCACACATCTTTTCAAAAAAGTACCCCTTCTATTCGTTTCACATAACAACCAAAGATAGTATTTATAGTCCGACCAATCGTGTTTAGTCTTATATTTGTTGCGCTCCAATCAATTTGGAGTTAACATGGTAGGCTATTTCCGTACGTAAGGTTTTTTCAAACACGTTAAAAAAAATTTTATGAGCAGAAATGATTTCATGCTGTCAGGCATCCCCACTATTTTATTTTGGTTATAATTTGGTAATTCCTAGACTATTTGCGTAACGTTTTACATATTCTTTGTCAGCAAGCCCTAAGGAACCCAAATATACAAATTTAAAAGAGCTAAGTGGCTGCGTTCAAAATATGCAATTTCTTCTACCTCCTGTTTCGAAGATGTGCTGTCTGGGTACTGTAATGTTTTCAAACGTAAACCCATCTAATGTTATCTTTTCTAATAAGCGTTTTTCAGGATTTTAAAACCTAACTCTGGGAGGGTAGTGAATTTAATCACTGTCCGTCTGAAAAAAAGTTAGTGCATGTGGCCTTACACGCGTGATGGCAGCAATTGTGTATCGCGCGACGCGTGTTTAGTGTTGCACGTGTTCGGCTTTATGCCTCTCCCTTCTCTCTATCCTTTAGTCCATCTGTCTTTAGTTACGCCGTGTATAAAATGGAATGAATGAAATATTAAAATTAGGTCATTGTTCAGCTTGCGTATCTCAATGTTTTTCCAAGAAATACAGCACACGTTTCATTGAAGAAAGCGGGTAATAATACAGTAGGCTTTTACTATCAACGTGAAAGCGTTACAATTTGCAGACGAAGCAGAAAACAAGGGGGATTTCGAGTACAGTCATTGTGACAGCACTGTTCTTTACCATTCTTCTTCCTTTTATTAAATTTATTTGTTAGGCTTTATATTTACCTGATAATTTATATATGTGGATTAGAATATTTCACGACACCTCCCCTCTTAAAACAGACATCCCATGTCAGTCCTTTATTCTATATACACATAGATAAATGTAAGTCAACTTGACTTTACTCTGCTGTGGTGCTATCATGGTTTTATGTAGTTGGGTCCATTCAGAGTAGGCACTACTCATGAAATCTGCCTCAGACTTCTACAACCAATAATATATTTCGGTTATGTTACTGAACAGCCGCAAGTGTGAGTGCTTGTCTTAATGCTGCTTCGCAACCCGTATTCACCATTTCTCTTCTCTGAGTCTGCGCAATGACATGTCCAGAGAACATTATATTTCCCTCAAAATGTACGTTATGAGGAGATAACATATACCTGGTGATAGCAGAGTTTTCGTAGTGGATCCCATAATCTTCTTATTATCCTGTATGAAACATTCGGAATATCCTCAATCAAAGAGGCAACTCAGGGATTCATTACGTTCCTCCGAAATGTTTACATCCAACAATTTTCTCATCATTCTAGAGAAGACACTAGGCGCATTCTTCAATCCAAATGGCAATCTATTAAACTCATAGTGTCCTTCTGAGGTACTAAAAGCTAGGTATGGTCTAACCTCAGGCTTTACTGGAATCTGATAGTATCCTTTACTCAGATCCACTTTTGAGAAATATTTAGCTTTATTTAGTCTGGCAAACAGCTGATTTGTATCCGGCAATGGATCCACCTGTCCTTCTGTAATAGCATTCAGTCTCCTGTAATCTATACAGAGTCTATGTTCTCCAGAGGGCTTCCTTAAGAGTACAACACCGGAACTATACGAAGATTCACTGTGCGAAATAATTCCTTCCTTCAATAGATAGTCTATCTCTTCCTTCAAAGCTTTCTCCTTAGCAAACGGAATCGAATATGGTTTCATACAGACAGGTGTGGGGTCTATCAGTTTCATATCATATTCCAATAGGTTTGTATGCCCTGGTCGGTCTGTTAACACCTCTGCATGATTATTTAGAACCTGTTGCACTCTCTCTTTCTGAGTTTTCGTTAAATGTGTACTGATTTTCACCTGTGCTGCTGTCTCACAGGGGTGTAATGGATATTCAAATGATGAAAGTGGTTCCTTTTTCATCTCCATGGCGATGGACAAGGTCAACAAGTGTGTCTCTTCCTGATGTTCTCTTTCCAAATATTTCTTCAGGAGATTCACATGATAGATTTTTTCTTTCCCCTTCTTATCTATCTTATAATTTGTTCTAGACACCTTCTCTAAAACTGTATATGGACCCTGCCATCCAATTTGTAACTTATTCTGACTCCCGGGCAAAAGAAGCAGTACCTTCTCTCCCACAGCCAAATTTCTGTCTTTCGCCTTCCTGTTATAATAGGCAGCATGTTTCTTCCTGGCTTGTTTCAAATTTTCATTGGCAAGTTTCCAGCCAGTTTTTAAACGAGTGGTCAGCTCATTCACATATTGGTATGAAGATGTAATGTTTTCCTCTGCCTTTTCATCAGTCCACGTTCTTAACAAAGCTACATATGGACCTTTAATTGTGTGGACCTATTTGTCCATGCACCGGTATGGTCTCTTCCACTCGAAGCTTTATAGTGATGATTTTTCCTCCCAGAATTATCATTCACAAAACGACCGCTACCAATTTTTTTTTGGGGCTTTCTCCCCACTTAAAATTCTTGATGAGAGATTTCCTCTCTACATCCTCTTCCTCCAGTTTGTTTAAGTCCGATTGAGGGATTTTCGGCTTATCCTGGGGTAAGACATCTTTTTGCACTCTCCGCATAGTGGCCATTGTAAAACAGTTAAGTGAAGCTTGTCCGTGAAAAGGGGCTTCCCATTCCATTTGGTCCACTTTATCAAATCTATTTTTCTTTTTATTATCAGGCCTAATTTTGCCCCGTGGCGTGTCCAGGTCCTGATCCATGTTCCCACTTGTGGGTGTTCCCTCATGTGCTATGCTACACCTTTCTACAAAATTCTCAATGTCCCATCTTGCTTTGGGCCAATAATAATTGTGAGCCACCTTTTGAATGATGGTACCTATCTTCTCATGGTCCCCATCTGGTTTCACATGTAGGCTCCTTATTAAGTCTGCCCTATATCTTTTAGGAAGTACCAGCTGTCCCTGACCTTTGGATCTAGCTCCAGTCTTCCTATACATCAACTTGTTTTTCATGTAAAAATCTCCCTTGCCTGGAGTTGTATGACAAGTTGACAATTTTCTGAAACAAGGCTTGAGTGTTTTATCCCCAGCCTGTGCCTTCCTCATCTCTTCTGGAGTGGTATCCAACATAATATCCTCCTCCTGTCTTGAGGTCGACCTGACCTGAAGGGTTGCCATATACACAGGTTTCCTTCTGCAACGGTCAGTGTCATGATTGTCCATCTGACAATTTTTACACCACCTTTTTCCTTGGTTGAAAGATTTTCTTTCATCATATTTCCTTTCATCGAATTGTGGGAATTTATTTTTATTTTCATACCGTGGCCTATCAAATTGGTGCTTACCTTTGTTTTGATCCCTAGGATCAAATTTATTAAAGTTCTGTGGTGCCCTAAAGTTATCCACTTGTTTCTTTTTATTACCTGTTACCTCTGCTTGAGCTGCTTGATACCTTTCAGCAACATTTAGCAACTCACCCAGCCTCTCTGCACCTTGTTCCATGAGAAACTTTCTCAGGTCTGGAGCCATGGACTCTCTTAATTGCTCTATAAGGACCATTTCCTTAAGATCTTGGGTTTTCCCCAGAGAAGTCCATTTCTCCAAGTATGTCTCTATTCGTGCAGAGAACTGGTGATAGGTTTCACCTGACAGTAGTTTAGCATTCCTAAATTTTTTCCTATAAAATTCTGCATTCTTTTCATATCTTAACAAAAGAGCCTGCTTTAGCATGTCATAATTTTCCTGATCACCTCTGCTCATTTTTGCAAAAACTTCATAAGCTGCCCCACGAAGTCCCTGAGATAACTTTAAGCTCCACCTTTCTCTCTCTAACCCATACGTGGTAGCTAATAGTTCATACCTATTTAGGTAGCTCTCTATATCATCGTCTTTCTCAACAAAATGATCTAAATGAAAATTCATAGCTGAGGTTGAGGCTCCTTGGCTAGCAGTGGCATCAGAGGCAAAGGGACTGGCACCATTTTCAGGAGCATGGCCTTGAAACTCAAACTCCCTTAGTCGTAACTCATGTTCCCTTTGTAATCTTTTATCTTCTGTTTCCCTTTCTGCAGCTAATTTCTTCTCTTCTCTTTCTGCAGCTAATTTCTTCTCTTCTCTTTCTGCAGCTAATCTTTTCTCTTCTCTTTCTGCAGCTAATCTTTTGTCTTCTCTTTCTGCTTCCAATTTCTTAGCCTCAGCCTCAATCTGCAACCTCTTAGTCTCAGCCTCAGCCTCAAATTGTAACTTCTTAATTTCCCTTTCAGCCTCTAACTTTCTTTCGGCTTCAAACCTTCTTTCTTCGCGTTCAATAAATTTGTCACATTCCGTAGTGACATAGGCAACCATAACTTGCCCATCTAATCCTAACTCTTTTGCAGTCTGAACAGCAGCAGATCGAAATTTGGCCAGGTCCGCCATTGTCTATCAGGTAAATTTATACAATGTCTAACCAACAATTCAATCTCTAAATATATATCTAATGGACAACACAGGCACCGTGAGCTCAACCTTATTTAATTCCACCCAAGGATACCTTTTAATTCTTATATTCCCTGAAGTGAATTACCCCCAATATTTTTAATAGGTAAAGATTCAAAATCCCAAGAGCGAGACCCCAATATATGTGGTGAAGTGGGATGTTATAAATATTTATAGGGGACTTAGTGTACTGACTGAGATCAGCTGTGAAGGTATCTATATCTAATAAGAGTAGTGTATTATATATAACCTTACTTGCTGCCACATATGTATACCTCAGTCAGAATTATTCTGGAATAGTGTGATGACTACGTTATATGTCTAGGGTATGTGTATGATGAAGTGTAAGTCAAAACAACAACAGACAGATAAACAATTTAATTTATTCCACTACACTTGACAACACTGTGACACTCACATACATAAAACACTCTATGAGGATATCTTAAAGGAGTCACTGATAACTTTTCAAATAACAATATGTATTCATTGCTGTCATGAATGTATATGTGTCCTGATTCAAATACAAAGGGAACCAGGAATCACAATCAATTTTAATTACAAGTTATATGTACAGAATTTATCAATATGAATATTGTAGTGACATATATTATTAAAAGTATCCTATGTGTGTCAGTTGTGTAGTGGTAATATGAGGTAATACTGGTTTTGTTTTGTTCAAGCTCTGTTGGTATTTGTCATCATGACTTCAATAGTTTGTCTTTATTGGAACTAGTATTGGAGATGTTCTCAGTTCCTGATATTAAAACAATTTAATTCCCCTCTTAATGTTATTTTTACAATGTCATTTTAAGATGGGGGTACATAATGTTGAGCTCAGCTGGCCACATCAGCTTATCTTGCGTGATGGCGGCAGGAAAAGACTCCTCTGCTCGATTTCTCCCCTGGGCTCTGGAGACACCTCACTGATAGCAAAATGGACCAAGGAGTATGCTGTCCGACTCTGGATTCAGCAAAGCTCTGACCAGGTGCTGCTCAATAACTGTAAGACCACGGTCCCTGAAAACAAGAAGGATGTACCTTCTACGTCATAACTAATTTATACTCTCTTTTTACACTGAGCACAATTGATGCGTGATGCCATATGATGATGGATGGCATCCGCATGTCTGGTTTTGTGTAGTGTGTAGATGTGTTCAGTCAAAACAATGTTCATGCAACAATAACAGGGCAATCCACATAGGACGTCAGTAAACTCACGACGTATAAAGTCAATGAGTCTTGAAACAGCCGTTGACGTTTTTCTTCATTATTTATTGTGGACGCCACAGTGACAAAATGGTTACGCAAATGTGTAGGCACATCAAACAGTCATTATCACAGCAACATTCAATACAGCAATAAACGGTAGACAGCATTACAATGATGAGTCAGATGCATGTTATATTTCATAGTGCTGTAAATGTAGTCAGGTGAACAACTCCATCCTTTTCTATAACAGCCAGGAGATAACCAGATGTATGAGATCAGTTCACTCTCCTTAGTTTGACTTCAGCAAGACAGACACGTCTGCCGAAGTATAAATAATGTCCTCAAAAATATCCTCTAGATAATAAAGGTTTTCTAAACCTAGTTCATTTAACAAAGTAGCAAGTAATGGTCCTTGGTACCTGCATCAACCGATGCAGTACAATGCAGCGACATGTGAGCTGGGAAAAAACATCTCGTGACGACGACTTTCGGAGACAGGCTATGAATCGAAATCGCTCACGACCCAAAATCGATAGAGTTAATGAAAAAGTCAATTTACCTTGCTTTCATGAAATACACAGAAATATCACGCCTCCCGACATGTGGGAAACACTAGAGGTATTATCTCGAATAAACGAAATATCCATTAAGAGGACTACACATCCCTGACAGAACAAAAATAGCGGAGATCCCCTCTTCAACGAGGCATCTCTTTCGCCATTCCAAATCGCTCACTCCCACTAGTGGTGGGCGGAAACCGATCGACAAACAAGCAAGTCAATTTATGCGCAGTCCAGCGCAAAAATGACCACAGCTCAAAAGTTAACTGCATTCGATACCAACGCGAGAAGACAAATGCTTACCGAGAAAAGTGACTATACATTTCAAGCAGTTGTTGCCCTTGCGTTATAAAACAGATATTGAAATAAAACGATGTTGCGAGAATTTATCACGCAACATATCACCACCTCCTCCCGATAAAAAAAAATGTGGAACATATTTTTTTTTCAATATCAAAGAGCAAGCGATAAGCGGCTCAAAACGCACGAATTATGCGCTGATAATTAATTAAATTGCCAAACAATAGGCTAATTATAGAGTGTCTGGTGAGGATATACCTCAACAGAAAAATAAATATGTCTCAAAAAATATTCACATCGGGGAGGTGTCACCAACACACATCACGTTAGCATGTAAACACAATATACGTATGCAAGTTACTATAATCATCATTAAACAGCATACTCTAATATTGTCTTTAAAAATGGATGTACAAATCTGATAGGAAAATTTAAATAGTACATTCTTTGACATGTAATGACATAAGTACATAGTAAAGTTAAACTACATGACGATCCAGGACATATGCTCTGGTATTCCGAGGGTAAGTACACAATCTAGAACTCGTAAGGTAAGTCCTCAGCTCAACAATGACATTCTGAGAAAGTACAAGCAATATAATGCTAATTAATAACTAATATGCTTCATAAGGTACAATACATTATTAATAATTGTGGCTGTTTAGTAAACTAACGGCCCTTATATTAACTACTCAGTCCTCCTCTATCATCTTAAAAAACGAACAGAAGAAGATGACAACAAAGCACGATAGTGTGTACATATAAAGTAAGTACAGATGTGCTAATCTATTGTAGAAATATAGGTGTGTTATGACTCTGTAATATATGGAAATATAGGACAGAAGTATTAGTTGGAGTCATGTGGGCATCTAGACAAAATGTCAGCCATCACATTATCCGCACCACGGATAGCTCGTACCGTGAAGTGAAAAGGTTGAAGAGCTATAGCATATCGAGTGGATCTCGAACTCTTCAAATTCTTAGTCTGAATAGCTGTAAGAGCTTTCTGATCAGTCTCTAGAATGAAATGTGCGCCCAGGAGGAATCTTTGTAGCTTTAGAATTGACCAAACCATCGCTAACAACTCACGGTCTAAAACCGAGTAGTTCCTCTCTGCCGCATTTAGTTTTCTAGAAATGTACATAACAGGATGCAGAGTATTTGCATATTCTTGCATCAGTGCTGCTCCAATCCCAGTGGATGAAGCATCACTCCGAAGAACAAAAGTCCTATCAAGAGTAGGTAATCTTAAGATGGGAGGAGAAGAAAATATATTCTTGATTTGGTCTAGTGAAGATTGGCATTCTTCAGACCAACGGACCAGATTAGGCGAACCTTTCTTCAACAATGTTGAGAGAGGTGCCATGATCGAAGATAAATTTGGAATAAATCTCCCATAAAATTGAATTAAACCTAAGAGACTCCTAACTTGTTTCTTCGTTTTAGGAACAGAGATGTTCAGTATTTTGGAAGTATTGTGGTCTTCTGTCTTCAAGAGACCATGACCAACACGATGACCCAGGAAAGAGATTTCACCAAAACCAACAAAAGCTTTAGAAGGTTTTGCTGTCAAATTATTCTCACGTAGAGTGGACAGTAAGTCATATAACCCTAAATAGTGATCTTCCCAGGTATCACTGAAGAGACAGATGTCATCTAAGTATGCGATGACATCCGAACGATGTGACAGAATTCGACGCATCATGCGAACGAAAGTGGCAGGGGCGTTCATGAGACCAAAAGGCATAACATTCCATTGAAATAGACCCCTAGGTGTAGAAAAAGCAGTAAGAGGTTTGGCATGCTCTGCTAAAGGCACTTGCCAATAACCTTTAGACAAGTCAAGTTTAGTGAAGAATCTAGAATTAGAAAGTCTAATCAGTAGATCTTCTAACAAAGGCATCGGTTCAGCGTCGAACTTTGTGACCTGATTCAATTTGCGATAATCAACGCAAATTCGTATGTTCTTATCCTTCTTCCGGACAATAACCATGGAAGAAGAATATGGTGAAGTCGATGGTTCAATTATATTTAATTGAATCATTTCATCCAATTCCTTTTCCACTTGCGACTGAAAGTGTATAGGAATAGGATACGGCCTAACCCTAATTGGATTATTGTCGGTAAGAATTATGTCATGTTCTATGACATCTGTGTGTCCAGGAATGTCAGTGAGAACATCCTGAAATGTTTGTAACATCGACGAGACTTGTCGATGTTCGTCACCAGAAAGATTAGGAGAAACAGAAACGTTTTTCCAAGATTCCGTGGAATGTAATGGAACCACTGGAAGGGGAAGGTTGACATCAGAGAAGGTAGCTTCCTCATCCTGAATGACAGACAGGGATGAATAATGACCGTGAGGTGCAGGAGCATCATCCGTTGCCTGGAAAATAGGCAGCAAATAGTCCGGACGTTCGTGAAATTCCGAAAGCATGTTTATGTGGAAAGTTTTATGCTTTCCATCAATATCGACCACATAGTCAACATCGGAAATCCGAGAGACTATTGCATACGGACCTTTCCATGCAATAAGAAGTCTATTTTCCCTACTGGGGAGTAGGACGAATGCTTTGTCACCTGGACAAAGTTGTCGTAGACATCTATTCTTGTTAGCAAACTGCCTTGCCTTCTCTTTAGCAATTTCTGATGAAGCAGTTGCTAGCTTACATGCCTCAATGATCTTTTGTCTAAGAGCAATGACATACTCATATGAGGATTGAGTTTCATCGCTAATATCATCGGCAGTGATGAGATCGTGTAATAAAGACATAGGGCCGCGTGGACGCGCGCCAAAGACAAGTTCGAAGGGAGAAAATCCTGTGTGTTCATTAGGGACTTCTCTATAGGCAAAGAGAGCCGCGGGTAAAACCCTGTCCCAATCTTGAGGATGATCTTCAGTTATCTTACCAAGCAAAGTCTTGAGCGTTCTATTCAGACGCTCAACTAACCCATTAGACATAGGATGGTAGATACTACTGAGAGATCGTTCAATATGTAAGGTAGACATTACCTGTGACATAGTGTCAGATATGAGTTGAGTGCCATGGTCTGACAATATTTCTCTGGGGAACCCCAAGCGAGAAAATATCAACCAAAGAGCATCTGCGATATCTGTAGTAGATATGCTCTTAAGAGGAATAGCCTCTGGCCAACGTGTGCACATATCGACACATGTAAGGATAAACTGATGTCCTCTGGCCGACTTGACCTTAAAAGGGCCAATAATATCTATGGCCATTTTCTGAAACGGCCGAATAGGAATGTCAGCAGCCTGGATAGGCGCAGCATGTCGTGGTCCTCTAGATTTGACCTCCTGACATACCTTGCATGATCGGCAGTAAATACGAATGTCCTTATTGACAAAAGGCCAAAAGAAAGCCGCAAGGACTCTCGACTTCGTACGGGCAAAACCCATATGTCCAGCACATTGCGAGTCATGAGCATGTTGTAATATTTGGACTCTCATGCTCTTGGGAACAAGAATTTGCGAATGTGCCGACGTAGTCGAATCTTGTACCATACGTACAAGTACGCCGTTTCTCATTGCAATCCAAGATTTTCTATTTGTATCCTGATTCGGATCACCTTTCTTCGCAAGAACGAAGAATTTTTTTAAAGAAGGATCTTCTTCTTGCAATTTTATGAAAGAGTCACGAGTGATTACTAAGTGACTATCTTGGCTATCAACTTCATTATCACTATTCAGTGAAGTTTCGGGTGTTTGTAGAGCTTGTGCTCTTGTAACTACTGCATTTGTAGCTTGCATGTTATTATCTTCCCAAGCAGCAATCTGCTGTGGGGTACACTCCCTAACTCCGTGAATACGACCAATAATAAGGTCCGCAATAGGATTAGGTAAGAGACAAGCATGCACATCTCCAGTAAAGAAAGGAGTGGCAATGCGAATTACAGCAGTAGGATATTTTTCTAGAGTGCCGCCAAATGTGACACATTTAATAACCCTTCCTGTAGCACAAGATGGATCTACAAGCGATTGTCTAACACCAATAGTGGTGCATCCGGAATCGAAAAGTAGTGAGACCGGAGTATCATTAACAAGACCCTTATGTAGAATTAAAGAACCCCTCCCGTCATGCGCAACAGCAGCAGGAAGAGCGGGAAGTGGGTGACCACAACTCAAAGTAGTTATGGTACCCGGTTCGAATAAAGTACTGCATTGGGGGCATTTGTTTGCTCTCTCAAAGTCAAAAGCAGAACTAGTGACAGCGTCAAAGTTTTTACTATCAACAACATGATTACAGGCTCCCTCAGTTTCCTGTTGTACAGCATTAGCCTGCTGATATCTCTTTTTTTTGTGTTGAGATCTACCCCGACTATTATTACCTCTGAAGTTATCAGAGTTATTATTATCTCTGCAGTTATTATTGTCTCTATTGTAATTGTTATCCTGGTTCGAATTCCAGTTTCCACGATTACTATCATGTTCACATTGATGCGAACATCTATTTGTTTGGTTCTGAGGTCTTCGGCAGGAATAACCTCTATTACCATATCCTCTTTTGAAATGCTTATAATTATTAGGGTGATAGTAACGACCACTATCAGGTTGTCTCCAATTCTTCGAAGAAGAATCACCATGAAATTGGTTTCCATGATTTTGACAGAAATTACCGCTACTCTTTCTATCAAAATTTTGTTGGGATCTACGAGCAAAGTTTTGACCATACGGAGCTGCCGAAGCAACTGGTAAACCTTCTTTCACCTTAGAGTTACCCATGGTTATGTGTGGGTGCGCAGTTACGTATTGGCAACAGAAATCTTCCATTTCTTTTATTGTTTTAGGTTTACGTTCATGAAGGAAAGCAAGGAAAGACTCATTGACAGACGACATGACTTTGTCTCTAAGTATTAAGTCCATAAGTCCTTCATAAGTTTTTTCCGTCTTAGATAGTTCAACCCATCGTGAGAAAGTAATGCGTATTCTTGCAATAAACTCGGAGAATTCAACTCCATTTTCAGGTAACATGTTTTTAAATTGTAGACGATAGCCGTCTTCGTTAAGCTGATATTTCTTTAACAAAGCGGCCCTGACAACCTCATAATTGTTCTTGTCAGGTTCATCCACCATATTTAATATACTTAGAGCTTTACCTGTCAGTATCCCTGATAACTGATAAACATATTTTGCTTTGTCTATGTTATGAGCTGTACATGCTTGTTCAAATCTGTCCAGATAGAACATTATGTCATCACTGGAAGGACTAAATGTTGGTAACTTAATCTTAAAAGTATCATTATTAGCCTTACCAGAAGATGAACCCTTGTTTGAATCATTACCATTACTCATGCTCGTCAATTTCAATTTTTCCAACTCTAAAGCTAAGAGTTTTTCTTCATGTTCCATTTTTGCTTTCCTCTCATCAGACTCTCTTTGTAACTTCCTTTCTTCAGCTTGAGCCTGCATTTGAAGTCTTTCATTTTCAGCTTCTTTTTCAAGTCTTTTATTTTCAGCTTCTTTTTCAAGTCTTTTATTCTCAGCTTCTTTTTCAAGTCTTTTATTCTCAGCCTCTAGCTGTAGCTTTCTTTCCTCAGCTTCTGATTCCCTTTTTTGTTTTTCCATTTCCATTTGGAATCTCTTTTCATCCACCTGCATCTGCAGTTTCTTTTGTTCAGCTTCCATATGCAGTTTCTTTTGTTCAGCTTCCATTGCTTTATCATATCGAGCAGTTGCAAATTCTTCTAACTTATCACCAGTCTTCCCAAGCAATTTACCCTGCTCAATAAAGTGCTCAAATGTAGACATGTTGTCTAACATATGAGTCCAAAACCTGAAATAATTAACTAATTTATTTCAAACCTAAGTGTAACAAGTCTTAATTAAGCACTTGTATATTCACATCACATTATATTATCCCAGTCTCTGTGGGAAACAAGTCTCCAATCAAAGAACTTGTATATGAAATATCAGCACTCAAATCTTGATCATAAGTGCACTTCTCATTCAATAGTGCACGACACTATTCATCATTCATTTATCATCAGTATAGTAGTAACAGTGCATTAGCATAGCCCATTAACTAATTACTATAACTGTAAACAATGACTATGTAAACACATGCAGAATGTAAACATTGAAAATGTAAACAATACAAACAATGTAAACAATAACAATGTAAACAATAACAAAGATCAGCAACAATACAAAAACTTTCGCAGAAATCAACTAAAAATAAAGCAGAAATTAATGAAATATCACAAAAAATGTGACGATATCTGCGATAGAATTAAACAAAATACATGACACCACAGTGTATAAACAAAAATGTTGTATGAAACTAAATTATAGACAAGAGTAGGCTAACAAATACAAACAAATCACAACAAAACTAAAGAATGTGAAATAATAACGAAAACAATATTAAAACATGTCATCACAGCTAACATAAATAGCAACAGAAGTCGCTTAGCAAATTCCAGTATCGGAAATTTGCAAACCCTACAGAAAACGCTCACAATAGACGACCTCTATGACGTGGCATAATCTAACGGAGACACCACCCAACCGAGAACCCGCTGAAATATAAACATATAACCAAATGATGCGTGATGCCATATGATGATGGATGGCATCCGCATGTCTGGTTTTGTGTAGTGTGTAGATGTGTTCAGTCAAAACAATGTTCATGCAACAATAACAGGGCAATCCACATAGGACGTCAGTAAACTCACGACGTATAAAGTCAATGAGTCTTGAAACAGCCGTTGACGTTTTTCTTCATTATTTATTGTGGACGCCACAGTGACAAAATGGTTACGCAAATGTGTAGGCACATCAAACAGTCATTATCACAGCAACATTCAATACAGCAATAAACGGTAGACAGCATTACAATGATGAGTCAGATGCATGTTATATTTCATAGTGCTGTAAATGTAGTCAGGTGAACAACTTCATCCTTTTCTATAACAGCCAGGAGATAACCAGATGTATGAGATCAGTTCACTCTCCTTAGTTTGACTTCAGCAAGACAGACACGTCTGCCGAAGTATAAATAATGTCCTCAAAAATATCCTCTAGATAATAAAGGTTTTCTAAACCTAGTTCATTTAACAAAGTAGCAAGTAATGGTCCTTGGTACCTGCATCAACCGATGCAGTACAATGCAGCGACATGTGAGCTGGGAAAAAACATCTCGTGACGACGACTTTCGCAGACAGGCTATGAATCGAAATCGTTCACGACCCAAAATCGATAGAGTTAATGAAAGAGTCAATTTACCTTGCTTTCATGAAATACACAGAAATATCACGCCTCCCGACATGTGGGAAAACACTAGAGGTATTATCTCGACTAAACGAAATATCCATAAGAGGACTACACATCCCTGACAGAACAAAAATAGCGGAGATCCCCTCTTCAACGAGGCATCTCTTTCGCCATTCCAAATCGCTCACCCCCACTAGTGGTGGGCGGAAACCGATCGACAAAGAAGCAAGACAAGTCATGCGCAGTCCAGCGCAAAAATGACCACAGCTCAAAAGTTAACTGCATTCGATACTAACGCGAGAAGACAAATGCTTACCGAGAAAAGTGACTATAAATTTCAAGCAGTTGTTGCCCTTGCGTTATAAAACAGATATTGAAATAAAACGATGTTGCGAGAATTTATCACGCAACAACAATACATCACAAACATCGAGTTCAGAGCGTTAGGCCAACTGTCAGCTTCATCTGAAATACTTTATACCAGTATTTCCCTCCCTAATGGTTACTACGCCTCTGCAATTCCAGCATTATTTCTGTCTAATCAATAATCTAGGTGTCAGTGTACTGTTTGGCCATTCCATGCAGTTTTACTTTCCTCCGACACCTTCTGTTCAGGCTGGAGCATTATAGGCTTTTCCTCATGTTCGCTACTGAACTACACATATATACAGGCATAAATTAACAATTTACATTCAATTTTCATTAAAAGATATTGAATATTTCAAACCTACCACAATTCATGGAAATACACAGATACGTTGACTAGCAATGAATTCTGGCACAAATACTGGCACAAATTCCCATCTGCTTATGTTCCAGGCTTTTATTTAGCAAAAATATGAGCTGGCTTCAACGCACTGTTGCTTCATCAAGCTTATTTGAACTAGTGGTCTCGAACTAACGCTCTGAATTGTGTATATCCGCAGCTCTAACCAATGAAACCCTGTCCATACATCTTTTCAAAAAATACTCCTACTCCCGTTTCCCCTGACAACGAAAGATAGTATTTATAGTCCGACCAATCGTGTTTAGTCTTATATTTGTTGCGCTCCAATCAATTTGGAGTTAACATGGTAGGCTATTTCCGTACGTAAGGTTTTTTCAAACACGTTAAAAAAAATTTTATGAGCAGAAATGATTTCATGCTGTCAGGCATCCCCACTATTTTATTTTGGTTATAATTTGGTAATTCCTAGACTATTTGCGTAACGTTTTACATATTCTTTGTCAGCAAGCCCTAAGGAACCCAAATATACTAATTTAAAAGAGCTAAGTGGCTGCGTTCAAAATATGCAATTTCTTCTACCTCCTGTTTCGAAGATGTGCTGTCTGGGTACTGTAATGTTTTCAAACGTAAACCCATCTAATGTTATCTTTTCTAATAAGCGTTTTTCAGGATTTTAAAACCTAACTCTGGGAAGGGTAGTGAATTTTATCACTGTCGATTTGAAATAAAGTTAGTGCATGTGGCCTTACACGCGTGATGGCAGCAATTGTGTATCGCGCGACGCGTGTTTAGTGTTGCACGTGTTCGGCTTTATGCCTCTCCCTTCTCTCTATCCTTTAGTCCATCTGTCTTTAGTTACGCCGTGTATAAAATGGAATGAATGAAATATTAAAATTAGGTCATTGTTCAGCTTGCGTATCTCAATGTTTTTCCAAGAAATACAGTACACGTTTCATTGAAGAAAGCGGGTAATAATACAGTAGGCTTTTACTATCAACGTGAAAGCGTTACAATTTGCCGACGAAGTAGAAAACAAGGGGGATTTCGAGTACAGTCATTGTGACAGCACTGTTCTTTACCATTCTTCTTCCTTTTATTAAATTTATTTGTTAGGCTTTATATTTACCTGATAATTTATATATGTGGATTAGAATATTTCACGACACACAGTACAAACGACCACGCTCCATTAGCTTTCCTTGGTGCCAATAAGGAATTCAACGCAAGGATTATGCGCTGGGCATTATTATTGAGCGTCTATTCCTTCAAAGTGGAATATATTCCAGGAAAACAGAATGTCGGAGCTGACTTCTTGAGTAGAAACTGGTCTACAGAGGAAGTAGAGCAAACTGAAGATACCACTCATCCTAAAGTCACCAATCAGGTCACCTCCATTGTCAAGAAGGAAACATGAAAAATGGTTTCATGTCTAAAAGTGGGGACGATTGTGACGTACGTCTAGTTTGTCAAGTGAATTTTCCCTGATTTGATGGATGATTAAAGGGACTTTAGCTTTTCATAACATTAGAATCCCTGAACATCAGTATTGTTGTAACTTTTCATCAACGAAGAGTAGCGGATAGGATCAAAGCAGTCAAAGAAGATCCCCAGAACAGAGAAGCAGAAGTTTAGCATCTCCGTACGAACACTGAACTGTTCGCAAGACGGACACGATCGGTCAGAAGAAAGCTTCTTGCAGACTTCGCACGTCTGTGGCCACCGGCAGACTTGACCGAAAGACGGAACGCTCAGCGTAGCGGATACGATCTGAGGAATCAGGCTACTCACCGCAAACGAGGCTAGTCTCGCCGAAATTTTACATCCTCGTGTGAGTAGCCTGAGACGAACGTAGATCGGAAGCCAGTCGGGCCATCGTGGTTAGCATGGCGGCTAAATAACTTCGACTTCCCTTGGGACCTGAAGAGGCGCGAAATTTTCACATGTACCATTTATCTTGCCTTTCTAATAGATAAATACAGAATCTGAAAAGGGCAACGTATCATTCGTTCTGACAGAATTCTAAGATTCACTAGTATATAGAAAACAATTCCTGCTAGATTTCATCTAAATTGTTGGCTATTGGAGTGAAATTCTTTTCAGTGCAGACGGTAATTTATACATTAGCTTCGAGTGATCAGTGGCTAGTTATTTCATATTTAGTTCACTGGATTGTGGTGTAAATTTAACCTTATTAAATAAGCCCATCTTCAAAGTTCTAGTGCCAACTAAATGTTACATCTATAAGTTTATTTCCTACTATAATAGCCGCTTAAGGGAATTATAACTTTAATACAGTTTAGTTCTGTATAAATAGATGTGCTTTTAACTATTAACCTCACGGGGAGTTTTTTTTTCTCTCTTGCTTTATTAATTGAAGACGCGAGTGCAGAAAATAGTTAAACTGTAAATGTATCGATCGTTAGATTTTAATATGATTTTATTGCATTTCATGTTTTTCTATTGCATCCAGAATGATCTTTTGAACCTCGCATCCCAGCAATTAAGCAGCAATGAAACATCATTTAAGCAGCCATTTCGCATTAATAATATATATCTAGAGTCTTGCCGACTCAGTTTGATTACTCCAGTGACTTATGAACATATTTGAAATTTAATCTTTGTGGCGATCCTGTTGGGATTCAGCTATCTGAAGTATACAGAAACAAAGCAAACCCAAAGACTATTTTAAAATCCCAATTCATAAAGTCGTTTTATAGTTATCAAACCGGAAGAAGAAAAGTCAACAGTAGAGATATTTTACTCACTGCTCTATTTGTGAAGAAGAACATAGATTTCCCTGACATTGTCTATCAAGCATAATCATTGGATTGTACCAACCCCCTGAAGAACTTACCTCAGTGTTTTTGTAGTTTGTGACATCACTGCAAAAGAAAGTTATCTCCACCAGCTGTGCCAATCTTAGACACCACACCATTCCTCACACCTAGCCAAGTGCCTGTGCCATTCTTTAGGAACTTTATCTAATAAACAAACAGTACCGTTAAACTTCAACTTCCAGCGATTTCGGGACACTTTGTTAACTTCAACAACCCGCTAATCTGGGGCTGTACACGGAAGAAAATACTTTTACCTAAGCCAAGGTTTAGTGCTGTTTTTTTATGTATTTCCTATGAAGTGCCAGAATTCACCTTTTAGTAAGTCTGTGTGTGTGCGACTGTGTGCTGGCAAGCCCTAGCGTGTTGTTTGTGAATGAAAGGAGATTTAAATCTTTTACCCTTATAGTTAGTTCAACCTAGTATTAAGGTGTATTGTATTCATTGTACGGGATTTCTCCTAGCAGGATTATTTAACTGTGAGCATTCCCCCCTCCCGGGAAAAATTGGTTGATTCAAGGAAAACCATTTGATGACCCCTAGCTTTTCCTTTACCCCTTATTACTGTAACCCCCTTGATCAGAGTAATAAATTTACCATTGGGTTAAATTGCCTATCTCTGATCATCATCATCAACCCCCCCCCCCCCCCTTCTCGTCTTTGGGACCCGGTCTTTTCTGTTAGTAAATACAAGCGGGAAAAGGTGCATTGGACACTTCTCCTCAGAAACCCTCCCCCCTGTTATTTTGTGTTTTGTAACCCATGATTTCTGACTGTACATTGATACTTACTTGTAACTTGATTTTATGATAATAAAAGTATTAAAAACTTTATTAGCATTGGTGTCGGCTGGCCCAAAACCCAAACATTTCCCATATTTTGTTATCGTAGTGTGTATTCATGTACGTTGTGCGTCAGGATCACCAAATCGGTGTGTGCGCATGAGCAACTGGAACTGACAAACAGTTGTTTGTTCAGAAGAGTGGTAGGAATAGTTTTGGGAGACAAATATTGTCGTAATAAGAGACTGTCCTTACTCTTCCCCAGCCCTTGTGAATCTACTACCTCACTTTCCTAAATCCTTATTCTCACAGAGCCTTCACTATCATTCTACACTCTAAAGGACCAATATCCATCAGAACTCTCTCAGATAAAAATTAGGACACTTCACATACACATTTATACTATCACCCATATGTAACTTCTTCTTCCTCGTTCGCCCTGAAAAGGACGGTGGTTGCGTTGTATCTGTTTACGCCTAAGCTGTGATATCTGCACCTTTCGGTCGACACATCCGACTTCAGCACGGCATTGTTTAGGACCGGATGTTACACTTTTTTTTCAATTTTTCTTGATGAAAGGGCATAATTAAATTAATATCGAATAATGTTAAAGACATTAGGATTAGGTCCAGTTTGTAAAAATTTGTTGTTGTTGTTGTTTAAATAATGTACCAATCACACACACATACACACGCACACACTCACACGCACACAAAACGTTTTTCTACTTCTCATATTTACGACTTTAAGCGTTGGCGTTAGTATTTCAGTGGTTTTCTAGATTTGGTTTGTTTGAAGTTAACGACGGCAGCTGATCTCGGGTCTTCAGTCCTATAAAGAACCGTTGCTCGTAAATCTACAGGGGTGTCAAACGTCTTCTAGATTTAGAATTTGGCGCGAAGTGCCACACATTCACAGAGCAAATTTAGTTAATGTAACGTATTCTTAGAGGCGTATCGTGAACAACTCTACATAGCTGAGTATTATTGAAACTTTCCTTCCCTTACATGTGATAGGTAGTGCTTGTGTCATGAATCCGGTTTAGAAAATTTGCATAACAGAAAACAACGCACGTGTAAATTTAACATAAAGGGAGAAAAATCTATGACATACAGTTTGTAAGCTACGGGCGTAACTCATAATAAGGGTCAACGGAAGAGTTTTTACGTCCCTTGAGATACTTGAGATAAGAATGTTTGGAGTTTTTCTTTACTGCTCAGCCCCCTGATGTCATACCATAATGATGTATAGCTTATAACCGTTCAAGAGAAATGTCCAATACGATGGAGAAAACAGCATCAAAAATCGTTTCAGCCGTTCTCGAGTCATGAGGTAACAGACAGACAGACGTTGTCTTTTATATATGTACAGATTTGTAATGAGTTGTATGTGTGTTTAAAGCTGTTCCTTCAGGCACAAGCTACTGTCCAGTTGAAATTTTTTCATTACATTAACTAAAAGAACGATGATTTTGCTATAACATCCCCTGGGTTATATGATATACACTCAAGGAGAGTACAAATTCTGATTTAAAAAATCATGACGGACAGCGGGTACAGGCGCCTGATCTAAATCAGGAAAACAAATACTTACTCAGCGGAATGTGTTCTTTTATTCCCTCTAAAGTTGGTGGTACGGATTGGAGAGACTATGTGGGGTTCTACCCACGTTACCAGCTGTACTAATCTGTGGTTTGAAACTTGAGATCGACACGTGAAACCTAGATTCCACGTGTGGTGAAGATCCCTGCCTTGACTAGAAGCGGTTACCTCCAGAATCCTTTGGAGACGTGCCATTGCACTCCGGTTGGGTAGACCTCTGCGATCACCCAAAATGCGGGTGATTCGGGTGCGTAATTTTTTCGTAGGAGGGACTGCGTTCGCCCTATCCCCTGATTAATGCAAAAAATATGAGTGGTGGATACTGTACGTAATTTATTTGACATTGTTAGATATCATGATATGACGAGAGGTAATATACATTTCATAAAACAAAACCGAATGAAGAAAGTCATTGAAGCTACAAAGACAGACTAGTAAGAAGCTTTTACCGGAGAAGGGGATCCCCAATGGGTAGTTCTGTCAACTACACTGTTCCTTTCATACTTAAATACTAATGCCTCCTTTGCAGATAGCTTGGCTGTGTGGATCTCTGAAGAGTATAGCCCTACTCCAAACATTCGGATGCAGCAAGCACTAACTTTACTTGAGGAGTGGGCCAAAATAAAGCTAATGACGATGAATGAAGGGAAAACAACATACACAGAGTTCTCCCTCTAAAATAAACCACAGAGCTCCAAACTAGTGCTAAACAGGAAACATCTACATCTGGGTTAACCTCTGCCTCAGAAAGGCTGACAATAGCCGCTATATGTTCACGATCGGTATTCGCATTCTGCCGGATTCTAAACCAAAACCTTGTACCTACTCAAATACACTGTACCAGATTTTTTCCCTTCAGGCAATCTTCGGACGTCGGTTAACACTTCCACTGATATAGCTGAAACGGAACGCCCAGACTAATTGAAACACCTCTCGCATGATCGTGCTTAGAAAGCATTTAACATTCATTTCTGAACTTTGCTACATTTTTCTTCTGCCGGAGGGTGGTGGAAGACCCTATTCTCCTATCAGACGCGTTAACTGGGAGGCGGATGGTTGAATGGCCTCTACTTAGAGATGTTATATGTGAATGCGAATTAGGCAGCCGTGGACGAAATACAGGCGGTTGTCCCTGAGAATAATCTCAGTGATGGTTTTCGGTGGCATATATATGTCTTTATCATCTAAAGCCTTATGATGTGACAGCGGCCAGATAGAGGGGACAAAACCTCTCCCCTTCCCCACTGTCTTGTTAGTTATACTTTAGAGAATGGCCCTCAAAGTAGTCGATATCGACCCCTAAGGGCGAGTATCGGCATCCAGGGGATCGACAAGACACAGAGAACGAACCAACGAACGAACAAACGAACTTTATTTTCAAAGGGTTAAGAATTGGGCACGCAGGCCCGTCTGACATTCTGCCCTTCCTCTCTCTCTCATCATGTATACTAATATCCTTTCATACTCACATTTACTTTAAGCATTATTAAGGCATTTATCATTATAAAAGTAATATTACATTTGCAATAATCATCATAATTAAAGTGTTTTTAAAATAAAATAAAATAATAATAAATAAAAAAAAATTAATAGTAATAATGAATTTGAAAAATAAATAAATAAATAAATAAATAAAAAATAAATAAATTTAAAAAAAAAAAAATAAAAAAAAAAATAAAAATAAAAAATCGAATTCTTCGTACTGTAAATTAGTGATTTGAGACACATTCAGAGGTATGTTATGAGAACTTGTAAAATGTTCATACGGTGTTCAACTGAATGACTCAGGGACTTTTTTTTTTTTTTAGGTTCATCAAGATGAGGTGGGTAGACAGTTACTTTCCATTTCCCTTTCCATTTCCTTTGCGTCCCAAACTCAAGACCAGAATCAGACTAGGTAGATAGTTAGATAGACATATACGAAAGCAATTAATTTGGCAAGGGTTGAAAATCGGACACCGTCCCCTCTTGCATTCTTCCATCCTCTTGCTCATCTTTTATTACTGTTACTCAACATTCTCCAGCGTACTGAAAGTATTAATTTAAGGACAGTGCAACATTACAAGGAAGTATAACAGCATACATTAACAGTACCTGATCATAAAATTAAGAATATAAGTTATTAAGAATATAATATTAAGAATAAGTATATTGTAATGAAAACTAGATCATCAGAGCCTCCATACAGTATATTAGATAAAAGTAGATCACAATCAGTTAGGGTGGCATATAATCAGCACTCATAAAGTATTTGAATAGTATACGATTGTATGAGTAAGGACTGTGCGTGTTTTTCAGGTCATTGGGAAGATTGTTCCAAAGATGAGCAGCTGAGTAAGCCAAACTAGTTTTAAATAGGTCAAGCCTGGGCTTGGGTACCTGTAATTTATTTAAGCGCTGACTACGTCTGTCATTGTATTTTAAAAGCGGCCAAAGATACTTTGGAGCATTCTGTGACAGGATTTTGTGAATAAATTTCCCTTTGTTAAAGAGGAAGCGCTTCCTGAGGGGTAATATTTGAAGATAATTATATAAATCTATACAATGTGATTGGTGTTTATCAGCAACAAGGCGCATTGCGCGTTTTTGAAGCGAGTGGAGCCTTCTTGTGTTGGAGACAGAACAACCATCCCAGATTGTGGAACAATAGTCTAGATGCGTTTGTATATGAGATATGTAGAACATTTTCCTTGCCTCTTCATCCAGGAAATGTTTAATTTTGGCTAATTGATAAACTTTTTGTGCTGTTTGCTTTATGAGTGCATGTACATGTGAGTTCCAACTTAGGTGTTGGTCAACAGTGATACCTAGAGTTCTGTGTTCATTTACGTTTTCAATTAGTGATGTTCCAATGAAGAGCTGAAGTGTTGTTTTCTGCAAGTTTTGTAGTTTTTGTCTGGTTGATATTAACATACATTTTGTTTTACTAATATTTATTTGCATGCGATTTTCGTTGCTCCACGTAATAAGATTATGTGTATCATTTTGTAAAGATTGTTCTAGTGTGGTGCAACATTTATCACTAGTATAGACAGTACAGTCATCGGCAAAAAGGTCACATGATGAGTGTTTGAAATATAGAGGAAGATCATTAATGTATACGGTAAATAGAAGAGGGCCGAGAATAGAGCCCTGAGTCGTGTGGAGGTGGTTTGTTCGTGGACGACATGATGACTTAAGAGTGAAACTCACACATCTTCAACCAAATATAAATGCCCTTGATAATGCTCATCAGCTACGCCCTTTCCATTGATGAATGTAACCAGTTCAGTAAAAAGGCAATATTAATTTATTTTGCAGCAATAATTACCTCCTTATTCTGTTTATTTTTCCCGGTGGTCTTTAAGGATCAAGGAATCCATTAATGGGTCGGGGCTCCCTGTGTGACGAAAATGATTCGTTGATTTCATTTTTTTGTTGTTAAATTTTCTTTAGTTGTTCTATACGTCATCATTTCCTACATTTGTTTTCTATCCATCGAAACAAATTCTCTTGAGCCAGTGTGGCGAAATGTCTGTCCCTGTCCTTTGGTGTGATCTCTCACACCTTCAGCCCTCCGGCAGTAAACTTCTTTTCTTCATATTTCTTCATTATTCACTTGTTATTTGGCATTTCATTTTGCTCTCTCATTCATTTTACCCTTTATGCTGGAAATAGCATGGTGAAGTCTCTAACACGCCACTCCCTTATGGCAGTATTTGCAACGGGAGTAATTCGTATCTTATTGTTTACCACTACTCAGACGTATTTACGTGCGCCAGGTGAACTGTGGTATTATCGTAACAATACCCAGTCATCAGACCGGTCACACGCTTATCTCTTTGAATCAGTCTGACCACCTGTGGAAACGTGTCGGTCCAACGTTTGACCCCAGTGAAAAGCTGCTGATCGTGTTGACACAAGCTTCTATAGTGCGGACGACGAAAGAAAACAACACTGTCTGACTAGACATCTGTCTGGCGGAGGCACGCAGATAAAGGCGATAATTAGATAATCTGTCGGGGTAGACATCTGGGCGGAAGACTTTACGCTAGGAACACACGGTCACAATAATGTGATAGACAGAGGTGTGGCCGAAAGTCTTATGCAACGATATGACATAACTGTTGTAAGAGGCTACGCGTGTATATTAAATTTAATATTTTTCAAATACGCTTGGGATGAGTAATGATAAACAAACCGACCCCTCTAGTGCTAGAGAGCGATTGAATAGCCAGAATTTACAATGGATTGGAACATTCAGCGGAAACCCAGCTGGATTCGAACTGGAAACTGTACAATATAATGTAGTGAAATCCCAGACACAGAATATACAAAGAGATCACATTGTACAGCGAACTTCACCCAAGAAGCCAGAGAGATATTGGACTTAGTATTCCATACTTATAAGTGACAGTTCAACGTATTTGAGCAACTCTGAAAACTTAAAAGTAAACCAGCATATTTAAATACAAGACTAAAACTTAAGGGACCAGGACTTTAATATAACAAGACTGGAAACCCAGGAATCAGATTCACCAGTCATAAGAGGACTTTAACTCAAGTTTTCCCAGGCAGTGATTTCGCGGAGACACTCGTCGTCAGATGAATTAACTCTAATTTCCCAGACCGAAGTGATTCGAACAGCATCTAACCTAAAGTGTTGTGTGGCCATTCTAATATGTGCAGGAGATTGTGTATACCCATTATTTGGGGTAAATGTAAACATTTCTATTACAAACGTGAATTTAACATGTTATCTTGCTAGTGGTTATATATGAAGCTGGCAACCTCAACATATGAAAAAAAGTATATTTATGAACCACTACAGCAAGAGCTGGTGATTGTTTCTGACTAGTCGTGCGGGAACCCGACAGCAGAGCGACCCCAGACTCCGACAGGAGCAGGGATGAGTGATGATTACATCACATGTGCCTACGGTGTAACATATTATCTTGTGAGAATTATGTACCTTTTATAATTGTAATTCAGGCAAATCATTGTTCATGCACTCCAGACGCAATTTCCTAGTTAACACCCAAAAGGATATGATTGAATTTTCATCATATTCCTTGAGTTACAATGTGTGCTCGGGAATTTAGTTTTTCTGAGAGGTTAACATTTGTCGGTGGAGCGCATGATAATGGGCTTGTTAGTTTGCGGCGAACAAATGTACTCAGGAGGCATTTGTTTCTTCTATTTGTCTAAAGTTCGTGGTTGCAAGCCATCAGACGATTGGTGGTACTAACGCAGCTAGTGTGAGAGAAAAACATCCATCATAACCGCCGACAATGGAAGAGAGTGTGGAGAAGGCTTTCGTCATCACAGAATTGATGAACCACAGCTGCAGGACTCACTCATGCAATTTAAGTGCTAACTAAAAGGCACCAGCAAAAAAGGGACAATTCCAGTTAAACTTCAAGTATAAAGTTAAATTTCCACCTACGTCTCAATGATGAGAAATTTATAACTACAGTTGACATTCAAAAATCCGGCAACCTCCGGACCTGAGGAGTGCCGGATTGTTGAAAATGCCGGATTTTTTAATGGTTATATATGCTGTATATATTTAACATAAAATGACTACCTGTACAGTCCTTTAAAGAAAGAAAATTAAAAACTACATGATCTGCGATCGACAACGCACGATGTTTACGTTTTACACCACTTCTTTTATTTGCTGAATCCATAATGGGGCTAAACAGCAGCAAATAAATGATAAAATGAGAAGGAATGAGCAGGAATTCCTGTTAACACGTGCAAGCAAGACCCAACAGCTGCATCAAAACATAAACGGTCCCAGAAAATAGTGGCGCGCCAACGCGGTAAATAGAAAAATGCGCCCCGAAATCCATGCCGGAAATCTGAAGGAACCGGATTATCGATGGCCGGATTTTTGAATGTTAACTCTATCAAAATCCCACTAATCTTTCCATATTTATTTTAACCTGTTAAAGACTATTTCACTATTAAATTTGTTACCTATTGTTTTAAAAGCATCTACGGAACACCATTCAAAGTACTGCACTTGCCACCTTTGGTAAGAAAACAGCAAAGTCAAATGACTGGTTTGACGCTCCATCAGATGTGATGGTACCTGTTATTGAAGCTAAGCGCAGTGCTATGAATGAATACAAACGTTCACCGAGTGCCAGAACACTATAGATCCTGAGGGCTACGAGAAGCAAAGTTCAACAAACTGCTCAACGCTGTGCAAATGACTATTGGCTCCAGCTCAGTGAGAGCATCCAGATCGCAGCGCAAACAGGCAACATTAGACAAATGTATGACGGTATAAAGAAAGCACTTGGCCCCCATTAAAGTAAGACGGCACCGCTAAAAACCATCAGCGGAGAGAAGCTAACCGATAAGGGTAAGCAGATGGAGAGGTGGGTCGAGCACTACTCTGAGCTTTACGCTAAAGACAATACCGTTACGCCTGCAGCCCTTGATGCTGTCAATAGTCTGCCAACTATGGAGGAGCTGGATGCCGAACCAACATTAGAGGAACTCAGTAAGGCCATTGATAGCTTGGCCTCTGGCAAAGCACCAGGCAGTGATGGGATTCCTCCTGATTTAATCAAATGCTGTAAGAGCACGCTATTACATCCCCTGCATAGGATGCTGTGCCAGTGCTGGGAAGAGACAACTATTTCTCAAGACATGCGAGATGCCAAGATTGTAACACTGTATAAAAATAAGGGAGACAGAAGTGATTGCAATAACTACAGAGGCATCTCTCTTCTTAGTATTGTTGGTAAGGATTTTGCCAAAGTCATCTTAATGTGCCTACACAAGTTAACTGAGCGCATATATCCAGAGGCACAGTGTGGATTCCGAGCTGGCAGATCAACAACAGACATGATCTTCTCTCTCCGCCAGCTTCAGGAAAAATCAAGAGAGCAGAAAAGACCATTATATATCGCCTTTATAGACCTCACAAAAGCATTCGACCTGGTTAGTAGGGATGGACTCTTTAAAATCCTCCTGAAAATAGGCTGCCCTTCTAAAATGCTGGAAATGATAAAGTCATTCCATGACGACATGAAGGGAACAGTCCAATATGCTGGAAGCACGTCACAGCCCTTTGATATACGAAGTGGCGTTAAACAAGGCTGTGTTCTGGCTCCGACCCTCTTCGGAATCTTCTTTGCCTTACTCTTGAAACATGCATTCAGAGATGCAACTGAAGGAATATGCCTTCACACTAGGTCAGATGGCCGTCTGTTTAATCTTTCAAGGCTGAAGGCAAAAACAAAAATCAGAAGGGTCACTATAAGAGACTTGTTGTTCGCTGATGATGCTGCAGTCGTCACTCAAAGCCAACAGGAGCTTCAGAGCTTGATGAATCGCTTCACTAAAGCATGCAAGGACTTTGGCCTCACAATAAGTCTAAAGAAAAAGAATGTGCTGAGTCAGGATGTGGGTGCTGCACCAGTTATCACTATCGATAACTATGAATTGGCAGTGGTGCACCACTTCACATACCTAGGGTCTACCATCAATGACAAACTCTAACTGGATACAGAAATCGACAGCCGCATTGGCAAAGCTGCAGCTACCTTTGCCCGCCTCACATCGCGTGTTTGGGGAAACTCTAAACTCACAACGAAGACCAAAGCTGCGGTATATAATGCCTGCGTCACCAGCACACTCCTATATGGCAGCGAGACCTGGACGACCTATGCTAAGCAAGAAAGAAGGCTCAATACCTTCCATTTGCGGTGTCTACGCCGCATCCTCGGCATCTCGTGGAAAGATAAAGTGACAAATGTCGAGGTGTTGTCACGTGCTGGCCTTCAAAGTATGTATACGCTGCTTAGACAGCGCAGACTTCGCTGGCTTGGCCATGTTCGCCGCATGGAAGATGGTCGCATCCCAAAAGATATCTTCTACGGACAATTAGCAGATGGCAAGAGAACAGTTGGGCGACCACAGCTGAGGTTCAAAGATGTGTGCAAGAGAGATATGAGGGCACTGGACATGGATCCAGCAACATGGGAGGATGAAGCTGCCGATCGCACTAAGTGGCGATGATATTTACGGCACCACCTCAGATTGGGCGAAGAGAGGCTCACACAAGAAGCAGAGGTGAGGAGAAAACGTCGAAAGGAGCACCAGGAAAATAAGCAGTTGAGGGCTGTCACCTCAGGGGCGCATTCCCATAGTCAGTTATGACTGAAGGGGCTATTATGTTTTAAAACAAAACAATAATAGTTTATTCAGTTATATGTATGAAAGCGAGCGTATGAGCCAGAATTGTTAATCTATATATAAATACCAAGACATATATTTATACTAAACAGAGCTATACCTTATAAGAGGGATTTCTTTGGATTACACCCACTGGGGGCCTGAACGGGCTAAACCATTGCTTAAATCCTTCACAAAAGGCGACGGACCAGATATAATGCGTTAACAATTGTTCAGCACAATGCAACATTGTTCGTGACTTCTGGGAATATCTTGTGAATGCTCCCTTCAGGTAGAAGTATTATTGACCTTCTATCTACATATCTGCCAAGAGTAATCTTGCGCGCAAGTAGATACCTTGGACTTCTTCTTCTTCCGTCCTTAGCCACCGACCGTCAAAGCAGTCAGTGGCCATTACGCCTAGTGGCGTCTTAGGGCAACAGCAGATAGGCTTCCTTTGCCATTGTTTCCCATCACGCCTATTGGCGTCTTTAGGGCAACGGCAAATCAATCCATTTGCTGTTGTTTCCGTAATCGAAGTGACTGGCAAACGGGTGATCAGCCCGTTGGTGAAGATACCTTGGACGCCAATATTAAATACTCTTGAATTTTGGTCACTGTTGGACCAAAGCAGTAGTGGCAATCCGTGACAGCCAGTTTTTTTTTTTTTTTTTTTTTTTTTTTTCTTAACCAGCGGCACTTAGGCTTTCAGCCCTTCGGCCCAATGACATGTCATTGCGAGGCTGGGGAACCTGAGGACTTTCCTTCCAACCCGGTCAGGAGCTTCGCTCCTTCCCATCCACAGAGGGTTTATCACAGGAGCCGTTCAGGTTATTCAGTCAAATTTCCGGTCGTAAACATTTCTTCAAACGCTGACGCCCGGGTTTGAACCATGAACACCTGGTCGCCAGTACAACGCCCTAGCCATTACACCAGCGCGGCTGTCACGGAGTGGCAATCCGTGACAGCCAGTAGGCGGGACTTAACTTCGATTACCTGGATACTCTTTTCTTTATCTATGGACATGTCCTACCCCACAGCTTGCTGGTAAACACATGGCAGGTAATAATGACGCGTGGTACAAGTCAGGTCACAAGCGTTATCTCGTGATAGATCTAGCTCCAGAGATTAACCCGACAGTAAAGAGACTAAAGCAGAAAGTCTGGGCTATTATACCAAAATGGACTTTAACCAAACACGCATGCAAACCATAACGGTTGTAGTACTTTACAATCGGAGACAACATGGCAAAGATGGGTAAAATGTACAAACACCCTTCCAGATAAGATGACCAGCAAGGACATAAAACACACACTCTATTAAAAATTTGATTAAGATCAGTATTCAAAATAAGGTCTGGCAAACTTCGTGGGTGAAGGAAGTTGAATCATGATTATTTTAAACATATTGGAACTGTCTAGAAGAAAATTGAAATAAAATTGTCTTTAAAACATAGAACATTTGACGGAGATAATGACAGAATACGTGCATTGTTACTATCCAATTAAGGTCAGAGTTATTAGTCTAAACAAAAGACTTATTCTAAGTACGTTTCACTGGGTAACATCGTTGATAAATTCAGTTTTATTTGAAATAAAAATAAATTGTCATTTAGTTCAATACGAGTATTTCTTTAATTTTACCCCCTTTCCAAAGAAGGTAAGTGAAAATATAGTAATATTAACTCTTTGACTCCGCAGTTATTTTCCTCCTTGTGCCGTAATTGTTTTTTTTAGGAATTCTAAACGGTGAAGTGTACTATCTTTTAGTGTAAATTTTATGTTAATCTTTCATGTGAACATCTACTTATTATATACCAAACTGTAGGGATATAGTCATATTTAGTGTCTTTGGTAGTATTAACAAAAGTACGTTCGGTATACTGAAAACATTTTACATGTAAAATTGAAAAACACTAAAGTTAACTGTAGAATACGAGCTTACCAAAGACAAATTACAGTTGGAGACAATAAAACTTTCTTTTTAGTCTTCAAACATCAAAGTAATCCATTTACGAAGTAAAAAAAACATTGATTATGGCCACAGTTAGTACATTTAGTGTTATTCACACCAGTTTTTACTGTGGTCCACTGTAAGAATAAAATAAATTATGCAATATTGCATTACGTAATTTTCAAACAAATGAAGAAGAATAGCATCACATAAAAACTTTTTACATTTGCTTAATGTTTTAATGGTATCCCTTGCTTCATATTCTACCTAGGACTAATGATTAGATGTTACTATAGGTCTAGTTTTGTTGCTTTTCGATCCGCCAGAATAGGACTACGCCCACTAAATCTAAGGTGTCTTGCTTTTCTGCACCGATTCCGTTATTTGACAACAAACTGTGACTACCAAACAATCATCGTCAATGTCAACAATGTTTCAAAGTAGTTTGACACAATTATTTGCTTAGATGATTTAGAAAATATAAATATAAAGCGTCACATATTTCTGTAGCAATAACAACAAAAACGCAAACACGCGAATCGTCACACAAATTGTGATAATAACATCAAGACACGCACATGTGCCGTTCAACTACACTCAAATTAGTTGTTTAAATAGTAGCGGGTCATTCTACGAGTTTTAAAATATGAACTGCATTACACAGACGATTTTAAGGGTTATTCGTGATAAACTATAAATAACGCTCTGAGCGTTACGGTGGCACGGAAGTTACAATTTTGCAATGCTCTGAGCGTTGTTCTGGAGTCAAAAGTGTTTACTTATGATTTTGAGAACACAATTTTCTTCCTCAGAATCTTAGCAGCACTGGTGTGTCGTTAATTACTAACTGGTAACTTTTTTTTTTAATTGAAAAGAATAAAGTAAGATTCTGCGTCGATAATCCAAATTAATTAAGATAGGGGTAATTCGCATTTCCAATTAGTTCGGGATTTTTCCACCTTATCAAAAATGCTGTTCTGGCGACTAAAAAAAAAAGGAAAATAATTTAAAACAATGAGCTGCACTTCATAAGTAACAGAACAAATCAAACGTGCAGCTCACAATTATCAAACGTCGTTGTTTATTAACATTTCTTTTACTCTTTTCAGCAAGCGAGGTTGATTTTGACAACATTAAATGTGTTGCTTGTACAAAGTTGTTTTTTTATTTTACTTTTAATATCCAAAGTAGTAAACTTTGAAAAACAAACATCCGCATTCTCCATCTGAAGGTCTGTTTAAATTCGATTGCTTGTAGAAGATGAACATGACGCCACACTTGCAGTACAGTAAAGCAAAATGACGTAAGCATTAGACAATCACACTCTCTCTAAGCAAAATGACGTAAGCACTAGACAATCACACTCGCTCTAAGCAAAATGACGTAAGCACTAGACAATCACACTCGCTCCAAGCAAAATGACGATTTCAGCAGATGCTTATGAAAGTTAAACATATATGCTCTTCCCCACTTTAACTCTCACAGTCAAGGGCACATTCTGGACTATACATTTTAATGCACGCATTTTAAAAATGCTGGCTCTGTTGGATTATTGACGTTTCGGATTATTGAATCACGTATTATCCACGCTTAACTGTAATATGAAAATAGGTCCGTTACTATGACTGAAAAGTGATTAATACTGTGAATACAATTGGTTGTTTTTTTCCGTACGCCCGCTATTACTCGAGGCGAAATCTCAGGTTAGTATGTCTAACCTGAGACTGATTTTACGTGAGTATCCCTTTTTTCCTGCACAGAGACAGGTGTCCCTCGCCATTCAGGCAGTTACTCGCCGATTTCAGAGGTACCCATTAGAGCTGGGTCGGCTCACGAGCCGCCAGTCCCTGGTCGACGACATCCTTCAAATGTCTTCGCCAGGGCTCAAGTTAATCCAGTCCAAAATCCCGGTCGACGGAAAATCTTCAACTGTCCTCGCCCGGGTTTGATCCTGGGTCACCCGGTCGCCAGCGCAGTGTGGTAACCACTACGCAAGCGCGGCTCCCTAATACAACTGGTGTGAATCAACGTCATGTTTTGACATGAAAAAATGGCTGAATGAAAGAAGTAATGCAAGAAAACAATTAACAGCAACAAAGGAACAGACAATTAGATCGATGTTATTCAATGGCAGAGAAGTATGGATAATATAATGTCAACAGAATAAGATATTAATAACGACGCATTGCTCGATTGTCCATGGTTCGATCCCCCAGTTCAGATGGGATTTTTTTATACCGCAAACGGCACCGGGGTTTTCTTAGCCTCACGAATTGGGTACCAAAGCAACTCTAGGAAGGTTAAGGCGACCGGCGTGATGCTGACCACATAACCCCTAGTGTGCCGATGATCAAGAAAATGTGGGCTTAACACCATATTCCCAATATGCCTCAATGGGCGTGTAATTGGATCGAAATGAAATTCCGTCCAATGACAACGGAGGTGATTACCAAATAACAGCGGAGACTACATTCATTATAGTCACACAACCGCCCTCAAGATGATCGGACGGATATTGATTAAAAGACTGAGATGTCGTTTGCCTATTGTTACATGAAATGAGACAGACGGTACTGATAACTTTGATCGCGGCTTTCTTACGGAAGAAAATCACATTGTCATCTTTACGGTTTTCTTTTCCAGCTGATATGTCATCTTTACGATTTTCTTTTGCAGCTGATAATTTGATACTCGACCATTCAGACTGCTATTACACGTTACACACGTAAACACATTTGTATATCGCACACAAACACACAAAAACACATGTAAACATCACACGTGAGCATAAATAAACAGTGTAGTAATGTGTGAATGTGGCCATGCATGTCATGTTAAGTTAGGTATTTTTAACATAATTTGGTAAAAAAAAAATACGTTTTTCTATATTTGGACATCATCCACCTTTAGCTACGTGTGCAGCATACACCTTTAGTATGTTCATGCTAAACTGTTGAGTCTTGTGCCATTCGTAACGTTCTCATTACCCCTTGACAGCCTTTCTCCAGTTCCCTTCTCTGTGTTTAGGTGTCCCACCATTTCTCCTACCACGAAGGGTCTAGAGAGTTAGGGCTGTCTTTTACTCCTATAACTGGTTTCATTTTACTCTTATAACTGAATTATCTTTACTCTTATAACTGATTTCTCTTTACTCCTATAACTGATTTCTCTTTATTCTTATAACTAATTTCTCTTTACTCTTATAACTGATTTCTCTTTACTCTTATAACTGATTTCTCTTTACTCATATAACTGATTTCTCTTTACTCTTATAACTGAATTATCTTTACTCTTATAACTGATTTCTCTTTACTCCTATAACTGATTTCTCTTTACTCCTATAACTGATTTCTCTTTACTCCTATAACTGATTTCTCTTTACTCCTATAACTGATTTCTCTTTACTCCTATAACTGATTTGTCTTTACTCCTATAACTGATTTCCTTTCAGTCCTAGTAACTGGTTTTTCCAGTGCGTGTTCTAGACAAAACCAGTAGCGTTTTCCATGATCCATTAGTCTATGTGATGGTCACCTTTAGTTCCACAGTTCCACATTGGTGATTGCGCATACAATTTTACTCCTTTCATTCTGTGACGACACGTTTGTACGTGTCCTTTTGTGTGATTTCTAACACCTTCAACCCTCCGGCGGTATCCTTTCTTTTTCTTCATTTTTCTCACTCATCGCTTTTATTTGGCATAAATTATGCCTTTTCATTCGTTATTTTCACTATTTGGCTCTATGCTGGACATAGCGTAGTGAAGTCTCTAACACGCCTCTCCCCTATGGTATCATTTGCTATGGAGTAATGCGTATCTTATTGCTTCACACTCCACTCCCAGGCTGTTGTTACGATTCGCCAGGTTTGGTGACCCGGCCAGCGATAATATTTTATCGCCTAATCTGTCTGAACACATGTGGAAACGTGGCCGTCAAACATTTGACCCCATTGGAAAGCGGATGATCGTGTTGACACAAGACGCTATTGTGATCAGATGAAAGAAGACGACACGGGCTGTCCAGACATCTGTTTGGCGTAGGCACGCCGATTATTCTAATAAACAGAAGTGCGCCGGAGGTCTTAGGTAACGATATGATATAACTGTGTAAGAGACCACGCGTGTATATTAAATTTAATATTTTCACGTACGCGTGGGATGAGGAATGCTAAATTTAACGACCCAAACAGTACTAGATAGATTGGATTGGTTCGCCAGAATCTATACTGATTTGATTGGAACTTTTGGCGGAAACACAGCTGGGATTTGAAACTAAGGATTGTGAAATATAATCTAACAAACTCGGAGTTACAGCACACAACACAGACAGACTGCATCGCAGCGTCAACTAAACACCTCCTACAAGCCAGAAGAAAGAGGATAGGACTTACAATTCCACAACTATAAGTACCAGATTGAGTATTGGGCAACTTTGGAATTTACAAGTAAACCCGCCATTTTAATACAAGACTGGAAACTTGGGAATTCTATCACAAGAAGTCATAAGAGGAATTATAGATTTCCAGACCAAGTGTTTCACCCGTCATAAGAGGAATTATAGATTTCCAGACCAAGTGTCTCACCTGTCATAAGAGGAATTTCTCAGACTTAAGTGACTCGAACAGCATCTAACTACAGGGCTGTGGGTCCATTCTAAATCTGTGCCAGGAGACGTGTATATTCCCAAAATTTTGGGGTAAGTGTAAACAAATTACCAACGGGCTGATCACCCGTTTGCCAGTCACTTCGATTATGGAAACAACAGCAAATGGATTGATTTGCCGTTGCCCTAAAGACGCCAATAGGTGTGATGGGAAACAATGGCAAAGAAAACCTATCTGCTGTTGCCCTAAGACGCCACTAGGCGTAATGACCACTGACTGCTTTGACGGTCGGTGGCTAAGGACGGAAGAAGAAGAAAGTAAACAAATTATTTACTAATGTAAATTCTACAGGTTTCTTGCTAAGTGGTTATATATGATGCTGGCAACCTCAACATATGAAAATAGTATATTCATGAACCACTACTGCAAGAGCTCGTGATTGTTTCTGACTAGTCGTGCGGGGAAACCCGACAGCAGAGATGACCTAGACCCCGACGGGAGTAGCGACGAGTAATGAGTGATGATTACATCACTTGTGCCTAAAGTGTATAGAATCATTTTGTGAGATTTATATACCTTCTTAATTGTAATTCAGGCAAATCATTATTCATGCACTCCAGATTCAATTTCCTAGTTGAAACCCAGTAGGATGTTGGTGAATTTTCATCCTATTCCCTGAGTTACATTGTCTGCTCTGGAATTTAATTCTTCTGAGAGGTTAACATTCGTGGGTGGAACGCATAAAAATGGGCCTGTTAGTTTGCGGAGAACAAATGTACTGAGGCATTTGTTTATTTCTAATTTGTCACAGTTCGTGGTAACAAGACATCAGACTTAAATACTGAAGTTCCTACGCCACTAGTGTGTGTGACGTACGTCTAAGTATGACAAATGAATTTCCCTGACTCGATGGATGACAACAGAATATTGGCCTCTCATAACTTTAGAACCCCTGATCATCTATTGTAACTTTAACCCGCATGCAGCATTTCCACGAGAATTTTACACGCTGGATCAAAGACAGGCTGATCTTCAGAATTCAACGTGGGGCGGTGTTACGTGCAGTCTTTGATATCTTACAATATTATACACTGGTATACTTGTTATGTTCGCAAATATTTTGTAAACAAAATAGATACTTGTTAGTGCTTAAGGAAAAGTCATTATTGAGTTACTTCCCTTGAAAGTTGTGTCGTCTCTTTCGATCGAACTCCGCGGATGAATCCAGTTTTACTGCGATTTATTCTTTGTTTGGGTATTAATAGATTGTTCTTGCTTCAGAATATCTATGGCCTGAATTTATGTGTATTGTTTGTCTGAGTAGGACGAGTCTGTCTTATATCTGTATATCTTTACATATCTAAGTCGAACTATATGTTCTTTTGTCTCTAGAGAGGTCAAAGGCTGTTCGGCGGATGTGTCGTTAGAGAGGTGTGTTTTGGCTTCGCCCTGATGATGGGCTGTGTTTTTCTATGTCGGCTTGTAGCCGGAAAAAGTGATCTCTATATTTATGGGGAAAGTGATAGTCGTCTAGACCTATCATGTATGCTTTACCCCAGTGTTCATTCTTATTGCCAAGGAATGGCAGAATCATATTTCTGATACCCAGGTAATAAAAGATACTCTTTTGAACTCTCGTACGAAGCCACCGTTTTTCGATAGGTACGATTTTGTACATCTGAGAGGATGCATTTAACTAGATGGAAAACGACTCTGATTCCTAGCAGCACTATATCCTGTAGAATGCAGTCAATTGTATCATGATAGAATCTACAGAGCAATGAAACATTTAATGAATGACTAACTTTAAGACAGATTCATTATCTGTATCCAAACGTGAGTGACAGCTCACGAGAGAAGCCATCTTGTAACCAAACATTTAGTGACTTTCAAGAAGAGAAAAGGGATGCCCGTATTATCGCTTGATTAGTCCAGAGATCACTGCTACACATGAGAACCCATTGCTAGCGGTTCAATTTGATTATATGGAAAAATCTGTGCTAGACATTATGTTAAGGAATCTTCGCTAGACGAGGTTAGGTCTAGAAGCCATCTTGGATATTGTTTATAATCTGACGTGCTTTGTCAGTAAACTCAGATGATATATATATGGGCAATACTGAGTGCTTGGCTACTGACAGTCCATTATACTATTATTCTACATGAGTGCCCATGTAACATTGCAAGACCATTTATCCACTGTACCATGATGTATTATGCCAACCTGTGATTTGTCACTATCTGTGCTGTCGAGTGTGTACGTCCAAATTAAACTGTAGTAAAGGTACACAGTCGTTGGTGTCGATGACTTCCAGCCATACATGAGTGTGAGAAAAGAACATTTGTCAACACCACGAACTCTTCTTATCATTCGCATATTATACACTCAATCTATGTCTACACACCACTGCGTAGGTCAAGTTGACATTCCATACTCAAACCACGAGCAACACAACAACACAGTATTTAACTCTGGTGATGTTCGAGTGAGCTTCAGATTTTTCAGCATGTCTCTTGCTCAGGGCAAGGGTCTTGTATTAAGAGTTTATCAACTGATGATGATGACGTCTGTCTTCCAAAAAGAGACTTTATCAACTGGTGGACCAGCTTTCTGGGTTTGACCTCGCAGAAGTTCAGAAGTCAACAGATTACCGATACCAGACCGTTTCCTGTGGCTGATACGACACACTTGCAGTATTGGTTTGCTCTTTGTCAACACTTCGTCACGTGACCTGTCAAGTGAATGCAGTATGTAGGTCAGCGTTGTTGACATTTTTACATTAGACATTACAGAGTTTCACAGAACAGTTGGATCAATTCTTGTCAATATTAACAGGAAGACAGTATTATTGAACTAAGAAGTCCTATTTTCATCGATGGATCTTCTTGTTTTCTATATATGAACTTTAATATTTAAGGCCAGAATGTTTAATTGAATAAAGTGGCAGTTTGTTTATTTTCATAAAAATAACTTTGCCATTACTGTAAAACTGAGCCTATTTTGCAACACATACTATCATACACATAATTTATATATTTATGTTTACATGTTATTTGTTTGTATAGTATGTTAGTTTCTATGTCAGCGGGTTGTGTTTAGGTTGGGCGGCGTCCTCACAACAGAATATCCCACGTCATAGAGGGTCCGTTGTGGGCGTTTTCTATAGGTGCAATTTTCTTGATTGAAAATTTGCTGCGACAACTGTTGCTTTTGTGTTAGCTGTGAAGACTGTAATTATTGTTATTTTTGTAATATTTCTTTGTTCTTTAGTTTTGTTTTGATTTGTTTGTAATTTGTTGGTCTACCCTTTTCTATCTTTCAGTTCTATTCACAATTTATATTCATATACTGTGACGTCATTTGTGTTGTTATTCTTTGCAGATTCAGTGATTATTTTCATTGATTTCCCTATTTGATTTATTTTGATTTCTGCAAACGTTCTTGTATTGTCAGTCCTATTTGTACTTTATGTATTCTGTTGGTTGACATATGTTTTATATAGGTATATTTCATAAGACACAATTGCCTGTGCACTGCACTTGGATTATGGTATAAACCAGTACCTGATTATTATTACTGTTATACAAGACCTTATTAAGGCTTGTGACCCACAGATATTGGGATAGTATACTGATTAATCAAGTCATTAAGAACTTGTGGTATTATTATTGATTCAGGTGATTAGTATTATTGTTAGACATCATGGCTACATTAGAATACTTCATTACACAAGGGAAAGCCCTTGATAAAACTGGTCAACAATTAGAAGAATGGGCAGTTGCTCAATATGACAAAGCATTAGCTGCAGAAGAGAGAAAAGCTGCTGCAGAAGAGAGAAAAGCTATGGCTGAAGAGAAAAGATTAGAAAGAGAAGCTGAGGCTGCTGCTGAACAAAAGAAATTGCAGATGCAGGTGGAGGAAAGGAGATTTGAAGCTGAACAAAAAAAATTAGAAAGAGAAGCTGCTGCTGAACAAAAAAGATTAGACAGGGAAGCTGAACAAAAAAGATTAGACAGGGATGCTGAACAAAAAAGATTAGACAGGGAAGCTGAACAAAAAAGATTAGACAGGGAAGCTGAACAAAAAAGATTAGACAGGGATGCTGAACAAAAAAGATTAGACAGAGAAGCTGAAGAAAAAAAAGCAATAAGAGAACATGAATTTGAGTTAGAGAAATTGAGATTGACAAGTATGAGTAATGTTAATCAGGCATCTAGTGGTAATGGTAAACCTTCTACTTACAAGGTTAAGGTTCCACCGTTCAATCAGTCCAGTGACGATATTACATTCTGGCTGGATAGATTTGAACGTTCTTGTCGTACACATAATGTGGATAAATCACAATACGCTAATCAGTTATCAGAAAACTTGAAAGGTGAATCTTTGACTAGATTATGCCTTGTAGGAGAAGCAGATAAGGATAATTATGATGTCATTAGGGCGGCTTTGATAAAAAAATACCAGCTAAGTGAGGAAGGCTATCGCCTTTTATTTAAGACGATGGTGCCTGAGACAGGTGTAGAATTCTCAGAATTCACTGCAAAGGCACGTCTCACAGTTGATCGTTGGATTGAGCTTTCCAAAACAGAAAAAACGTATGAAGGACTTATGGATTTGTTGCTCAGAGATAAGATTATGTCATGTGTTAACAAACCATTCCTTGAATTTATACATGAGCGTAAACCCAAATCTCTAAAGGAAATGGAAGAATATTGTTCCCAATATGTCACTGCACACCCCGACGTGACTTTTGGCAACACTAAGATTAAGGAGAGTATGCCAGTTGCTTCAGCAACACCATACAATCCCAATTATTCACACAGATTTCAGGGACCTCAAAACAGATTTGATAAAAAAGGTAACCATAATAGTTATCAAAACCAAGGTAACCAATCATTTCAGGGTTCTTCTTCAAAGAACTGGAGACGAGCTGATAGCTCTCGACACAGGGGTGGTCATAATTATAGGAATTTCCGTAGAGGAAGTAATTATAGAAACTATCAGGGTTATCCGTCTTGGAGTCAACAAGATCATAATTACAGAGATACTCATTATAATGAATATGATAATGGTAACCAAGGGAACTATGACTCAAACCCAAATAGGGGTTACAATAGAGGTAACAATAACTACAGAGGTGATAATAACCGAGGTAGATCTCAAAACAAAAGACATAAACCACATTTTCAGGCAAACTCTGCACAACAAGAGTCCCATGAAGCCTATAAACAGAGTAAAGATAATAATGATGCTAGTAATATGGCATGTGCCGCTTTTGATTTTGGGAGAGCATCTCAGTGCCCCCAATGCAAAACGTTATTTGAGCCAACCACAGTGTCTACTTTAAGCTGTGGCCATCCTCTTCCTGCTCTTCCGGCATCAGTCGCGCATGATGGAAGAGGTTCTCTTGTCTTACATAAGGGTTTAGTGAATAACAATCCAGTCTCTGTGCTATTTGATTCTGGATGCACCACAATTGGTGTTAGGCAGTCACTCGTAGATCCTTCCCGTGCCACTGGACAAGTAGTCAAATGTGTAACATTTGGCGGCACATTAGAGAAATACTCTACTGCTATCATTAGGATTGCTACTCCTTTCTTTACAGGAGATGTACACGCATGTCTTCTTCCGAATCCGATCGCTGACCTCATCATCGGTCGCATTCATGGAGTCAAAGAATGCACTCCGCAACAAATTTCCACGTGGGAAAGGCAAAACATGCAGATTGCTAACGCTGTAGTCACTAGAGCTCAGGCTCTTAATATGCCTCAAACTTCATCTACTGAAGATAATGAAGTGCATAACCAAGTTCATCCCTTGGTAATTTCTCGTGACTCGTTTATAAAACAGCAAGAAGATGATCCCACTCGGAAGAGAATCTTAATTCTGGCAACTAAAGGTGACCCGAATAAAGACACTAGTCGTAAGTCGTGGACTACAAAGAAGAATGGCGTACTTGTACGTATGGTTCAAGACTCCATTACGTCAAGTCATTCTCAAATCCTGGTTCCCAAGAATTTGAGAGTTAAAATTTTGCAGCACGCTCACGACTCTCAGTGTGCTGGACACATGGGTTTTTCCCGTACTAAGTCAAGAGTCCTTGCGGCTTTCTTTTGGCCATTGGTAAACAAGGACATACGGATTTATTGTCGATCTTGTAAAGTATGTCAGGAAGTTAAATCCAAAGGTCCACGGCATGCTGCACCCATTCAGGCGGCGGACATTCCTATTCGGCCGTTTCAAAAAATGGCCATAGACATTATTGGTCCATTTAAGATCAAGTCTGCCAGAGGACATCAGTTTATCTTGACGTGTGTTGATATGTGCACACGTTGGCCAGAGGCTATTCCTCTGAAGAGCATTACTACTGCTGATATTGCAGATGCTCTTTGGCTTATATTTTCTCGTCTGGGGTTCCCCGGAGAGATATTGTCAGACCATGGCACCCAACTAATATCAGATACCATGTCTCAAGTAATGTCTACTCTGCAGATAGATAGATCTTTAAGTAGTATCTACCATCCAATGTCTAATGGTATGGTCGAACGCCTTAATAGAACACTTAAAAACTTACTAGGGAAGATAACTGAGGATCATCCTCAAGACTGGGACAGAGTTTTACCTGCGGCCCTCTTCGCTTACAGAGAGGTACCCAATGAACATACAGGATTTTCTCCCTTTGAACTCGTCTTTGGCGCGCGTCCGCGTGGCCCTATGTCGTTGCTTCACGATCTCATAACATCTGACAATATTGACGATGACACAAAGTCATCCTACGAATATGTCATCGCGTTGAGACAAAAGATTATCGAAGCATGCAAATTAGCAACTTCTTCTTCTGAATTTGCGAAACAGAAGGCAAGGCAATTTGCCAATAAGAAGAGATGCTTACGACAACTTTGTCCTGGTGACAAAGCATTTGTATTACTACCTTGTAGGGAAAACAGATTACTTATTTCTTGGAAAGGTCCGTACGATATAATATCGAAAATTTCCGATGTCGACTATATTGTCGATATTGATGGGAAGCATAAAACCTTCCACATCAATATGCTTACTGAATTCCATGAACGTCCGGATTATTTGCAACCCATTTTCCAAGCAACGGACAATTCTCCAGTACAACATGGTCATTACTCATCACTGTCCGTGATACAGGATGAGGAAACAAGTTTTTCAGATGTAAATCTTCCTCTTCCAATGATCCCACTTCATTCTAGTGAATCATGGAAGAACGTTACTGTCTCTCCTGATTTGTCTCTAGGAGAACAGCGACAAGTTTCAACTATGTTGCAAACATTTCAGGATGTACTCACTGACATCCCTGGACAAACGAATGTCATTGAACATGACATTGTTCTAACTGACCATACTCCTATTAGGGTTAGACCTTATCCTATACCTATACATTTTCAAGCACAGGTCGAGAAAGAGTTGGATGAGATGATAGATTTGAAAATAATCGAACCATCCACCTCTGCATATTCTTCGCCGATGGTTATTGTGCGTAAAAAAGACAATAACATACGTCTTTGCGTTGACTATCGAAAATTGAATCAAGTAACGAAGTTCGATGCCGAACCTATGCCTTTACTGGAAGAGCTACTTACTCGACTCTCCAAATCTCATTTTTTCACTAAACTTGATTTGTCTAAAGGATATTGGCAAGTTCCTTTATCTGAACGCGCCAAACCTCTCACGGCTTTTTCAACACCTAGAGGTTTGTTCCAATGGAATTTTATGCCTTTCGGTCTTATGAACGCACCAGCTACATTCGTACGCATGATGCGCCGAATCCTATCTTATCGGTCAGATGTCATTGCATATCTAGACGACATCTGTCTTTTCAGCGATACTTGGGAAGATCACTATTCAGGGTTAGATGAATTGCTGTCTACTTTGCGTGAGCACAACCTGACAGCGAAACCCTCTAAAGCCTATATTGGTTTTAGCGAAATTTCTTTCCTAGGCCACCGAGTTGGTCATGGTTTCCTAAAGACAGAGGACCATAATACTAGTAAGATACTTAACATCTCAATCCCTAAGACTAAAAAACAGGTGAGAAGTCTGTTAGGTCTTATTCAATTTTATGGCAGATTCATTCAGAATCTATCCTCTATCATGGCACCTCTTTCAACACTTCTAAAGAAAGGTTCGCCTAATGTGGTCCACTGGTCTCAGGAATGCCAATGCTCTCTGGATAAGATTAAAACATTGTTTTCAACACCACCTATTTTAGTGCTACCTACTAAAGATAAGACATTCGTTCTTCGTAGTGACGCTTCATCCACTGGGATTGGAGCGGCACTAATGCAAGAGTACTCTGGAACTCTGCATCCTGTAATGTATATTTCCAGAAAACTTAATGCGGCAGAAAGGAATTATTCGGTTTTAGACCGTGAGCTATTAGCTATGGTTTGGTCGATCCTCAAACTACAGAGATTCCTTCTAGGCGCACATTTCATAGTAGAAACCGACCAAAAAGCTCTTACTGCTATACAGAGTAAGAATTTGAAGAGCTCGAGGTCTACTCGATATGCAATTGCTCTTCAACCTTTTCATTTCTCTGTGCGAGCTATTCGTGGATCAGATAATGTGATGGCAGACATTCTGTCAAGATGCCCACATGATTCCACATAACTATTAGGGCTTAGACTTCTTGATATGTCTAGTTCTATAGTAGTTCCTTTTCTATATCATGATAGATACACATTTGTAATTTAATAATATAATGATTGTATCACTACATAGCGGTTCATTGATGTTTATTCACCGCTGTGCTTTGATGATTTTTCTTCATAAATCATAAATGTAAGATATCTAATACGAAATGATGGTATGAATGTTTTAGGCATCGTGTAACTGCCAGAATTGTATTATACTTTGATGACACCTTCCTGGAAAAATATACTTGTAGAGAAATAATTTCTCTCAGTTTATGAGACACATTCTCACCAGTCGCTCCATAAGTCGACTTAGCCTCATATTAGGCGTTATATTTATTCCTGATATTTTCATCTGCGCATTATTCATGCGTTGTGAGCCTATTGTACGTTGCTCCTAGATGTATTTCAAAAAAAAAAAAAATGTTCCATTTTTTTTTCCCGGGAGGTGTGGTAAGACTGTTACGTGCAGTCTTTGATATCTTACAATATTATACATTGGTATACTTGTTATGTTCGCAAATATTTTGTAAACAAAATAGATACTTTTTAGTGCTTAAGGAAAAGTCATTATTGAGTTACTTCCCTTGAAAGTTGTGTCGTCTCTTTCGATCGAACTCCGCGGATGAATCCAGTTTTACTGCGATTTATTCTTTGTTTGGGTAGTAATAGATTGTTCTTGCTTCAGAATATCTATGGCCTGAATTTATGTGTATTGTTTGTCTGAGTAGGACGAGTCTGTCTTATATCTGTATATCTTTACATATCTAAGTCGAACTATATGTTCTTTTGTCTCTAGAGAGGTCAAAGGCTGTTCGGCGGATGTGTCGCTAGAGAGGTGTGTTTTGGCTTCGCCCTGATGATGGGCTGTGTTTTTCTATGTCGGCTTGTAGCCGGAAAAAGTGATCTCTATATTTATGGGGAAAGTGAAAGTCGTCTAGACCTATCGTGTATGCTTTACCCCAGTGTTCATTCTTATTGCCAAGGAATGGCAGAATCATATTTCTGATACCCAGGTAATAAAAGATACTCTTTTGAACTCTCGTACGAAGCCACCGTTTTTCGATAGGTACGATTTTGTACATCTGAGAGGATGCATTTAACTAGATGGAAAACGACTCTGATTCCTAGCAGCACTATATCCTGTAGAATGCAGTCAATTGTATCATGATAGAATCTACAGAGCAATGAAACATTTAATGAATGACTAACTTTAAGACAGATTCATTATCTGTATCCAAACGTGAGTGACAGCTCACGAGAGAAGCCATCTTGTAACCAAACATTTAGTGACTTTCAAGAAGAGAAAAGGGATGCCCGTATTATCGCTTGATTAGTCCAGAGATCACTGCTACACATGAGAACCCATTGCTAGCGGTTCAATTTGATTATATGGAAAAATCTGTGCTAGACATTATGTTAAGGAATCTTCGCTAGACGAGGTTAGGTCTAGAAGCCATCTTGGATATTGTTTATAATCTGATGTGCTTTGTCAGTAAACTCAGATGATATATATATGGGCAATACTGAGTGCTTGGCTACTGACAGTCCATTATACTATTATTCTACATGAGTGCCCATGTAACATTGCAAGACCATTTATCCACTGTACCATGATGTATTATGCCAACCTGTGATTTGTCACTATCTGTGCTGTCGAGTGTGTACGTCCAAATTAAACTGTAGTAAAGGTACACAGTCGTTGGTGTCGATGACTTCCAGCCATACATGAGTGTGAGAAAAGAACATTTGTCAACACCACGAACTCTTCTTATCATTCGCATATTATACACTCAATCTATGTCTACACACCACTGCGTAGGTCAAGTTGACATTCCATACTCAAACCACGAGCAACACAACAACACAGTATTTAACTCTGGTGATGTTCGAGTGAGCTTCAGATTTTTCAGCATGTCTCTTGCTCAGGGCAAGGGTCTTGTATTAAGAGTTTATCAACTGATGATGATGACGTCTGTCTTCCAAAAAGAGACTTTATCAGGCGGTATACGATCTAAAGAAATCAGGGAACTCCCAGCTTCTCGAGAAATTTTTCGCACTCTCATGCGAGCAGCCTGAGACGAAGAAAATCGGTAGACCGGGGGGAAACGGAGGAATCGCAGCGGTTAACACAACGGCGAGGTACCTCGGATTTGCTATACTTCAAGAAAAGTGTGAAAACCTAACACGTCCTATTTAAGTTACATTTGAGAAGTATAAATAAAGAACTCCGAAAACTGCATTTTATCGTTCGTTCTGACAGAATCCTAGTTTCACTAGCCAAGTCGGATTCCAGCTAGATTTCATCTACCTTCGTTGACTATTGGAGTGTATTCTTTCTGCGCAGACGGTAATTTATACATTAGCTTCGAGTGATCAGTGGTTTAGTTATTTCAATTTATTTCATTGGATTGTGGTGTAAATTTAACCTTATTAAATAAACCCATTTTCAAAGTTCTAGTGCAAACTAATGTTACAGCTAAAAGTATTTCCTAATACACTTGACGCGTAAATTAATTTTGCAGACGTTAAAAGGAATTATAACCAGTAAATCCAGTTTAGTTCTGTATAGATAGATGTGCTTTTAATTATTTTAACTCACGGGGAGTTTTCCTGATTTGTTAATTGACGACGCTAATAAAGTAAATAGGCTAACTGTAATTTATCGCGTGTCAGATTATAATATGATTTGTAATGCATTTCTTGTTTTGATTATCTTTCATTCAGAACGATCATTCAACCTGCATCCCAGCAATTATTAATTATATACAGAGTTCTGCCAACTCAATTCGATAACTCCAGTAACATATGAACCTTTTTAAAGCTAAACTTGTGGCGACCTGTAATGGGCCCCGCTCCTCTGAATTTAACTGAGAATAAAGCCACCCAAGAAACACTTCTAAAATACTAGTTCATATAGTCCTTAAAGAAAACTGGAAGCAGAACATATTTTATTCACTGCCCTATTTGTGAAGAAAAAACATAGGTCTACCTGAACACTGTCTGTCAAGTATATTCAGTGGATTTTACACACCCCCCGAAGAAGAACTTACCTCAGTGTTTTTTTAACTTGTGACATTACGGAAAAAGAAAGTTATCTCCACCAGCTGTGCCAATTTTAGGAACCACACCATACCTCACGCCTAGCCAAGTGCCTGTGCCATTAATTAGGAACTTTATCTAAACCAACAGTAGCCTTTACGCTTCACCGTCTGGCGATTTTTTGAGACTATTTGTTACCTCGTTAAATCTGGGGCCTGACACGGAAGAAATAAGAGGACCAGTCCATTATTCCACGGTATTAGCTGCTGTGGTAAATAATTCCTAGAGTGACAGAATTCACCATTTTGGTAAGTCTGCGTGTGTGTTTGTGGGATGGCCAGCCCTAGTGTGTTTTTTTGAATGAAAGGAGATTTAATCTTTTCTTTACCCTTTTAATTAGTTCGACCTAGTATTAAGGTGCATTATATTCCTTGTACGGGATTTCTCCTAGCGGGATTGTGTAACTGTGTTCATTCCCCCCTCCCGTAAAATTTGTATGATTAAAGGGAGACATTTGAGAACCCTAGCTTTTCCTCTACCCCCCCCCCCCCCTTTTTACTGTAACCCCTTGCCTCAGAGTAATAAATTTACCAGTGGGTTAAATTGCCTATCTCTGATCACCCCCCCCCCCCCTTTTCTTGTCTTTTGGACCGGGTCTTGTCTGTTAGTAAATACAAACGGGAAACGGTGGATGGGATATTTCTCCTCAAAACCCCCTCTTCCCTTATCATATTTGTATTCTGTAACCTTTGATTTTTGACTGTAAATGTATAATTATTTGTGACTGCTTTATGATAATAAAGGTATTAATCTTTATTTGTGTTGGTTGTCGGCTGGCCCAAAACTCCAAACATTTCCATCTGTGTAGGCTGTATTCATGTACGTTGTGCGACAGAATCACCAAATCGGTGAGTGCGCCTGAGCGACTGGAACTGACAAACAATTGTTTGTTCAGAAGAGAGATAGGAATAGTCTGTGAGAAACAGATATTGTCGTAATAAGAGACTGTCCTTGCTCTTCCCAGCGCTTGTGAATCTACTGCCTCATTCTCCTAAATCCTTATTCTCACAGAGCCTTCAATATTCCTCTACACTCTAAAGGGACCAATATCCATCAGCACCCTCTCAGATAAAAATTACGACAATATATGGTTAGCTCGTTCGAGATTCTGAACCTAGTTAAAATAGAGTGTGGTTGATTGTCTTTGTGAAGTAGGGTATAATCTTTAAAAGTAATTACTTCCCCTAGACCAAGCCGTTCAGTATTTGGGCCGACCACACAATAATTATGACAGGTTTGTTTTTTTCCACAGGAGCAGGCAGTTAGTGATTATAAAAGATTTGTCACCTTTGTATTCTCTGGCAGAGGGAATTGAAATTTTTTGGTTATATAATTGCTGGGACTGCGTGATTGTTTTACAATCACTAAAGGTTTTGAAGCGTTTGAGTTGAGCTAAGCTAAAGACGGATTGTTCTGATTTTTAAAAAAAATTAAGTTAACTACGTCTCATCTCAAAATTGTCTTCAGGGACGGAGTTTGTTGTTAGAGAATTAACATTTTCTGGGAAATTTTTATTTTTTTCCCTTTTAAATTGTTTTAATATAAATATTTCTCTACTGTTAGTAATAGTAGATTTTTTTTTCTAGTGTAACTTACTAATTTAATTGGCATAGTTGCTTGCGTTAAAAGTCTTAAGTGACAATAATAGCGGCGATAAGTTAACACACGAGGTCATTAAGTAAATTGTTTTTTACTTTCGTTTTTTCTCGTAGCGGCTTTGAATTTTTTTCCCTTCTTGTTCTTTCGTACTATTCTCTAGTCATACTACATCTTATTCTTTAACAATGGCAGAGAGGATACAGATGAGATCCATCCTGAGGCTGGAAGCGAAAGAGGCAGGCTTAGACGCAGAAGCGGCGAATCTGTTTATCAACCAGGAATTGGAAATATATGACGCGCAGCAACAAAGAGCAGAAGCAGAGAGGAAGGAAGAGAAACAAAGAGCAGAAGCTGAGAGGAAGGAAGAAAAAGAGAGAGAAGAGAGGGCAGAAGCTAGGAAGAAAGAAGCGGACGATCGTCAATTGGAGCAGAAGAAAATTGAGGCAGAGATGGAAGCTCGCAGGGAAAGAGAGAGAGAGCGAGAAAGACAACATGAACTGGCGCTTAAGGCTTTAGAGAGTCGGGGCGCCTCTACTCCGAATAACGGAGAGCCGTCTTCGCCCCAGTCTCAGTCAATGGACCTCTCCAGCACTCATTCTGCCCAATTAGCGGCGATGTCTTTTGCTTTAGAATCTTTTCCTAGCCCTAATGAAAAAATTGACAGCTACCTAGAAAAATTCGAAAGGCTCGCGAATCTGTATGGGTTAGAGAGTTCCCGCTGGGCACTTAAGCTCTCAACGTCACTAAAAGCTAATGCTTATGACGTGTACACGAAGCTGGGAACCAACCAACATGATTACGACATGCTGAAAAAGGCCTTGCTAGAACGGTTTGAGATGACCGCCCGAAAATTCCTGCAAATGTTCAGGAACAGCCGAAAAGAGAGCACGGAAACATTCCCACAATTCTCTTCACGTCTCACGGGCTATTTGACAAAGTGCATTGAATTATCTGACCTACCTCTTACATATGAGGGACTACTTGAACTTGTTCTTGTGGAACAGATAAAGGCAACTTTGTCAAACGAAACCCGTAGATTTTTGGCTGAACAGGGCGCAGTCAGGCTTGAGGACATCCTCAATAAGGCCGAACGCTATACCAATGCAATGGCCGAACTTCCCAGCACTAAACGTAAACCCACAGATGAGCCATCTCGAAAACAAAATCTAGAGCAGTCATCCTATTCTTCTAATTCCTCTCAGAATTATAAACAACGAGAAAATAATACCCAGAGACCTCCCCAGGAAAAATCGAAATTCTACAAAACCCGATACCCCCCCAACAACAATTCTGATCAACCCACCAAGCCTACGTGGCAGCGCGGCCACCAAGGTCAAGGAAAAGGAAAGACTACTACACCAGGAACGTCTGATCAGGGCAAGCAGACCGGCCTAACCACGTTGGATGTTTGCATACAGCCTCGAAAGGTAGAGTCAATGTCAGTAATTCTCAACCTGAGGGGGACCGACCCTCAACTCGAGGAACTGTAATTTTGAATGGTACCTCAACCACTTGTCTCTTTGACACTGGATTAAGTTTTAGTTGTATTGTTGCTAGACACCTAGTCAAACCAGGTCAGGAGACAGAGGAAACCGTCAAACTTAGTGGAGTTTTTAAGAGTGATGCGCCCAGGACGCTGCCTATCGCACTGGTAGAAATACACTCTGACTTTGTCAGAGGGGTTATTAAAGCGGCCATTATGGATGATCCTATCTACCCAGTTATCCTGGGATGTAGATATGTGTTTATTGGGAGACCAAAGGAGCCGATTGTGGCAGCGGTAACCACAAGAGGGCAAGCCAAGAAAGAGAGGGAGCCTGCGCCAAATTTGTTGCCGAATGAACTGAAGGAGGCGCAACAAAAGGACCCTACTCTGGAGCCCTGCTTTAAAAGACTGCCCATGGCTAAGGACCCCAGACACAACGGAGACATCTTTTCTAAGGATGGCGTATTGTATCGTAGAACGGGCAACCCGGACACGGGGAATAACCAGCTCCTAGTACCGACGCAGTACCGAAGCCAGATCTTAGAGATGGGGCACTCTCTTCCCTTTAGCGGACATATGGGACAAAACGCCACTATTCAGCGAATAAAAACCCACTATTGGTGGCCAGGAATGAACTCTGACATTATCAGGTATGTGAAATCCTGCGCCCAGTGCCAACGGGTAGCACCCAAGCACTTGACACCCCCAGTACCCATGGGGCAAATGCCAATAGTAGGGACTCCATTTGAACGGGTTGCTGTCGACATCATTGGACCCCTGGAAAGGACCAAAAGAAAGCACAGGTTCATCCTGACTTTAGTCGACACTTGCACAATGTGGGCCGAAGCTGTACCGCTAACATGCATAGATTCCAAGCATGTCGCAGAAGCCCTCGTGCAAATCTTTACACGGTTGGGATTCCCTCAACAAGTTTTGACGGACAATGGATCCCAATTCCGTAGCCTGTTAATGGAGGAGATCTTTAAGATCTTGAGGGCCAAACATATCCACACAAGTCCCTATCATCCGGCCGGAAATGGGCTCGTGGAACGTTTTAACGGCACCCTCACCACCATGTTACGTAAGCTGGGTCAGGAGAAACCGGAAGACTGGGACCTATATATATCGGCTGCCTTATTCGCCTACCGAGAGGTTCCCCAAGCGTCTACGGGATTCCCGCCTGCTACACTTTTATTTGGCAGACCTATTAAGGGGCCACTAGAAGCCTTACTTCGGTCCCTGACAGACCAAAAGGCTGACGAGACAGTCGTCTCTGCAAGCAAGTATGTATCTGAGCTCAAGGAAAGGCTAAAGCTAGGATGGGATCTAGCTACTACCAACCTTACGAAAGCCCGCGCTAAACATGCTAAAAGATACAACAAAGCTGCAAAAGAGAGAGAACTACAACCAGGGGAGAAAGTTTTGTTGCTACTCCCAACCGGAAGCAATAAACTTCGCATCGGATGGCAAGGGCCGTTTACCGTCCTTAAAAAGATCTCACGTACTAATTACAAGATCTCCATTAAAGGAAAGGAGAAGGTCTTCCACATAAATCTGCTCAAGAAATATCTGGAAAGACCAGTGCCATCCTCCGAGCATCTCCTGGCTGTCGCCATAGCAACGGAAGACGAGGAAGATGATGATGGTTGCATGGAGTACCCATTGCAACCCACAGAATCCTTTAAAGATGTCAAGTTCGGCGACAATCTCTCACCAGAACAACAAACAGAAACCAGGGCGCTACTACAGCAGTACAGTGCAGTCTTAACGGATGTACCTGGTCGAACAAATCTCATCGAATTTGACATGAAATTAACAAACGAGACCCCTGTTCGAACCAGAGTATACCCCATTCCGTACGCCAAAGCTGATGCACTTCGCGGAGAAATAGACAAGCTGCGTCAGGCAGGAATTATCAGCGAGTCTACATCTCCTTACAGTTCGAGTGTAGTGCTGTTGCAGAAGCCCAATAAGGAAGTTCGGCTGTGTATTGATTACCGGTTGCTAAACGCTGTAACGGAATTCCAGCCTGAACCGCTCCAAACTGCTTCTGAGTTGTTCACCAAGCTCAGCAAGGCAACAATTTTCTCCAAGATTGACCTCAGTAAAGGTTATTATCAAATACCAGTCAAGGAGGAAGTTAAACCTTTGCTAGCTTTCAGCACTAGTGAAGGACATTACACATTTAATGTGATGCCGTTCGGACTGCATAACGCACCAGGAGTGTTTACCAGGATGATGAGAAAGCTTTTAGAACCCTTGCAAAGTCCCCACATCCATAATTTCATGGACGACATCTTAATTGCATCGGAATCCTACGAAGAACATATTGCTACAGTCGCTATGCTCCTTAGGAGACTACAGGAAACTGGTCTCACAGCCAGACCTAGCAAATGTCTCATCGCATTTGAAAAGCTGGACTTCCTGGGGCACACTATTTCTCACGGCTGTAGTTGGCCTATTAAGAAGAACGTGGAGAAAATAGTGGCAGCAAAAAGACCCCGAACAAAGAAAGACATCAGGTCATTCTTATCACTATGTGCTTACTATCAGAAATACATCCAGAACTTCAACGGACTGACAGCACCTCTGACTGACCTCACCAAGAAAGGTTGTCCTGATAAGGTCATGTGGAATCAAAAGTGCGAACATGCATACAGCACTTTGAAAGGACAGTTGGCGGCATACCCCATCCTAAGGTTACCTGACCTTAAGAAACCTTTCGTACTGAGAGTTGACGCGTCAGGTCAGGGCATCGGGTCAACATTGCTGCAAGCCGAGGACAGTGACCCGAACCTGCTATTCCCAGTAGCTTACGGCAGTCGGAAACTGAATAAAGCGGAACGCAACTACAGTGTCGTTGAAAGAGAATGTCTCGCTCTGATTCATGGCATCAGACGCCATCATGAGTTTCTGTATGGTACTTCTTTCACGGTGCAAACAGACCATGCTCCATTAGCTTTCCTGGGTGCCAATAAGGAATTCAACGCAAGGATAATGCGTTGGGCCTTGCTATTGAGTGTTTATTCCTTCAAAGTGGAATATATTCCAGGAAAACAGAATGTCGGAGCTGACTTCTTGAGTAGAAACTGGACCACGGAGGAAGAGGAGAAAATCGACGATGCCAATCATCCAAAAGCTACCGATCAGGGCAGCTTCATTGTCATAAATGAAACATGAAAACGAGTTTCCATGTCTCAAAAGTGGGGACGACTGTGACGTACGTCTAAGTATGACAAATGAATTTCCCTGACTCGATGGATGACAACAGAATATTGGCCTCTCATAACTTTAGAACCCCTGATCATCTATTGTAACTTTAACCCGCATGCAGCATTTCCACGAGAATTTTACACGCTGGATCAAAGACAGGCTGATCTTCAGAATTCAACGTGGGGCGGTATACGATCTAAAGAAATCAGGGAACTCAAAGCTAACGTAGTTAGCTTCTCGAGAAATTTTTCGCACTCTCATGCGAGCAGCCTGAGACGAAGAAAATCGGTAGACCGGGGGGAAACGGAGGAATCGCAGCGGTTAACACAACGTCGAGGTACCTCGGATTTGCTATACTTCAAGAAAAGTGTGAAAACCTAACACGTCCTATTTAAGTTACATTTGAGAAGTGTAAATAAAGAACTCCGAAAACTGCATTTTATCGTTCGTTCTGACAGAATCCTAGTTTCACTAGCATAGTCGGATTCCTGCTAGATTTCATCTACCTTCGTTGACTATTGGAGTGTATTCTTTCTGCGCAGACGGTAATTTATACATTAGCTTCGAGTGATCAGTGGTCTAGTTATTTCAATTTATTTCATTGGATTGTGGTGTAAATTTAACCTTATTAAATAAACCCATTTTCAAAGTTCTAGTGCAAACTAATGTTACAGCTAAAAGTATTTCCTAATACACTTGACGCGTAAATTAATTTTGCAGACGTTAAAAGGAATTATAACCAGTAAATCCAGTTTAGTTCTGTATAGATAGATGTGCTTTTAATTATTTTAACTCACGGGGAGTTTTCCTGATTTGTTAATTGACGACGCTAATAAAGTAAATAGACTAACTGTAATTTATCGCGTGTCAGATTATAATATGATTTGTAATGCATTTCTTGTTTTGATTATCTTTCATTCAGAACGATCATTCAACCTGCATACCAGCAATTATTAATTATATACAGAGTTCTGCCAACTCAATTCGATAACTCCAGTAACATATGACCCTTTTTAAAGCTAAACTTGTGGCGACCTGTAATGGGCCCCGCTCCTCTGAATTTAACTGAGAATAAAGCCACCCAAGAAACACTTTTAAAATACTAGTTCATATAGTCCTTAAAGTAAACTGGAAGCAGAACATATTTTATTCACTGCCCTATTTGTGAAGAAAAAACATAGGTCTTCCTGAACACTGCCACTGTTGCGTCCACTGTTGCAAGGTGGTTTGCTCTGAACAATGTTCCATGTGATATGAATAAAACAATTATAAATTTCTGGCCATAGCTTTTTTCTTTGATATGTTAGTTTTTTTCATTCAGTGATAGTGCATCGTGCCTTCGATGGAAGATTAAGCGAATGCGGGGGTGGAAGATTCCGAACAATACTTTAACCTTGGAATAAGATTGATTTGATAAGTCATTTCATTGAGTCCATACATTTAATTCACAGTTGTACACATCAAGACAATCCATGCAAGTTGATCACAAAAATACATATTATAACTTGATCATATATTGAAGATATATGTAGATATACTACAAGTCCTTGTCCAATAATCGAATTACTGTAGGCAGAACGTCGTAACTATATGTACGCGCAGTTGGTGGTTCCAACGGCCGACAGTGAGATTACGCGTCTGGCAAAATATAATTAATACGGACTATTAATTCCTTCCAACTTAGGTTTAGTCAATTACTAACCTGGAAACGTTCATATCTTTCATAGAATCAGTGGACTGACCCATGTCCATATTTACATACAATATAACTGTGTGGCATTCCATGCCCGACACCATACGAATACAAGGACACGTCTTCTCAGTTCGACGGTCATACAAAAAAGGGTGGATTTTACACACCCCCCGAAGAAGAACTTACCTCAGTGTTTTTTTTAACTTGTGACATTACGGAAAAAGAAAGTTATCTCCACCAGCTGTGCCAATTTTAGGAACCACACCATACCTCACGCCTAGCCAAGTGCCTGTGCCATTAATTAGGAACTTTATCTAACCAACAGTAGCCTTTACGCTTCACCGTCTGGCGATTTTTTGAGACTATTTGTTACCTCGTTAAATCTGGGGCCTGACACGGAAGAAATAAGAGGACCAGTCCATAATTCCACGGTATTATCTGCTGTGGTAAATAATTCCTAGAGTGACAGATTTCACCATTTTGGTAAGTCTGCGTGTGTGTTTGTGGGATGGCCAGCCCTAGTGTGTTTTTTTTTTTTGAATGAAAGGAGATTTAATCTTTTCTTTACCCTTTTAATTAGTTCGACCTAGTATTAAGGTGCATTATATTCCTTGTACGGGATTTCTCCTAGCGGGATTGTGTAACTGTGTTCATTCCCCCCTCCCGTAAAATTTGTTGATTAAAGGGAGACATTTGAGACCCTAGCTTTTCCTCTACCCCCCCCCCTTTTTTACTGTAACCCCTTGCCTCAGAGTAATAAATTTACCAGTGGGTTAAATTGCCTATCTCTGATCCCCCCCCCCCCCCCCTTTCTTGTCTTTTGGACCGGGTCTTGTCTGTTAGTAAATACAAACGGGAAACGGTGGATGGAATATTTCTCCTCAAAAACCCCTCTTCCCTTATCATATTTGTACTCTGTAACCTTTGATTTTGACTGTAAATGTATAATTATCTGTGACTGCTTTATGATAATAAAGGTATTAATCTTTATTTGTGTTGGTTGTCGGCTGGCCCAAAACTCCAAACATTTCCATCTGTGTAGGCTGTATTCATGTACGTTGTGCAACAGAATCACCAAATCGGTGAGTGCGCCTGAGCGACTGGAACTGACAAACAATTGTTTGTTCAGAAGAGAGATAGGAATAGTCTGTGAGAAACAGATATTGTCGTAATAAGAGACTGTCCTTGTTCTTCCCAGCGCTTGTGAATCTACTGCCTCATTCTCCTAAATCCTTATTCTCACAGAGCCTTCAATATTCCTCTACACTCTAAAGGGACCAATATCCATCATCACCCCCTCAGATAAAAATTACGACAGTGTGAGAGAAGAGTATCACCACCAACCGCCTACAGTGGACGAATTATGTGGAGAGGTGTACTCATCACTAAAAAGAAGTGACGGGAACCATGGCTGCAGGACTCATGTGGAGTTAAGTTGTATGTAACAGGCTACAGCAAAAATACGGACAGTATTAGTCATGCCCTACCAAAACCTCAATGAGGAAACATTTAATGTAACTTTCAATCCCTTTAATACTTACTTACTTAGTCGTTCCCCTTCTACCGTGAGGTGTAGAGGTTTGGAAGAGAGAGCGCCAGACTATCCTATCGGCTGTCTTCCTCCTGGCCTGGTTCCATTCTAGTCCTCGGTCCTTCAAAGATTGTCTAATGTTGTCCTCCCAGCGGACTCCGGGTCGTCCTGGGGGTCTGGATCCCTGGCTCTTTGTTTCCCATGCTTGTCGTGGTAGCCGATCTTCTCCCATTCTGCAGACATGGCCAAACCATCTTTGTTGGGACTGTTCTACTTGGGTCTGCAGGGGGTGGCATTTTAGGCCTTGACGTATCGTCTGGTTGCGGACCATGTCTCTTCTTGTTACTTCAACCACCTTCCTCAGATACCTCATTTCTGAGGTTTGGATCTGGCTTTTATGGGTTGTAGTCATTGCCCATGACTCGCATCCATATGTCAAGACTGGGACATAGGTGGAGCGGTATACAGCCATCTTCGTTTTCTTACCAACCTCTCTCTTGCTGAGGAATCCTCGATTTATGGCCTGAAAAAGTCTCCTAGCCGCTGCTTTTCGAGTGGCCAACTCTTCTTTGATGCCTCCCTTTTGGTCTATAATAGCTCTGAGATATTTAAAGTGGTTGACCTGCTCCAGGACCGGTTCTCCCAGCTTAATCTGATGTCTTCTTTCTTCTCTTGGTATCACCATGGATTTTGTTTTAGAGCTACTTATGACCATCCCTCTCTTCTCCAGCTGTTCCTTCCAGACTTGCAGGTTGGATTCACCCCCTTTAATCCTTATTTTAACTTGTTGAACTACTTGACTATTAAATTTGGTGTATGTTATTTTAAACTAAACAATAATAGTTGATTCAGTTTATTTGTACGAAAGCAAACGTATGAGCCAATTTTCCTCGATATATATATATATATATATATACATATATATATATATACATAGATATATAAATATATACATATATATATATATATATATATATATATATATATATATTTACTGCTCAAAAAAAGTTAAAGGCCACTTTCAATTTTTAGGTCATTTCAACTATGCTGTTTTTTTTAAAACCTGAACACTCAGTCAAAAACGTTTTGCTGCATTTTGTTGCATGCTTAAACAATGTTTGTTAATCTGACAATAAATGAAATCTGTGTTACGTGTGTGTACCTACAAGGTCAATCAAATGCACGTAATGGAAAGGGAAATAATGCAAGTTTGAAAATGCTTCCTATTGGAAAGCCTGTTGATAACATTGCTGAAATTGGCTTTTCACGTGCAAGTCATGACTATAGTGAACACATTTCACCCACTTTTCGGAAGGAACAGGCAATGGGTATGTTTGTAACATACTAAGAAAAACTGCAGTGCTGGCTCTCTAAGAACACAGAGGGTACTGGCTAAGAACAGCTACATTGATTTCTCTCTAAGAACAACCACAGTACTTGATTTCTAAGAACAACTACAGTGACAGCTCTCTAAGAACAACTACAGTGCTGGCTCTCTAAGAACAACTACAGTGCTGACACTCTAAGATCAGCTACAGTGCTGGCACTTTACGAACAACTACAGTGCCAGCTCTCTAAGAACAACTACAGTGCTGGCTCTCTAAGAACAACCACATTGCTTGCTCTCTAAGAACAGTTGTTGTGCTGGCTCTCTAAGACCAACTACAGTAACGGCTCTCTAAGAACAACTACAGTGCTGGCTATCTAAGAACAACCACATTGATGGCTCTCAAAGAACAACCACATTGCTGGTTCTCTAAGAACAGCTGCAGTACTGGCTCTCTAAGAACAACAACAGTACTGGCTCTCTAGAAACAGCTACAATGCTGGCTCTCTAAGAACACGACATTGCTGGCTCTATAAGACCAGCTGCAGTACTGGCTCTCTAAGAACAACTACAGTACTGGCTCTCTAAGAACAGCTACAGTGCTAGCTCTCTTTAAGAGCAACTACAGCACTGGCTCTCTAAGAACAACTACTGTTGTGGCTCTCTAAGAACAGCTGCAGTGCTAGCTCTCTAAGAACAGCTGCAGTACTGTCTCTCTAAGAATAACTACAGTTGTGGCTCTCTGAGTACAGCTACAGTGCTAGCTCTCTAAGAACAGCTGCAGTACTGGCTCTCTAAGAACAACTACAGTACTGGCTCTCTAAGAACAACTACAGCACTGGCTCTCTAAGAACAACGACAGTGTTGGTTCTTTAAGAACAACTACATTGCTGGCTCTCTAAGAACAGCTACAGTGCTCGCTCTCTAAGAACTACTACAGTACTGGCTCTCTAAAATCATCTACAGTGCTGGCTCTCTAAGAACTACCACAATACTGTTCTCTAAGAAAAACCACAGTGCTAGCTCTCTAAAAACAGCTACAGTACTAGCTCTCTAATAACAACCACAGTTCTGGCTCTCTAAGAACACCTAACGTGCCGGCTCTCTAAGAACAACTAATATACTGGCTCTCTACAGTGCTGGCTCTCTAAGAACAACTACAGTTCTAGCTCTCTAAGAACAACCACAGTGCTGGCTTTCTAAAAACAACTACATTGCTGTCTCTATAAAAACAACCACAGTACTGGCTAAGAACAGCTACATTGCTGGCTTTCTAAGAACAATCACAGTATTTGCTCTCTAAGAACAACTACAGTGCTGGCCCTATGAGAACAACTACAGTACTGGCTCTTTGAGAACAACCACATTACTGGCTCTATGAGAACAATTACAGTGCTGGCTCTATGAGAACAAGTACAGAACTGGCTCTCTGAGAACAACCACATTACTGGCTAAGAACAGTTACATTGCTGGCTCTATAAGAACAACCACAGTACTTGATTTCTAAGAATAACTACAGTGCTGGCTTTCAAAGAACTACTACAGTGCTGGCTCTCTAAGAACAGCTACAGTGCTGGCTTTCTAAGAACATCCACAGTGCTGGCTCTCTAAGAACAACCATAGTACTGGCTCTCTAAGAACAACTACAGCACTGGCTCTATGAGAACAACTACAGTACTGGCTCTATGAGAACAACTACAGTACTGGCTCTATGAGAACAACCACATTACTGGTTCTATGAGAACAACTACAGTACTGGCTCTCTGAGAACAACTACATTACTGGCTCTATTAGAACAAATACAGTGCTTGCTCTATGAGATCAACTACATTACTGGCTCTATGAGAACTACTACAGTTCTGGCTCTCTAAGAACAACAAGTACTATCTAAGAACAGTTACATTGCTGGCTCTCTAAGAACAACCACAGTACTTGCTTTTTAAGAACAACTGCAGTGCTGACTCTCTAGGAACAGCTAAAGTGCTGGCTCTCTAGGAACAGCAACAGTGTTGGTTCTCTAAGAACAACCAATGTACTTGCTTTCTAAGAACAACGTCAGTGTTGGCTCTCTAAGAGCAACTACAGTTCTGGCTTTCTACGAACAACCACAGTGCTGGCACTCTGAGAACAATCGCAGTACTGGCTCTCTCAGGACAACTACAGTGCTGGCTCTCTAAGAACAAGTTAGTGCTGGCTCTCTAAGAACAACTACAGTGCTGGCTTTCTAAGAACTGCTAAAGTGCTGGCTCTCTTAGAACAGCTACAGTGCTAGCTCTCTAAGAACTGCTACAGTACTTTGAGAACAACAACAGTACTAGCTCTCTAAGAACAAGTACAGTGCTGGCTCTCTAAAAACAGCTACGGTGCTGGCTTTTTAAGAACTGCTAAAGTGCTGGATCTCTAAGAACAGCTGCAGTGCTGGTTCTCTAAAACAGATACAGGACTTTGAGAACAACAACAGTACTGGCTTTCTAAGAACAACTACAGTGCTGGCTTTCTATGAACAACTACATTACTGGCTCTCTAAGAAGAGCTAAAGTGCTGGCTCTCTAAGAACAACAACATTACTGGCTCTCTAAGAAGAGCTACAGTGCTGGCTCTCTAAGAACAACTGCTGTGCTGGGTTTCTAAGAACAACTACAGTACTGGCTCTCTGAGAACAACCACAGTACTGGCTTATTTAAGAACAACTACAGTGTTGGATCTTAAAGAATAACCATAGTGCTAGCTCATTAAGAACAACTACAGTACTCGCATTCTAAGAACAACGACAGTGGTTGGTTTCTAAGAACAACTGCAGTACTGGCTTACTAAGAACATCCACAGTGCTGGTTCTCTAAGAACAACTTCAGTGCTAGCTCTCTAAGAACAGCTACAGTACTAGCTCTCTAATAACAACCACAGTACTGGCTCTCTAAGAACAGCTAAAGTGCCGGCTCTCTAAATCAACCAATGTACTGGCTCTCTACAGTGCTGGCTCTCTAAGAACAACTACAGTTCTGGCTCTCTAAGAACAACCACAATGCTGGCTCTCTAAGAACAACTACATTGCTGTCTCTATAAAAACAACCACAGTACTGGCTAAGAACAGCTACAATGCTGGCTTTCTAAGAACAATCACAATACTTGCTCTCTAAAAAACCTACAGTGCTGGCTCTCTAAGAACCACAACACTGGCACTCTAAGAACAACTACATTGCTTTCTCCCTAAGAACAGCTACAAAAATGGCTCTCTAAGAACAACTAAAGTACTGGCTCTCTAAGAACAACTACAGTACTGGCTCTCTAAGAAAAACTGCAGTGCTGGCTCTCTAAGAACAACGAGGGTACTGGCTAAGAACAGCTACATTGATGTCTCTCTAAGAACAACCACAGTACTTGCTTTCTAAAAAACAACTACAGTGCCAGCTCTCTAAGAACAACTACAGTGCTGGTACTCTAAGATCAGCTACAGTGCTGGCACTTTACGAATAACTACAGTGCCAGCTCTCTAAGAACAACTACAGTGCTAGCTCTCTAAGAACAACTACAGTGCTGGCACTCTAAGATCAGCTACAGTGCTGGCACCTTATGAACAACTACAGTGCCAGCTCTATAAGAACAACCACATTGCTTGCTCTCTAAGAACAGTTGTTGTACTGGCTATCTAAGACCAACTACAGTACCGGCTCTCTAAGAACAACTACAGTGCTGGCTATCTAAGAACAACCACATTGTTGGCTCTCTAAGAGCAACCACATTGCTGGTTCTCTAAGAACAACTACAGTACTGGCTCTCTAGGAACAGCTACAATGCTGGCTCTCTAAGAACACGACATTGCTGGCTCTATAAGACCAGCTGCAGTACTGGCTCTCTAAGAACAACTACAGTACTGGCTCTCTAAGAACAGCTACAGTGCTAGCTCTCTTTAAGAGCAACTACAGCACTGGCTCTCTAAGAACAACTACTGTTGTGGCTCTCTAAGAACAGCTGCAGTGCTAGCTCTCTAAGAACAGCTGCAGTACTGGCTCTCTAAGAATAACTACAGTTGTGGCTCTCTGAGTGCAGCTACAGTGCTAGCTCTCTAAGAACAGCTGCAGTACTTGCTCTCTAAGAACAACTACAGTACTGGCTCTCTAAGAACAACTACAGCACTGGCTCTCTAAGAACAACGACAGTGTTGGTTCTTTAAGAACAACTACATTGCTGGCTCTCTAAGAACAGCTACAGTGCTCGCTCTCTAAGAACTACTACAGTACTGGCTCTCTAAAATCATCTACAGTGCTGGCTCTCTAAGAACTACCACAATACTGTTCTCTAAGAAAAACCACAGTGCTAGCTCTCTAAAAACAGCTACAGTACTAGCTCTCTAATAACAACCACAGTTCTGGCTCTCTAAGAACAGCTAACGTGCCGGCTCTCTAAGAACAACTAATATACTGGCTCTCTACAGTGCTGGCTCTCTAAGAACAACTACAGTTCTAGCTCTCTAAGAACAACCACAGTGCTGGCTTTCTAAAAACAACTACATTGCTGTCTCTATAAAAACAACCACAGTACTGGCTAAGAACAGCTACATTGCTGGCTTTCTAAGAACAATCACAGTATTTGCTCTCTAAGAACAACTACAGTGCTGGCGCTATGAGAACAACTACAGTACTGGCTCTCTAGGAACAGCTACAATGCTGGCTCTCTAAGAACACGACATTGCTGGCTCTATAAGACCAGCTGCAGTACTGGCTCTCTAAGAACAACTACAGTACTGGCTCTCTAACAACAGCTACAGTGCTAGCTCTCTTTAAGAGCAACTACAGCACTGGCTCTCTAAGAACAACTACTGTTGTGGCTCTCTAAGAATAGCTGCAGTACTAGCTCTCTAAGAACAGCTGCAGTACTGGCTCTCTAAGAATAACTACAGGTTTGGCTCTCTGAGAACAGCTACAGTGCTAGCTCTCTAAGAACAGCTGCAGTACTGGCTATTTAAGAACAACTACAGTACTGACTTTCTAAGAACAACTACAGCACTGGCTCTCTAAGAACGACGACAGTGTTGGTTCTTTAAGAACAACTACATTGCTGGCTCTCTAAGAACAGCTGCAGTACTGGCTCTCTAATAACAACTACATTACTGGCTCTCTAAGAACAGCTACACTGATGGCTCTCTAAGAACAACTACAGTACTTGCTCTCCAAGAACAACTACAGTACTGGCTCTCTAAGAACAATCATAGTACTGGTTCTCTAAGAACAGCTACACTGCTGGCTCTCCAAGAACAACCACAGTGCTAGCTCTCTAAGAACAACTACAGTGCTGGCTCTCTTAGAACAACCACATTGCTGGCTCTCTAAGAACAGCTGCAGTACTGGCTCTCTAAGAACAACTACAGTACTGGTTCTCTAAGAACAGCTACAATACTGTCTCTCCAAGAACAACCACAGTGCTGGCTCTCTAAGAGCAACTACAGTACTGGCTCTCTAAGAACAGCTACACTGCTGGCTCTCTAAGAACAACTAAAGTACTTGCTCTCCAAGAACAACTACAGTACTGGCTCTCTAAGAACAATCATAGTACTGGTTCTCTAAGAACAGCTACACTGCTGGCTCTTCAAGAACAACCACAGTGCTAGCTCTTTAAGAACAACTACAGTGCTGGCTCTCTTAGAACAACCACATTGCTGGCTCTCTAAGAACAGCTGCAGTACTGGCTCTCTAAGAACAACTACAGTACTGGTTCTCTAAGAACAGCTACAGTGCTGGCTCTCTTAGAACAACCACAGTGCTGGCTCCATGCTCCGATAGGAGCGACAAATAGAAGGGAGAAGTATGCAAAGCGACTAGTTTGATGTTGTGCATGGTAGCTGGCAAGTTCACTAGGTAAAACAAATTGTCACAGAAACGACCACTCCATGTGCATATGAATGTTTAGTGTAGGCTTTCTTTGGGTGACCAGTGTCGTATGACGTAGCCACAAGCCTAGTATCTTTTGGGATGAATGCAAATTGGGTCAACCAATCAGAAAGTACGTGCCTGCAGCGGCTGATCGATAAAGATATGGCGTTTACACGGGGAACGGAACCGTATAAAGTTTAAGTTAGATTTAGGCGGATTGTAAGCAAATGCATTATCAGAGAGTGATAGAAGTTAGTTTATTTGTCGAAGGATAAATCCAGGAATATGCATTTCTAAGGTATAGTGGATGGTAGGAGTACTTTTGGACATATGAACAATAGAATCCGTTAATATAACTAACGATGCTGTGTCGATTGTGTTTCAAAATTTGTAAATATTATATATCAGAACCAATTACAGCTTAATACATATGGAAAGAAAGCTCACATTATGGGAATTAAAAGGAGATATATCAGAAGATTAAGGATAGACGTGTTTAGATGTACGGGGTAGAGGTTTGGTTGGTCGCTCACACAGTTTCACTCGGAACTACGAAAACCAATGGGGCTAAAATTTATCGACCTTGTTCTCCGATACGTCCGCTGCTACCCTAAAAGAAGAGACATCACAGTATTCAAAACACACACTAACACAACACAGGCAGATATAGACAGAAGAAGAGAGCTTGCCAAGGCTGATACTTGTGTCGTATGTTTGCTATGCAGTTTTACTTCACCAATTCAAGCCTAATCTGTGCTTAACATCTATCCTAAGAGTGTGTGTAGACTTATATGATTAATTAATTTCTTTCTTACAGCTTTAATTTAATAGAATTGTGACAGGATAAGACCGGAGATCTGAACTGCACTTTCGTTGTAGATTATACAATAAATTGGATGCTTACCAGTATTTATCAGGATGGACACATGGAGTAGTCAAATATCATATTATATTGGAATCAGAGACTTGGCACTCCATAATGGAAAAGGAAAGGGTAGCATCATAAATCTGTATAAAATGTATTTTGCTTTATTCATGTATTATATAATTTGAGAAAATGTTCTTCAGATAGACACCTGTCTTGTCTCGCTATTGCTAATCATACTGAGCCATGTATCATTCATATACATACAAACATCTGAAACATATCATCTCATACACACTAGGACTTGTGGGTTCCATAAACGCGGACTAGCGACATGTCTGTCATTGTTTGCAGGTTCTTATGTATGGTCATATACCGGAGATCTTTAGTTCAGATCAATACCTCAAGACGCAGCAATAGAGACCGCAGTCAGCGACTCATAGCTTGACTGCCTGCGTCAGGACCAGCGAACCAGAGCTGGTCAAGACCGCACTCCACCTCCACGTGGTGGTCCTGGAAACAGTCTGCAGCAGTGCAGGCTGGCTGAGCGAGTGCGGATCGAAATGGGAAGGCAAACCCGGTCCTAAAAATGCCGTGCTGAAGTCGGATGTGTCGGCCGAAAGGCGCAGATAGCGCAGCTTCGCTGGAAACAGACACAACGCAACCAACGTCCTTTTCAGGACGAACAAGGAAGAAGAAAGAAGAAGATCAATACAAGCTATCTGGAACCTCACAGAAGCCTATAAATTTCCATCTGTAATTCTGCTTTAATCCCCCTCAGTATTGGGTGGGCTGATGCAAAGATCTTCAGCATCCAGTGTTGTGTGTCACTCTAACAAGAACAGACCTTACTCTAAAGATGAGTATACAATAGGACCAATTCATGCAGTGTATGTGAGAAGTCAAAGTTGATGATGATAATCACTGACTTTTTAGCATAGCAAGAGACTAGTGAGAACAGAACATTTGAATTAAATTTTAGTTCAATGCAAGTGGAAGATCCAAGAAGGAACTTTTATTTAAGATAATTACTTAGATTATAAATTCACCATCCTCCAAATTTTGTAATATATTTATTCATTGATTTCCATCTTCCAACATTCACAATTCAGCACAAAGAAAGATAGATGGATGTAATAAATTCAGAAATTGTACTCAGCTGACTTACTCATTTTATAGTTGTTGAAATTGAGTTTTGTTCTGATTTATTTGATATCATAGGTTAGTTACATAGCAAAGGTGGCACCGTAGGGTCTGACTTTACTCCAAATACTTTCTGAAGCAGAAACCTTCACAGCCGTGACTATCTTGTGTTACCAGTGTTCCTCTCCTGCACTGGGTATTCACTATTCTCATACAGAACTCTAGTTATGTTTCTTCAGTACTACTACTGACACTACACACTTAAAAACCTTTCGCTACAACCAGCTACAGTTGTAGCTTCGCACTCCGTAAGTAACGCAAAGGAAAATTAATGGTGAATGAATAAAAACAGCATGAGTTATTAATAATAGAAAATTAAAACATAAATAAATAAAAGAACTTGGGGTTATTAACTCTTCAAACTGGAAGCCCATTTGATTTTTTTAGACAACTGCAAGCATCTATACTTACGGTCAAAACATAATAATGACGATAGCAAAACGACAATGATAGAATGTACAAAGATTTAAAACATATGAATGCACCACCGCATAAGTGCAAGATAATGTATTAAGAGTACAGACTTGAAGATTCATTCATTCAATGAACCATTCATTCATTCAGCCCCCTTCAGCTCCCAAGGAGCATAGACCTATCTTAAATGTATACCAAGTATCCCCACCCGCCCCCCTCCCCCCTGCCGTCAAGTCAAATTCTTTCCATGTCTTACTCATTAAATCATAATGTATAAGAGACTTAACGGTATTGTATAAAAAGTAATGATGTGAAGGTAATGCGTTAATAATAAAGACGGGAAGATAACATATTAGAGAAAAGATTTAATAATTATGTACTAAAAGTAAATACTTGATGATAATGTGTCGAAAGCAAAGACTTGATGTTAATGTATTAAACTTAAAGATTTGATGATAATGTGTTAAAAGTAAAGACTTGATAATAATGTATTAAAATTAAAGACTAAATGATAATGTATTAAAATTAACGACTTGATGATAATGTATTTAACGACTTGATGATAATGTATTAAAATTAAAGATTTGATGTTAATGTTTTAAAAATAAAGACTTGATGGTAATGTATAAAAATTAAAGACTTGAAGATAATGTATTAAAATTAATGACGTTAAGATAATGTGTTAATAATAAAGATGTAAGTATATACTTGATGACAATGTATTAAGAGTATAGACTGGAAGATAAAAGTGAGTAAACATTTGATGATAATGTATTAAGAGTAAAACCTTGAGGATAATGTATTCAGAGTAAAAACTTGAGGAAAATGTATCAGAAGCAAAGACGTCAAGATTGTGTATTAAGAGTAAAGACTTTGAGCTATAAAAAAGTAGGAAAAATTTGTGAACATGAAAAGATATGTAGATTTTAAGTGTAGCTTGCAACATCGAAACGGAGAAAATGTATTAGTAGCAGTAGTAGTAGCAATAGTTAAAATAGCATTGGTGTTAGTTTTAATATTAAAGATATTAGAGTAGTAACAGTTGCAGAAACAGTAATAATAGCAGAAGTAATAGTAGTGGCAATAGTACCAGCAGTGGTTTTAGTAGCAACAATAGTTTTAGGAATAGCCAGTGGCGTCACTATGGGGGTGCGGGGGTGCAGACCGCATTGGGTGACACCATCAGAGGGGAGTGACACCAAAATGACTGTCTATAAAATTTATGTGTAGTGTTTCAGCAGAAATTTATTATCTTTTATAAAAATATCCCTGTAGTTACTAACGTTAAAATGAACATAATTTTGATGTAGTTCTTAAACGTTTTCACTTCGAATTCTATTGTTTTCTTACCGAATTCTCACTTTAAATATATGAAACTATGTAAATGTAAATACATAAAGGTGTGATTTTAATTTTGCTAGTTGTTTTGTCACTACTATTGCCATTACATTCAGTAATATACGTTAATTACGATTTACGAGTAACATTAGTACAAAAAACATTACTAAGGATTCTGTGTGGTCTGGTATGGGAGGAGGTAAATAAATATTACACACACATAAAGGTATGTTCCATGGGGGTGACACCATGAGTTACCGCACTGGGTGACACCAACCCTAGTGACGTTACTGTGAATAGCAGTAGCGGCAGCAGCAAAAATAGTAGTAGTAGTAGTAGCAGCAGCAGAAGTAGTATTAGTAACGATAGTAGCAGTAGTAGTAGTACTACTACCAGTAGCTGTAGTGTATGTAGTAGTAGCAGCAGTAGTAGTGGCGGTAGTACTAGCGTTGGCTTTAGTATCAACACTAGTACTATAGCAGTGGTGGTAGTAGTAGTAGTAGTAGTAGTAGTAAGAGTAGTAGTAGTAGTAGTAGTAGTAGTAGTAGTAGTAGTAGTAGTAGTAGTAGTAGTAGTAGTAGTAGTAGTAGTAGTAGTAGTAGTAAGAGTAATAGTAGTAGTAGTATTATTATTAGTAGTAGTAAGAGTAAAAATAGTAGTAGCTGTAGTGTTAACTTAGCTATAATTACGGTTATATTCTTCAAAAGCAGTAACACCAATAATGAGGCACAACTTTTAATATATTAATTAATACGTACGTTTTTCTCACGTGATCTAGGTGGTAAACATTTCCAACTAATTAAAACAATTAGACAGTAAGAAACGTGACACAAATGTGGTGAACGACCTGTTAGACTTCAGGTTTGCCAGTCTACCGTGCTTGGTGCTACAGGAGCAGCGGGTGATATACAGTCTGCTGCAATGTCACTGACGACAGAATGAGAGCGCACGTGCGGTTACGGCTAGCAAAACGGCTCTCGCGCTCACCGTGTCGCTTAATTCCTCTCGTTCATAACTTCGTCAACTGTCTCGTGGACTTCACTCTTCTCTGGATTGTTTAAAGTTGTTCAGTCAATTTGTTTGAAAGTCAGTCAGTCGCCAGCTAATCTCTATCTATCTATCTATCTATCTATCTATCTATCTATCTATCTATCTATCTATCTATCTATCTATCTATCTATCTATCTATCTATCTATCTATCTATCTATCTATCTATCTATCTGTCAGTCAATCTGCCAATCTGCCTGTCTGTCTGTCCGTCCGTCTGCCTACCTGTCAGTATGTCTGTCTCATGTCTGTCTACTGTTTGTCTGTCTTTTACTATCTGTCTGTTGTACGTCTATCTGTCTCTTTTGTCTGTCCGTCGATCCGTCTGCTGTCTTGTGTCGGTCTGTCTGCTGTCTATCTGTCTGTTGGTTTGTCTATATGTTGTCTATCTATCTGTCGGTTTGTCTTTCTGCCGTTTCCATTTGGTCTGTCTGCTGTCTGTCTGTAACGATGTATGTCTATTTGTCTGTTGTCTGTCTGGCTATTTGCCTACTTGGCTGTATGTATGACTGTATATCTGCCTACCTGCTTTGCCTATCTATCTATCTATCTATCTATCTATCTATCTATCTATCTATCTATCTATCTATCTATCTATCTATCTATCTATCTATCTATCTATCTGTCTGTCTGTCTGCCTGTCCGCCTGTCTGTCTGTCTGTCTGTCTCTCTGTCTGTCGATGTGTCTGTCTGTCTGTCGGTGTGTCTGTCTGTTTGTCTAAATTTACAATTTTTCGCGAGTATGGAAAATAGAGAATTTCTGAGTGTAGAGAGAATATGAATGAACAATGTGAAAGTAGAGAAAATAGAGTCACTAATGAAATTAAGGGGAGAGATATGACTTTTGGAGAGTAGTGAGATATGCACTGATCTCTGTGCGACTGTGTTTAAGATGCCAATCTCTCACCCATCCTCCAAATGCTAAATATAATAATCTACTAAAGTACAGACACACAGCAACCATCAAGTGACAGTTTGAACAAAAGATTTTTTGACCACCGATCACATATAAATATTATTATTAAGGACAACCGCAACATGAATGAAAGAAAAATCAGAAAATGCCCCCATAATCTCTGAAGGCTAATAAATTACAATCACAGAAAAACTAACACACCACTTCGCTCAGCCATACCAGCAAGCGTCTCCTTCTCACACCCACAGCAACACCCAGATATTTCCTCACTACTAAGTTAAACTAAATGGGGTAGGCCCCCAGTCCCTTGGGATCGAGACGGCCTAGCCTATAAAGTTCTTCGTGGTATCTAAGGTAATCCACCGCTAAGGAAATCAACTCTGTTCCTCCTAATGTTATATTCAAAAGATGTGGAGATAAGCTCCCCATGGAACTGCTGTTAAATACATCCAAGCGCACAACCACTTTCCAGGGCGCGGGTGAAAAGAGACAATACTAGTGCAATTAACTGCACCCACTGTTAAATCCAAATGGCTGAGCAATAATGATCACTGCTGGCACATCGAATATATACGAGGGCCCCAAGGGATGCGCCACTATTTAGTGGATAAAGGTGACTTGAGCTTCAGGTAGGTGAATATTACTTGCAAAGTGACGATTATCTGTATAATACTCCAATTTACCCTGGGTTTACTGGCTGTCAATGGGTCTGACAGTGATGCCGACAAGCTTGGATGGCAAGGGTGGCAGCCCGTATGGATGGAGTCGTATATCCTGCTAAATAACTGTGAGCATGTACTCCCAAGTGACAGGACGTGTTTGGGTCTAACGATATTACCCCGAAGATTGGAGGGCAAATGCAACTACCTATCTGCACAGGAGATATGTATTAGCCGTAGAAATATGTATGACTGGCAAGTTGACGATTATCAAGCAATTGCCAGGTGGGCCCTTGACGACGTAAGGCGCCTCAAAATACGCGTAAGTGAGCACAAATTACAGGCTTGACAACACTCTGAAATATACAAACATGTCAAAAAAATGTTTTGTTAACCGCTGTACAGCCAGGTCCCTAATGTTTACACACAAATTACGTTCTTTCAATAGATCAAACCACACCACACTTTCTCTCGATACAAAATCACAACACACCACCGTAACCCCCCCCCCCCCCCCCCATCCGCACTCCCCCTGCTCTGCTTCCTAACTATTCACACAGGTAAAATCAGCCATGTGTGAATCGCTCTCCAAGACGTGTGAGTAACGATCGTGCCGCGGCGTCTACAGGCAAAATTATTCACACCCCCTTGTGCCCCTATCCACTATAGTAAAAGGCGAAACCCCCACATTAAGCATCCAACCATTACATGTAAATTATAAACTAGGAAAAATACCGAAATGTGAATAGAGTGAGGGTCTAATTTATATTTACCCAACATTAGAATGTGACGTGTAATGGAAAAGAGCCTACAGTAATCTGACAGCCTATTGTAACCTCATAGGTGCTCTGTGATTTGCGAGCTAAAAACATGCATTATACTGTCCGTCTTTACTTACACAGCTTACTCTTTCGTCCCCACCTCTTTTCTTTTAACACGAGCTAACACAGTGTTTACAAACTTAGTGACCTGTCAGTCATAACACAAAAACAAATCAGGTTTTCTTTACCTCGTCCACCCACGCGAGCTCATCTGTCAATCACACTACCTCTCAGACAGACAGCATGTGAGAGAGACGAAACACAGACCCTTTTGAAGTTTTTACTCAGGGAAAGTTTAGAATCCGCTGTGCTCTTTGATCTCGAGACACGGACATTTTAAATTGAAACCCGTTAGCCGTAACGAAAGCCTCTGATGTCGGTCAACAGCGCCAGACGAGAGATTCTGGTAGCCGAATCGTAAGCTTTGATATTGAGCGCTAGTTTCTGAATTCTTCGTTCCTCGCAGTAGCGTGAAATTAACAACACTGGAGATCAGAGCAATCTAATGATATATATATATATATATATATATATATATATATATATATATATATATATATATATATATATATATATATATATATATATATATATATATATATATATATATATATATATATATATATATATATATATATATATATATATATATATATATATATATATATATATATATATATATATATATATATACTGCTGTTTTCTTAACCCAACTATCAGAAGTCAGTCAGAATTTTAAATATTCTAGCGCGCAGTTCTAGAATCCATTTCTTGTGGATATAGTGTATTAGTGTTCGTGGAGATTTTAATTCTAAATTTTCTGGTAAAAGGATAATAGTGCTAATGATTTAAAAAGTGATAGCTTTTAATATTATTTCTTCACTTAGATTTTTCTCGCTAGTAAAACGAGTGAAATAAAGTAACGCGTAGCGATCTCGTACCTGATATTTAATTAAAATGTTAAATCACGCCACCCGCTACTCACATGCCTTAGACGGTAATTATATTAACAGTGTAGGCAGGCGCGACACTTAATCTCTACAGGAGAGAGATAAACCCGACGGTTTAGCTGACAGAACTTATAGGCATTAAAGCGACTGATAGATGGAGTATAGAATACTCCTTATATTTCATTATGTATATTTGTTATTATAGTGTCTATTATTTAAATACCATACGACAAACTAACAGACGCCGACAATTTAATAGCTATTTAATGACAGGCGATCATTGTTTAGGTAGCGCGTATGGAGAAATTAAATAATAATTAACATTGTACGCTCACCGCCGTCGCGAGAAGGGGTGGGCGAGTTAACATAACTCAGCCCGACCGAACTCAGCCGCCAGCGACGTCTGCTAGCGTGTAGGCGTAAGGAAACACCGTGTGCCTTTTCTACCTGGTCAGGACTGACGGAGTGGAGAAGAGATCGTATTGACCCTGTCTGTGTGTATATATAGTAGTAGCATTTTTCCCATAAATGTTTTCTTGTATTCTTCGCAGACCTGATCACAAGGTTGTCCAGCGGACTTGTTTGGTTTTGTTAATTTTCTCCTTTACTTGGCTTGTACGTTACCAATTTCATTTATAAACGTTCACTCGCCAAATGGTATTTGAGAACAATAAAATTTGACACTGGACTTACCAAATCCAGAATTATATTTTTTACCAGCCACAGTGGTGTACATATAACATTATTATTGTTCCCCGACTCAAGACAGTCGTAATTTCAGTGGAATATATCCCTAGATACATACGCTCTGCAGAATCGGCGCTCTAACACAGAGTTGGCCGATAGAAGAACCATCATAATCTTTTGTAACATTTTTAGCAACCAGATGTTTCACAATACTGGAAGTATTTCCCCGTGAAAGGGTGAACCTCAAGAACGCTCACAGTTTTAACCATGTGTAGTAAAACTTATATCCAGGAAAAGCACCATATTAGGCGTTCACCTCACTAGTTAGTTTCTGGGGAAGAACTGGGGCCAGTTTGGACCTGCGACAACTGGGGTGACAGAATATTAAGTGAAAAAGATAATTTATAATTACTTACTTACTTAGTCGTTCCCCTTCTACCGTGAGGTGTAGAGGTTTGGAAGAGAGAGCGCCAGACTATCCTATCGGCTGTCTTCCTCCTGGCCTGGTTCCATTCTAGTCCTCGGTCCTTCAAAGATTATCTAATGTTGTCCTCCCAGCGGACTCTGGGTCGTCATGGGGATCTGGATCCCAGGCTCTTTGTTTCCCATGCTTGTCGTGGTAGCCGATCTTCTCCCATTCTGCAGACATGGCCAAGCCATCTTAGTTGGCACTGTTCTGCTTTGGTCTGCAGGGGGTGGGATTTTAGGTATTGACGTGTCGTCTGGTTGCGGACCATGTCTCTTCTTGTTACTTCATCCACCTTCCTCAGATACCTCATTTCTGAGGTTTGGATCTGGCTTTTGTGGGTTGTAGTCAATGCCCATGACTCGTATCCATATGTCAAGACTGGGACATAGGTGGAGCGGTATACAGCCATCTTCGTTTTCTTGCCAACCTCTCTCTTGCTGAAGAATCCTCGATTTATGGCCTGAAAAAGTCTACCAGCTGCTGCTTTTCAAGTGACCAACTCTTCTTTGATGCCTCCCTTTCGGTCTATGACAACTCCGAGGTATTTAAAGTGGTCGACCTGCTCCAGGACCTGTTCTCCCAGCTTAATCTGATGTCTTCTTTCTGCTCGTGATATCACCATGGATTTTGTTTTAGAGCTGCTTATGACCACCCCTCTCTTCTCTAGCTCTTCCTTTCAGACTTGCAGGTTGATTGGAGATGTGCCTCTGATTTAGCAATCAGGGCAACATCATCAGCAAATGCCAGCTCTGAAATACAGACCTGTCTCATCTTCCAGTATCCCACTGAATACTTTCTTGTTCTCTCCTTACATGCCTTGATGACATCGTCCATGAGGAGTATGAAAAGATAAGGTGACAGGATATCACCTTGTCTTACACCAGTGGTGGTCCTGAACTCTTCTGACTTATGGTTTGCTGTCCTCACATAATTTCTGCAAGACTTGTAGAAGCTCTGTATAGCATGAATCAGAGGTGCTGGAATGTTCTTCCTTGTAAAACAGTCCCAAAGTTTGCTCCAGGGACTATGTCAAACGCCTTTTCCAGATCTATGAAACAAAGATGGATCTCACTCTTATACTCAAGGGCCTTTTCACTCCGCTGTCTGAGTGTGAAGATTAGGTCTTGAGTACTTCGGTTTGCTCGGAATCCGCACTGGACCTCATCCAATTGTGGCTCAGCTAGGCGCCGGAGTCTCTGTTTTAGGATTCTAGAGTAGATTTTACCAGGGACACTGAGAAGGGATATGCTTCTATGGTTTCCACTTTGTCGATTGTCACCCTTTTTGAAAATTGGTGTTATGATTGCAATCTCCCAATCCTTTGGTATGGTCTTGTTGCACCACGTTGCCTGTAGGACCTTTAAGAGTAATAGGTCGCCTGATGCTCCTATGTACTTAATCATTTCTGGTGTTATACCTGCTGCTTTGCCCATCTTGATTTTCTCTAGTGCTGCCTTCAGTTCTTCCATCTTTATGTCATCTTCACCATCATTTGTTTTCTCTTCTGTGCTAGTTGTTATCATTTCTGATTCTTCACCATGCTCACCATCCAGGAGTTCTGAGAAATATTCTGTCCATCTTTCAATTACTTCCTTCGGTGCAGTAAGCAATTTGCCTTGCTTGTCAATTATAAATTTGAGAGGGCATTGTTTTTCCTTCCTCATATTCTTTAGGGTCTTATAGAACAATTTCTGGTTTTCTTGCGCATCTTTTTCTAGCTTTTCTCCAAATTCTTTCCAGAACTTCTGTTTTGCTGCTAGCATCTTGTTCTTTGCTTCTGTTCTGAATGTTATATATTCTCTATATTTCTCCTTTTGTCCCGTTGCACCAATTAGCCCCTGATATCTGGTCTAAATTTCTGGCTCTCTCAGCTTGTAGGTCTTAATGCTCCTTTCTTCCGTTCGTTTACTTAGTTTCTTGCGTGATGTTGGGCAGTTCCTAGGCTGAGCTACTCTTTCAGTTGTTCTTTTGATTGTAAGCAGGTAATGATCACTTCCAATCTCTGGCCCCCTCCAGACTCTAGGATCACGGATATATTTTATATATTCATGGACTAATTATATTACCAAGGGATATTACAGACCTACCATACCAGGCAATTAGGGAAGAGTGTGAGAGTGGCCACTGTTTGAAAGAGTGTGTGAGTATTTTTCCTTGTTTGCTGGAAACTATCCATATATCTGATTTATCTAGATTTTGTTGACTTTACTGGGTCTCATAGAGTACCAATACTGTTCATTCTGTAACATAGTGCTTCAACCTTTGGGTTAATTATTTTTGGGTTTTTTCTGCATTCCGGGAGGGTGCACTTTTTCTGCTTTATTTCATATGCATGTAAATGACTCTTTGATCTTTTCCTTTAGATATTTTGATGTTATCGAGTTTAAATGATAATAAACTACAAAGAAACTTACATTTGTGTTTTGGTCAGACCCATACCCATTTATCCGTAGTTTTCACGTTTGTGTGTCTTGTTGTCACATAGCTGTGTGTATTCTTGATAGGGAGGCAACTGCTGTCTGGTAATAAAGTACAGTTGTACGGATAGGCTGGAGGAAATAACCTAATCACTCCAGAGACATATGTTTCCCTCAATCTACCACCTGTGAAATCTATTTTCTATACCTTTTCTCGCGTATCTGTCGACATCCATTCTACTTAGACGGGCCAAATAAACAATTAACCTTCCGGACGACATAGAATTGCCACAGGGTGAAATTATAAAATAGCTGTGCACTCAACCCCAATATAGCATGTAGCGACAATCTTTACAGAATTATTTATACACATGTCCAAATGGAAAACGTTGGTCAATGTAAATATACACCAGCTCACAATTCTGTCTCACGAAAAATCCTCTCTTAGCGGATTTTAAATTGGTATCGTGTTTAGTAAAAATCAGAACTCTTGGTCACACAACAATTACTTTACTTTAAGAATAATAGTAGGTGTTCCGCGGGAGTTCTTCCAGCCCGCTAGAGATAAAACAAACCAGACGTAAGACCCAACGGGGCGATCTTCCCCGGCCGCCACGCGAGACGGGAAACAGACGTAATTAGCAACGCGTTCCCCGCTCTACGAGTGACTTGCTTTCGGGATGAAACCGAGGACGACATAAAATAAAGGGCAGAGAATTCCCTGTGTCTCCCATGAATCAAAGGGACAGGGTACTTGCCGTTCCACCAAGAATCGCTAAATAAAAGAACTTTGGCAAAAATGCCGCCATCTCCACTTGCAAAGGGGTGGACTTAGCCTGGCCCATTTAAGATTGACGGGACTAAAGACAGAATTTGAGCTATTAAGAGCAACATGTCAGAAAAGTGGGCGTAGGCAAGAGATAGAAAGAAAACAGGGCAGACTACTCAGACCAAAGTGTCATACTTTTCATCAAATCTTGACACAATTATTCATCTATCTGTCTGTCTGCTTGCCTGTCTGTTTGTCTGTCTGTCAGTCAGTCCCTTGGTCTGTCTGTCTATTGTCGATCGGTCTGACTGTCCGTTCGTCTGTTGGTCCGTCAGACTATCCATCCGTCTGTCGGTCTATCTGTCTGTCTCTCCATCCGTCGGTATATCTTCCTGCCCTTCCTGTTGCGGTCTCTAACTGTATCTCTCTCTCTCTCTCTGTACGATAATATATTTGTATTTCTGTCTGTCTACCGTTATTTATGAAACATCTCCTCAACGAAACCCCCCCGCTGGTGTAATCAAAATACGTTCTCCATATTTTCTTGCTCCTAAAGATATTTGTCAGTTCAGTTGTTGAATTCTTATATGCGATTATGATAAACTGTCGCCATCTCCTCTCTATGTCGCTCGCTTTCTATCAGCTACGAATGTCAGTATAACACACAGTAAATGCAATGTACATAGAAAGTGGTTGTAATAACTCCGCTCCTAGTATCCTTAATTAAATAACAGCACAATAACATATACGCAGTGTAATTCCCAGGGGTCTGGGAATAAGACAATGGAAGAATTCAACAACTTACGACGCAATTAATATGAGGTTGTGCTCTGAGGCTGGCAACCTCATCAAAGCGGTGCTTCTTAACCGTTTTGAGCACTCACCACTCTTTTACAGCTTCGTAAAGCCCCGTATCCCAATATCTCCTAGCACGATACATCTGGCAAAATTGAGAAAACAGATAAAATTATGTTTTTATAAATTTGAAATTAAAAGAATAATATCCTTTTATTTTTAAGTGTAGTGCATGAAGTGAGCGTGGAAAGATGGGAAGTGGTTGTTAGAGGCATATGAATTAGGATAAGTCTGTGTGTCTGCCGTGAAGTATTCTGTTTCACAACGCATCAGTCTGTGTAACTCTGACGAATACGCGCGCCATACTTTATGATAACTGCTTGATACACTGACCAATCGAAAGGTACCTTTCTGCCGTGTTTACTAAAGCATTAAATAGACAAAATGGCTAGGACTAATCCGTGCAACCGAGTGAAGGGTGCCATTTAATTACATAAGTAGGAAAGAAGTACCACCTGGAAGAGGTCTCTAATTCTACAACGGGAATATTGCTCTGCACATCTGTGTAGAGACTTTCACGATCAGTAGTATAGGACGGGAGAAATCGTTGGTTGAATGCATCGAGGCCTCAGGTTAGTCCATAATTTGGCTGTTTAAAGTACGCATAGAAATAAATGCATTTAGGAAAGTAACAGATTAGTAGCTAGGAAGGTGTAGAATGTTGTTGATGTTGTCGATATCCCATAGCTGCTGAGCATATCTACTCTTGGCAACCCAATGCCATTCTTAAAAATATGCAGGTTTTCTGCAGTTGTTTTAATGTTCCATATAGTGAGTTGGTGACTGTCAGAGGTGTCTGTAAAAGTTATTTCCTGGCATTTGTGAGTGATGGACACTCCATGAGGAGGTGTCTGGTTGTTTCATAGGGATGAGAGCAGTGTCTACACATGGGTAGGTGCTGAGGGTTGATACGGTTTAGATGGCTATTGACTCTGGCGTGTCCTGTTCGGAACTGAAAGATAAGACTTTGATTTCTCCTGCTGAGTCTGTTTATGTTGTCATTGTCTTTTGGGCAGGTCATTTCATTAAAGACATTTCAGCCAGTCGGCCCGTTCGCCCATCTGTTCAGCCAGATTTCCCTTGTGTTGTTTCTGAGAATATGTTTGACTGTTCTCAGGCTGCAGGGTCTGTCCTTTTGTTGTTTAAAGGTGTAGAATAAAACAGCGCGTATTTAATGCTTTAGATGAAGAAAATCGCTCCAGGAATAACGTAGATAAATAAAATCATAGTTTTCCTGATTTGCACAACTAGGCAGATTTTACAAAAAAACTTCGAATGCAAATATTAGCGAGCAGGCAAACCCCTCGGACGCCCGACCTCACACTATAAATAACGTGCATGCTAACGAAATGGGGCCAGTCATTTAAAAAAAATCACGGTCAGCGGTAACACAAATGTTAATGCGTAGTGCCTTTGCCTTATGTATCTGAGAGCAGACCATTACAACCATTAACAGCTCGACTGTGTGCCTGAGGGTAAGAAAGAATATATATATATATATATATATATATATATATATATATATATATATATATATAACCTATACACCACGCGAGAAGAGAGAAAAAAGTGAAAAAGTAATATATATATATATATATATATATATATATATATATATATATATATATATATATATATATATATATATGGATTAATTATAGTGTGTGTTAGAAAGTGTGTAGAACGTGTTTGAACTACTGTTTAATTTTCTGGAGGCAAAAGCCAAGCTTGTAAAAATATTCAAACCGATTGAGAATGGTAGCAAGGTTGTGTCTATAGTTTTAGAAAAGTATTTAAAGAATTATTTCTTGATGGAATGAATCACCTACCAGGAACATGAGGGAGGATGAAAGGAATTGTTTTACTGCATTGATTAAGATATCACTTGGTATTTTTCCACAAAACCTAATAACTTTATGGAGGCGAATCATGGACAAATAGCTCTATCTAAGGATTTGAAGGAAAATTGTATTCACAGTGAACTGAATTGTATTAATGCTGACTTGATGTGACCTGTGCGTCTACCTGTACTCTGTTGTCTGAAAACTGTCTCTCATCTCCTACTTCTGTGATAGGGAGATAGAGATAGGCAATACAGTGGTGAAATTAAATAAGTTTTCAGGTTATATCCTGCAATTACCTGCCACCTTTAGGAGCCAGACTCCACTATAGGATTCAGAGGTGCGAGTGCCCTTTAATGATACAGGGCCGGTCACCAAGATCCAAAAGCCTGGACGAGACAGTCTTCTTGCCAGACCCAAGGTGGAACAGACTACCAAATCAAGACCTCAAGCTAAGTAGCCACCCAAGGCTACTGTATAGTTTATCACAGCATCACCACAAACTAGATAGACTTTGATGAATAAACAGTGCATTTTTGCTAGGCAAACGTCCTAGTCAGTGGTTACTTAATTCCAATAACTTTGAAGAAGATACAATAAATCATAAAGTACAGACAATCTACACCTACAGTGATTTCAGCCTAGAAAGGAGAACGTTCATACAAAGATAAAAGACTGCAAATAATTTTAACGATTTGTAAGTGTTTTTATTTATTTAATTTTGTAATCAACTTTTGAATTCAGTGAAAGATTTTCACAAGAAAAGAAAACGGGTAAAAATAAATTGTAAATATTTACCAGCAGACTTACTTAAATTCTTTAAGTTAAGTTACATTTTCTGTTGGTAGATAATTGTTATTACCCCTAGCAGAGTTATTAATAATAATAATAATACAATTAGCAGAGGGGGATCTGGAGAGGGAACACGTAGGGACTTACAGTAATACATTACCATCTTATCTAGGAACTTATACAGTTTGATCCTACCTTTGATGTCTATACACCCTTACTCTTTTCAGAGAAGGGGGTATTTCTTATAAGACCAGACTCTTATCTGGCACTATCCTGGTATCACCTGATACAAATTTGTGTCCAGGATACTAAAGAAATTTAATAACATCTAACCCTCTCGTGACAATGTCTACATTTAAACACCTTGGCGTAATAATTGAAGCCCAGACAATTAATGAATCATCTTGAAAATGCACTCATACTCCCTGATATACTGAGCAGTTATAGATCGATGAAATTAACAAGGGTGTAACGCTGGGAAATTTGCGTACGATGTAAATGAGGGTTTCCAGAGTAAACAAGAAACTGAGGCTGTGGCGATTGATCTTGAGGATGCTTACAACAGTGTGGACTTTGAAACCTTAATGGGCTATAATGGCATGTGGTGTTAACCCTTGGGTAACAAGATGGATAGATGCTGCCTAAACGGAGAGATCAGCTGTATTTCGTTTGAGGACATGGACATCATAACCAATGCACATTTGCTCGGGATTACCCCAGGGTTCTCCATTATCACCTTTGCTGTTTAATACAGCAAAAATAGCTGCAATTCAACCAACAGGTTTGCGACAAACATCAACTTTTGCCGATGACTTGCTCATTTACAGGACTGGCTCCTATAGACAAGAAATGGTTTAAAGCATACACGAGATCTTCAGGCGGTTTCTAATTAGTGCAAAGATACCAGCTCCAAAGTCAATCCCAACAAAGTATGTGTGCTGTAGTGCTACTTGAATAACTCCATACTGAAAGCAGTGGACATAAAATTGAAAGGTAAGACAAGCTGAAATATCTTGGAGTAACATTCGATAACGGGCTATCGTATCGGCACCATGTTGACCATATCATACTGTAGTGCAAGAGAGGTCTGGCAGCCATAAAAACAATGACTGCAACGCACCTGGAGCAGAGACTACTGTTTTTCCGGAATCATCAGCTGGTCATGTCTGTACTCGAGTATGGCCTGGGAATACTCATGCTGTCAATATCACAATATGAACGTCTGGAACGCATTCAAAATGAAGGGATGCGTATAGTCTTGGGTTGTAAGCAAGATACCTCCATTGTGACTATGCGGCACATGCTTCAATTGCTGTTAATGAGATACACATATGTGATGACCCAGGCAAAAGTTTATATGCTAGTAAACACAGACAAAAGGCATTCCTTGTATGGGAACATAGCTGATATCAAAGGAGCAAGAATAAAGAGGGGATGCCATGGATGGCGCAGGCAGAGGCAATGAATAGACAGGTGGCCACAGTTGAAAATATATTCAAGGTGGAAGAGTGGAGTAAATCGGGTGAGTACTGGACGAACTATCAGATGGGCATCATCAGCCTTTGTAGAGAGTGCGCGACTTGGGCCATTGGGAGGCTAGGGATGGATATTCATCAGCTGATAAATGAATATGCTGGGGATAATGATGACATTGTGAACAGTGATGGATTTGTATTCCGTGGTGAGAAGTCAGGGCGGGGCTTTTCTTCTAGAGTAAAGGGCAGAATCGACGCTAAACATAGCGGAGGTTACATGATAACAATCCCCAGCTTGAGAATGGAGGTACAGGCATCTACTGCAACCTTAATGTAGCTATCTGAAACTTCATTTACAAGGGCAGTTATTGTATAACTCACACTATATGCTTGGGAAGGTCGGAAGTGGATGGCTCCGGCATGAATGGAATTCCTACATAAAAGCCTCGAATCTTCAAGAACTGGTGTGTATCTACTGTCATGGTGATACAGGGGCACGAGACAGTGAAAGAGCTGACAGACTAGCTTCAAGAGCACCCATAGAAGGTGCACTGGATATCGATTAGGGGGAGATACTGAAGGCAATTAATGATCGCCTATTAGCGAATCAATCATCAAGGCTATGACTGCTGAAATTTGGCATCAAACGTAAGACCAGCAGGGATGGACGCATGAGAGAATCCATCAGTCGTGTATATAACCAGCAAGCAACACAGACAAGTAGCATTCATAACCTTCGACATTTGCTGAGGGAGACTGGGCACCTATGGGTTTGCCCGGAGTGCAATTTCGTCGATTCTGATCAATAATAACAATAGCAATAACATGAATTAAAAATGTTTGTCCAGCTCCATGTCATAACCATGTGCACATAACAAAAATAGTTCTTCAGAATATAACCTGTGCCAACATTCGAAACTTTTTATTGAACTTGGAATATTTAAAGCAAAATATATGCTAACTAAAAATGGCAGATGTTACGATGCATTTTGCTAAGAGTTCAAGAAATTTTGTTTGAAAAGTATTTGTCACGCAGAGAGGCATCGATAAGCATGCACTTATGTTGTTATGTGATGACGTGTTTTTTGTTTTGAGTAAAGTCGAGCTTAATTGCCGTCCTGTGTTTATGAAACGGACGTGTTCTATGTGTTAACTAGGTCACTTATTTATGTTACAGTCAGTGTGTCTATGGATGTGAAGTTAACCAGGTCACTCAGTTATGTTACAATCAGTTTGTCTATGGATGTGTGTTAACCAGGTCGCTCCTTAATGTCACAGTCAGTTTATCTATTGATGAACATTATATATATATATATATATATATATATATATATATATATATATATATATATATATATATATATATATATATATATATATATATATATATATACACACACACACACACACACTCAAGTTATGTTGGAATGCGATATAATTGCGAAGATAATTAATATGTGGATCAAATGGAACTGTAACGCTGCAAAAAATGTACGAGTATATGGCATTTATGAAATAAGAATATGAACGACAGACAAGCTGTGATTGTCAAAAAAATATGATGGATCAGGATCTCTGGATATTTTTAAAATGTTGAACGGCAGAAGGTCCATAGTGGCCTATTTGAAGATGACATTAGACATACAAGATATTTTATAAAAATACGAACTGAAATAAAAAAGTCAACCATTTAATAAGAGAAAAATAAATTCAAATGTTTTAAAGCTTTAAAAAAAAGCTAAAATATACGATAATTGAGCATTTTACGTTTGATGGGAATCGCGAGTTTGTTAGATCAATGAATCTTCTGCTGCTGCTTATTTTCAATTAACTCTTAGTATACGAGCGGCCTTTTAGAGAGGCCGATGATCGATCCCCGTCAATAGCGAAAATTTATAGCTGAATGCATGTTTAAAACCACTGAACAATTTAGTTACGTGCATGCTATAGTGGTTTCATTTCTTCACATTTTGATATATAACACTTATGTTATCTTTATAAATAAATTATTCATTGCAAAATCTGTAACGGTAGTCATGAAATTAGCTCGTATACTAAGCTTTATAAAAGTATTATGTAAATAATGTGGCATAGGTTGGATATTGAAGTCACGTTGTTCTTTTGCGTATAAATACATCTGAGTTCTATGTATTACACTGTGTTTATGAGGATTCGTCTTCTAAAATACATGGCATGTCTCGCCCCCCCCCCCCCCCCCAAGAAGTCGGGTTGTGCACACCCCTCCCCCCAGAGACGCTTGTCCTCTTTTTAAAAAGCACTGCCGGGATAGCTCCATGGGGAGCATAGAAAATTATGATGACGATGATGATGATGATGACGATGATGATGATGATAATTGTGATTATGATGATGGCCATGATGACAGTATATGTAGAAGAGTACTATATATTATACAACATTTGAGAAATCTATAAATCCAACATTAATGTCTAGATGCCTGATGTTTCATTAAAGGCAAAAAAAAAATCAAAACAACAACAACCAATAGTTATGACTTCACCTTACATCCTTAAAAAACACACAAATCACTATTATTTGTCTATTTTAACCTGTTTTGTTTTGTCATGGGATATCATACTGGAATACAGCTTCATTAAAATGACACGAGGAGAGGCGCTGACAGTCATTATCTCCACAAATCACTGCTTTAGGTCTTATTATTAATACAGCTGCAGACTTTCTGCATGTTTTAGCCTGCCTAGACAGGTCGCGCTTCTTGGAAAATCGGATTATCTATTTTCCCCATCAGTTGTCAGGTCGTGTTCTATATATACTCGCTCTCAATGTGTCTTTAAGAAACGGAGAGACAGTTTCTGTCCAAAGTGGTTATGGTTTCTTGTGTGCTGGGTTCTTTCATGTTATCTTAAGAAACGTAGCCATCGTTAGAATCAGTAATTGTCGGTTCCCGTGTAAATTGGACTACAAGTGTTGCTCGCCAGTTATTGTTTTGACAGTGTTCCTTTTAATCGCTTTGGTTCCTTCTGTTCCTCCTTGGCGTCTTCAATCTTTTCACCCCCGCTATGTTCCAGTTGACGCCTGGCTTATTTTTGGAAAGCTAATCATATCCGTTTTATTATTCCTATTTTTTCCTTATAGTCTGCCAATCTCATTCTTCTCCTTCGTGCAAACATAGAATTTCATCCAAACGCGAACGATCTGATTTGTTCCATCAAGTCAACAATTATTCTAATCGATCTGATTTGTTCCATCAAGTCAACAATTATTCTAATCGATCTGATTTGTTCCAGCAAGTCAACAATTATTCTAATCGATTTTCAATGTCCGGTTGCATGACAAGCAGGCGCGATTTCAGACAGACTGGGACGGATACTGGACAATTCTGTAGAATTCCGTTCTTGAAGAGAGAAAAGGAGAAAAACGTAGTTAGTGCAGAGACCTCAACACACAGGTGAACCGAAGCAAAGTTCAAATTTGGGGGATGGAGTGGCTAAGAGGTATGGTGTCCGCTTCGAATTCTAGAGGTACCAGGTTCGATTCTCAGGAGAGGGAACATAATTTATGGAAATTTGTTTTCAGAGCCAGTGGTCCTAATGATGTCATACTCCCGTGGTCTCCTGGGTAGTGAGATCGGATACCTAGCCTTCTCAGATAAGGGCGAAAACAAATAGGAGGTCTCCTGTGCAAGTTGCGCATGTTAAAAATCCCACGGTAGTTGTAAAATCCGCTGCCCGGACAAAATTTAATAATTAGAAACCTACCCACCACACAAGTATTTATGGAATCTGTTATTCCTATATACACACATTGGGATTCTCGCCGGTGCTACGGAGTTCGTGCACTGTGCTACGGAGTTCGTGCACTGTGCTGAGATCCCCCTTGTGTGATCTAAGGGAGAAGATCGGAGCACTGATGGAGTTGTCAGAGTGCAATGAAGATAGTCTTTAAAAACCAAATCAAACCAAAATTCAAATCTACTGAACTGTTATAAGACGCAACCATTAATTACTTCGATAAATAGCCACCCGATAGATAATAGACTAACAGCACACGTTAACTAAAGGACAGGTAAAGATTTTAATGATTTTGCATCTTTGTGTTTGTCATAAAGGAAACATTGCTTAGTTGAATATCAATGTGTTTGGCATAAAGGAAACATTGCTTAGTTGAATATCAATGTGTTTGGCATAAAGGAAAGATTGCGTAGTTGAATATCAATGTGTTTGGCATAAAGGAAACATTGCTTAGTTGAATATCAATGTGTTTGGCATAAAGGAAACATTGCTTAGTTGAATATCAATGTGTTTGGCATAAAGGAAAGATTGCTTAGTTGAATATCAATGTGTTTGGCATAAAGGAAAGATTGCTTAGTTGAATATCAATGTGTTTGGCATAAAGGAAAGATTGCTTAGTTGAATATCAATGTGTTTGGCATAAAGGAAAGATTGCTTAGTTGAATATCAATGTGTTTGGCATAAAGGAAAGATTGCTTAGTTGAATATCAATGTGTTTGGCATAAAGGAAACATTGCTTAGTTGAATATCAATGTGTTTCAAAAAAAAAACTTAAGGTAATACTTTTCATCTTTTGCAATTTTTTGCACGATAGAGCATTTATTGATACTTGTCGGTCATTGTAAAGTTTGTTGTTGTTTTTTTATTTAGTAATTATTTTGTCTACTAGTGTAAAAGCCCGTCATAAGACGGGCATTAAATTCAAAAGCACCAATACCTACCGGCAATTTTACTTATTCAAAAGTATTTTTTTTTAAACCACTGTGCATCACCACAGTACACGAACTACGTAGCAGCAGCGAGGATCCCAATGTGTGTATACGGGATCACACATTCTATAAATATATTTTTGTGCACACCGTCACTTGCGATTTCTTCTTTGGTAAGTGTTACTATTTTCGGGAGAGTTGTGACAGGTAGGCCTACTCCTACTACTTAAGCGCGAATAGCGCTACTGTTAAGTAGAATATTGTATTACAGTCTAGCTAGCTACTTTAGCACTAGTCGTAAACAAATGACGTCATCGAATCTGGTGTAGGGAAACGAAATAGCTAAGACCAAAACGAAAAAACGAAAGGGGAGTGAAGAAAAAAAGAGAGGAGAGAGTTTTGGTTTCCGGAGCGGGAAGGTCGTCATGCTGGTTGTGTTAGATTTTGTAGCTAGAAAGTTTTAAGATTGACATGTATACTTCAAATGGATGTGAACGCCTAGATCTGACAGTTGTGACCGCTTGGCATACACTACAATTAATACGTGTTAAAAACTACATATAATGAGAATAACAACGTTAAAAGCAGTTAAGACATTTGTGCACAAAATACAGTGTCATGACAAGTTCACGGCTTCAAGAAAAGCTGTCCCAGAACAACAAAATAGTAAGTGCCTGTTTATTGAATGGAAAATTTTGGGAGAAGTTGCAAGTCTTGGGTTTTTTCCGTTGCTAGAGTGAGAGTCGTGTGAAAAAAGTCGAAAAGCTGAGAAGAGCGTGTGCAAATGTTGATGTTTGGTGCCGAGTGAAAAATAAAGCATCGTGTGAAAATTGGCGGGAAAAAAGAGTGGGCTGTATATAAAGCAGAGACGTGGGCGATTGACAGGATCCAGGGCTTGTACAGATTTTAGGAGTCGTTAGGCGAGAGAATTTTTTACAGAACGTCGTCTTTGAGATTATCAAGACAAGTTGTTTTTTTTTAACTTGACAAGTTTTTCAAGTTAGACTAGTATATTTTAAGTAGACAGGTTTGTGTTTTACCCTGTTAGATAGATTATTCCTGTGGATTTCCATTTTCATTTTGTTTTGGATATTCACTACTTTGGGTAAGAAAGAAATAAGTGCTTCATTATTGTGTCAATAACATTGCTGTTCCAAATTACGTTAATAAAATATATTCTATTTTTCCACACTGCTGCGTTTTCCTTGAAATATTACGGTTGGATTATTTGACTAAACCACTATACAAGACATTGCTTTTCACTAACCATAAAAAAGGGTACGAACGAACTCTGGGAAGGAAGAATAAAATAAGGTCAATAATTTCCAACTCATGCGGACAGACCTGTAACGACTTGAACCAAGAAACGTACAAGAGTTAGCGCTCTTCAAAATATTTACCTGCGCTCAACACCATTAACTGAACTGACCCGATCAGCTGACAGACACACACATTCTTTCATTGATGCCGTAAACACAGCTACGGCTACACAATTTTATTTGATGCCGCGACCTGCGCACAAATAGTTGCACTGCCACACATAACACTACTTGGCGCCGTGACCACCCCTTTTTTGTTTCTGAAAGCATACTCATTCTGGCAAAGCGAACAGCGACCTTTTTTTAGTGATAGCAGACGGGCCTAATCCCTATTAATCACTATCATGGATCCACAAGCGTTGCAACAGCGGCTTGACCAGCAACAACACTTGATTAATATCCAGCAACAGCGCCAACAACAACACTTAATAAATATCCAGCAACAGCAACAGCAATATGATTTTCACCCATACAAACCTAAATGGGAAAGAGACACTGTCCAAACACGAGCAGATTGGAGTAGTTTACATAGAAGACATCAACGGATAGCTGTAAGAAATTTTGTTAGTCAAATCAAGAAAGGAATGACACTGCACATAACTAACATCAACAGTGGGAAGTGTCAGTTAACAACCGAGAATGGTTGGATAATGAATGTACAGCCGGTATTTCCTATGCACAACCTATTCCAACCACAACGCAAATATACGGAAGAAGATCGAACAGACAACTTCGACATCCAACAGGAACAAATGAAAGACCCGGAAGTTATTACACTAATGAACCAAATTACAGAAACAGTCAAGGATAGCAACACAACTTTACAGGCAAAACAAGCACAAGCACAGAAGTACTGTACTTCAAATCAACCGGAACCTGGTACTACCTGTCACCACTCACATTCGCCTACACGTAGCGAAGACAACATTCCTCCTAACATACAACCGGAACGACTACCCCAACAACAGCATACTGTACAAGATGCCAACACCCATCTACCTACACAACTATCTTCTGATACACAGTTTTCGACGGCCTCATTAACTGAACGCAATGCTTACGTTCCCACTTCCACACAAGATGAGTCAGAGTCAAATTTTATATGCCTTCCGCAGGAACATGTTCGTGCAAAGCTGTACACGAAACGGCGAACTAAACCAAAAAACATCGCACAGCACAGTGCATCAACTTCGCAACACCCCACCTGTTACACTACATCAACCGTCACTGCTGTAGACACTGAGAAGAAACACGATAGAAGAATGTCTACGTCAGACGCTCTATACAGGGAACGTTCAACTAAGCGACAGAACATCGCACAGCACAGTGCATCAACTTCGCAACACCCTGCCTGTAACACTACATCAACCGTCACTGCTGTAGACACAAAGAAAGAGTACGATAGCAGATTGTCTACAAGAGAAATCACTATATTAGAGATGACCTTAGAGATGGCCAAGTTGCTCTAGCTGGGCCACTCTCAATGGGTTCATTTTTGTCCGAGTGCGATAGCACTGTCCAGGAGAGGCATGCTATATTTTAGAGTTAACCCAGTTCGCTCTAGCTGGTTACCCTAAAAGGTTTCATTTTCCTTGTCCGAGTACGATAGCAGATTTGTCCAGGAGAGACAATGCTATATTTTAGAGTTACTCCAGTTTGCTCTGGCTGGGTTACCCTAAATGGTTTCATTTTCCTTGTCCGAGTACGATAGAATTGTCTAGACGAGTCAAAATATTTTAGAGTCGGCCGGCGTGCTCTGCTGGCTGCTCTGAAATGTTTTTTTTTTAATGATGCCAGCCACCTTCTATGTCGTCCAGTTGATGCTATCAGCGGCAGTCATAACCGCCAGTGAAGAGAAAAATCTGCAGAGGCGCAACTCTATTCAACATGCACAGTTACAGTATTAAAACCGTTATATTTTGTATTAGAAGATTTAAATTACATTTTGTTTGCACTTGGAAATATATGTATTGTTGTACATTATACCAGTACTTAACCAAACACATGCATGTACTATTTGCCACTAAGGAAGAATCTCAAGGGTTAAAGAAGACATTGTTTGATCGTAAGACAAGCACATCAACCAAAACGGGCGATTTTGCCGTTTGTAGGCAATGTGCTACAGTTTTGTTGGCACTGCACCCGAAAGCAAACTATGACAGTTTATGTCATAATATTAAGACTTGGGCGGGAAATCAAAACATTATTACACATGTGATTAGCTGGAGCATCACAAATGTTGAACGATACTCAGAACAGTTTTTCTCCATTAACACATTTTTCTACTGGTCTGTTCAGGAGTACTGAAACTAGACATATGCTATGGACCAATTTTATGATTACTTGTTATAAATTGGTTAAATTTCATGAATATCGCATAAACAACTATGTACCATGTATCATGTCTTTTTAAAAAATTACGGTGTTGAGACACACAGATGTTGTACTCGTCCAGTACAAATTATCTAAGCTCCAATGCGTATATAAAATGTTGACCCACACCTCTACTCCCTTTTCCCTACGCGCAAACTGTCCACACGTGACCTTAACACCACCTCGCTGTTTTTTGCTATGTCAAATCCAATCTTCCTTTTCACCACCTTTATCTTCCCCCGTGTCGATTTCCCCATGCGAGTTCTTTAATTTTTCTTTACCTTTCTCCCACGCCTCGCGTTCATTCATCTATCCAACACCGGAACTACTTTCTCTCCTCCCCCAGCTATTTCATTGTACTATAAACCCCCACCACCCCTCCCTCTCCTTCAGTTGACGCCCCACTGTGCAATCAATGAGAGTTCAAATATCCAGTGTGACCTTTCACCGCTCCCGTACACAATAGCGAAAGTCATGGTCACTGGTAATAGCTATGGCCAGTTACCATTTAGATGTAAATATTAAGATAGGATTCACTTATTGTCCTGAGTGTTGATTAACACTCGAGTTTTGTTTGACATGACCAAACCTTATATGTGTCGACTTTAAATAAAAAGTTCAATAAGTTTAACATTAATTATGTATATTTAGTATCATAACTCCATGTTTTGATGTATTATTATTAGCGTGTTAAGTAAAGATTATATAAGTATTGTATTAATACATGAACAATTTACATTGCGTATTGCACATTGCTATCCATATCCCTTACTGTTTAATGACATAGTGTATAAACAACTTGTATGTCTCCCCCGTTTTACGCAATATGAAACTTCTAGATCCCTTGTTTTACAAAATAATATTTTTTCGCCCTTTTTTTCGGCTCACATGCATACTGAGATCTTGTAATACATTTTTAAGTTAGCTTACAGGTATACTGAGATCTTGAAAAAACAATTTTTAGCTCACATGTATACTGACATTTTGAAAAAAATTTTATTTAAAAAAAAAAAAAAAAAAAATTTTTTTTGCTCACATGTATACTGAGACCTTGTAGTTTTTTTTCTCATTTTGGCTTATAAATATATGCCCCCAGTCAATTACTTATACCAGTAACATAAATTTTTCTCAACAATTGTCCATTGCCAATTGCTTCATAAATATATGCACCCATTTCATATTTTGCCCCAGTACGTATGTTAGGGACTTGATATTTTTAGTAGATAGAACGAAAATGTCTCCACATGGGATACATTTTTGTGGCCCCGGGACTTGTGTGACCGCTAGGCATACACTACAATTAATACGTGTTAAAAACTACATATAATGAGAATAACAACGTTAAAAGCAGTTAAGACATTTGTGCACAAAATACAGTGTCATGACAAGTTCACGGCTTCAAGAAAAGCTGTCCCAGAACAACAAAATAGTAAGTGCCTGTTTATTGAATGGAAAATTTTGAAAGAAGTTGCAAGTCTTGGGTTTTTTCCGTTGCTAGAGTGAGAGTCGTGTCAAAAAAGTCGAAAAGCTGAGAAGAGCGTGTGCAAATGTTGATGTTTGGTGCCGAGTGAAAAATAAAGCATCGTGTGAAAATTGGCGGGAAAAAAGAGTGGGCTGTATATAAAGCAGAGACGTGGGCGATTGACAGGATCCAGGGCTTGTACAGATTTTAGGAGTCGTTAGGCGAGAGAATTTTTTACAGAACTTCGTCTTTGAGATTATCAAGACAAGTTGTTTTTTTTAACTTGACAAGTTTTTCAAGTTAGACTAGTATATTTTAAGTAGACAAGTTTGTGTTTTACCCTGTTAGATAGATTATTCCTGTGGATTTCCATTTTCATTTTGTTTTGGATATTCACTACTTTGGGTAAGAAAGAAATAAGTGCTTCATTATTGTGTCAATAACATTGCTGTTCCAAATTACGTTAATAAAATATATTCTATTTTTCCACACTGCTGCGTTTTCCTTGAAATATTACGGTTGGATTATTTGACTAAACCACTATACAAGACATTGCTTTTCACTAACCATAAAAAAGGGTACTGTTACAGTCGAAAAGCTGTTATATACAATGGTGATAAATTATATCCCTCTTGATGTGATTAGACTGATTGTAGTACATGCGCCCACACAGAGCAGATGATAAATAGGTTAGCTCTGCATTGTCCCTGTGTATAAAGTCTATAGTGAGTGGTATGAAAGGTACAGTCACTCACCCTGTACTGTCAAGCATAGATCAACGAATCAGACTAGTGTTCATTTCCAATTGACAGCACATGATTTATTCACACAGCAACATCAATCCGATACGATACACTACACAGGTACAACAGGATACACAAAAATCAATAATAATCAATTGCGCAGAATGTTACAGCTGTTCAGTATGATGTAAACCCTGTTTACATCGCAGTTCTAATGTTACATCAGTAAATTCACCAGAACGACTGCTGACACTGCAGTTACAAAACCCGCCACACAGGCGTACATCTATAGGACTCCCTCAACGACTGCATACCCCTGCAGTTAACAAAACGCCATACAGGCTTAAATCTATATATACTAGCAGTTCTAATGTTCCACCAGAACGACTGCTGATACTGCAGTTACAAAACGCCACCCAGGCTTAAATCTATATATACTCAAAAGACTGTCCTCTCTGTAGTCTATAAGTAATCTGGCCTACACAACTCCTGGCCCTATAATCTCCAGAAAACTCTCCCTCCATAAGGAACAATGGCCTTACTATCTCCTAGCGCCGTTCCTGCACAATAGAAATCTATCAGGGAGGTAAATATGATCCCAAAACATCGGCCTGTAGACACCAAGGCCTCAGAACATGTCCTTAACATAAAGTACACCTTATCTCATCTTATCTCATCTTATCTCATCTTATCTCATCTTATCTGCAGATTTATCACATCTTATCTGCAGATAAACACACTTAAATAGGCAAGTACTAGTACACCTCGAAAAATGGCCAAATATCGTTCCCTTACACTACCCTTGGGAACACACACAAGATACAGGGCTGACTCTCCAGTCACCCACCCAAACTTAGACTGCCACGGGATGACCCATCTCCCGCACAAACAGACACCGGACTCGGCTGTTCACGGACTCCCCGTGAGCTATTCACAGCCGGCCGAAACCAGTACAGAATAACTACACGACCAACGCTCACACGCTTTCTGTACACTCTGTTTTCTTTTTTAACATATAAATGTTTTAAACACTTCACAATTAAACAAGCCGACAAGTGCTACAACCCTGAATTCACACTGTATAATCAGTATAGTACGTATCACTCCCCTTTGACCTTTACAGTTACCACCCGGTCCAGAGAAAAAAATGATTTATCATTTTTTTGAAAAAAACTACATCACCGACAAATGAGGGGTCAGCTAAGCTCTAATATATGCTTACAACAATAGTTTTATGATAAGGTCAAAATAATACATCGCCAAATAATAAAGCAAGTGTACAATAAACAAATTACCCATAATAATCTGCTAAATACACCGAAATAATCATTTACAAACAAAGTTAAGTATTATTACTGTAGACCAAACATGACACAATAAATAGGAAGTAAAGTCAAGATCAAACAAAAGAAGCATGATCAGCAAAGAAAATCAACAAAGAAATCGAAATAGGAAGAAAGATCCATAATACCCAATTGTAACAATTAAGCTAATCAATTCCTTGCATGAAATACATAGAACTGTCACTAATAATTACATATACTAATCCATATTACAATACGTAAGAATACAAAGTATGGAAGTATAAGAAGTGTAAGAAGTAAACGTATACAACTAGTATCAAGTAACATTCAGATGAAACATGGAAGCATAACCAACGTATAGACCGCTTCCAAAGAAATGTAGTGAAACGAAGAATCATTCGAAAAGGAAGAAGGGAATTTAAAAGATGAATGCATAGAAAAACGACAACAATACATCCCAACAACAATCCAAGTAACTAACGCATAATAAATAATTTTAGCTAAATTACAAAACTTATACATAACCAAAATGATTTATCACAGACATCACACAAAAAAGTGCGATATATAAAATTATCACAATCTCAAAAAAAAATATTACTATTTTAAATGGAATATCAACATATATTATTACACCTAATTAAGCGCTTTGGCGCAGAAAAAATATAACAATGTCAAAGAAAAATACATTTCCCAAAAAAAAATTACAGTACAAAAAAGTTTCTTTTAAGCTAAGTTAAATAAAAATAGTATTTTAATTTTTTCTAGATTAAATCTATAACTAATATACCAAAATAAAATTATCTTTTAACCAAATGAATGACATCTAACAAAAAAGAATTCCAATACTCAAGTAGACTCATAATAAACACATACTAGTTTAAACAGAATTCAGCATAAAAAAGCACATGGCAAAAAAAATACCAGAAATCAATGTTTCAAAATATGTTTACAAATACAAATATAAAATCATAACTAACACATACAAGTTTAGTTTCAAAATCACATTTCACAACACAATAGTTACTGCATATAACCTCTGTATATGGTAATATATTAATTAGACATAGCACCAGAATATAAGAAAAAAAAAATTTATTGAATAACAAGACTCTCTGAAACAACTAACGCATATTCGACGCTAATGAGTTTGTGCATAGGGCTGGCAATCTCATCAAATCCAAAATTTTCCTAAGAATCAACGCTGCAAAACATATCAATGTTTGATGAATTAACTATCATTGCTTCAACTTCACAACGTAGCACCTATGGTCATACATAATATGGTCTAAGTGGAATAGTCTTCCGACTAGCGTATGAAAAAATCACAAATCCACAATCTCATTACAAAAATTAAAGATAAGTCACTACAAAGTGATATGTCATAATTTCATTGCAATCATAACACATGCAATGTTTATCAACAAAACAATCATGTAAATAATGACAGAATCACAACAGTGCATACATATGAACATACACAATACCTAAGACATTATGTAATGTAAGTTACTATACAATACAGTAATTCATTATCCAAAAAATAAATTAAGTGTAAAAAACACTATAGCAATCTTAAACCAACTCCTAAACAAACAAAAAAAAAATAAATAGGTCACAAATCCGCGGTCCTCGATAACATTCTGTAAAACCGCACGGGGCGATGTCATACAACACCGTGTCAACAGGCTGGCTGGGTTGCGCTTGACTAGACACCTGGTCACAGGTTGACCCACATTCCTCTCACAGTAAAAAATAACTTCGGTGCGAAGATTCTTAACAAGCCAAATACTGTGGGAAAATATAAATGAAAATGTCTATTTCAATCAACTTGTGAGATTTATTGAAGTAAAACGGAAAGTTAGTCTTACATTTACCCAAACGTGTGGCAGTGAAAACGTCTGGTTTCTATATGATGCCATCATTTCCTCGTCACACAGCAGATAACACAGAAGGATAAGACATCCTGACAGAAATGAAGGTCATCACAACAGTATGCTGAAATAAAATCCTACTCAAACACAACGAGATTTTCTCTAGAACTCAAAATGCATAACAAGCAGTAGTATTTGAAACAATACCCTTACTGTTACCTTGTTTACAACCAAGATTGTTCTTTTGTTGTGCAACATTATTATGATTAGTATTTCTACTTCTATAAAAATATCTAACCGATGGATTTTGTTGTGTTCTAGAACCATCATTATAAGGCTGATAACCTTTATTGTAGTTATTTCTTTCACCACAACTGTTTCTATTCTCCTTTGTGACAATATGCTTACTAAATTGATCAGTACCAGTGATAACTAAATTCTTATGGTTATCAACATGTTGAGTTTTATTTTGGGTACAAGTCTTACTAATAGCTTTGTCCCTTATTATCTGTTTATCAGTATTTCCATCATTAAAATAATGGTTGGTCTTTTTAGCTCTGCCTTGAAATTTATCTCCATTTTTTTTGTAATCTATAGAACTGACTGTTATAGCAGAATTATCTTTGCTGGCCTGACGCCACGAGTCAGTAATGTTACCAGAAGTAGTACGTGGGAAATTGTATTTGCCACGTAGTGATCTCCGTCCATCATGTTCGATTTTCGTCTCAGCAAAGAATGTAAAGGGCTGGCTTCTTGCTTGTTTTACTTGGTGATAAACATTCTGTTTACCTTTGTCAACATTGACAGTAGACAAACCCTTAATACCTAAAACCACATCTACCAAACCATAAACTCTATTTCTCAGATCACTAATCTCAGCATTTCTAAGTGAGATGTCTTCAGTTTGTTTCTTAATTAAGTTATTAGATGTTAAAACCTTACTCTTCTCCTGCATGAGTAATTTCTCAATATCAGTCATTTTCCTTTTGTACATCGTTAACTCTTCTAATCTCTCCTTATCATCATTTTCTATATTTGTTCTCCTCTGTGGTTCCAATTTCATTAATCTCTTCTTTTGCACGTCTTCTACCTGTGGCTGAAGAAGGGCCACCTGAGCCTGAAGCTCAACTTTAGCAGCTTGTGCTCTCAACTCATTAATCTTCTCGGAAGATACGTTATTCTTTTCCTTCAGTTGGCTACTGAGAATATCATTATCATTCAACACATCATGGAGCATATCTATATACTTCTTCTCACTTACATTGCTATCAATCTTTAACCTCTCATACATTTCTCTCTTATTTTCAATCTCCTGCTTGAGATTACTAATCTCGCCATCTTTAGTTCCTATTTGAACTTGTAAGTTTTTAACTTTACTGCATTCAGAGTCTAATGCTGCTTTCACACTAGCAAGCTCCAAGTTTGATTTCTGTAACTCACTTGTGAGCCTAGACACTGTTTCTTGAAGTTTATTCTTTTCAGCACTATCCTGTAAAAACTTATCACTTTCCTGTAAAGCACTCTGTTTGTTTACTTTTGTTTGTTTCTCAATATTCAATTCCCTTTTATGCAGGTCAGAAACACTGTTGTGGATTATCTTGAATATACTTTGCACAATATGTCCGTGTTCAATCTCTATATATTGTTGCACAAACACACGAATGTGCCGTAGCAAATCAACCAAATCCCTAGCCATTACAAAATTACAAACTAACTTAAAGTTATGTTTAGCAAATGACTCTAGGGATGCTGACACATTACTCAAAAAATCATCCATCACCCATGCTCCAAGTCTTGGGCCTCTCAATCCCTTTTTATCTCTTCCTACCACCAATGCATACTCCAACATAGGCCTCATATCGCCTGGATTAATGTCACAATCCATGGTGATTCAATCGTTGAATGTACTATATTTTTTTAGACCACTTATAATTCTAATAAGGTTATGTTACATAGCAACAATCAATTATGCACTAAATACTATATTAACCAGTTAATATAATTCATAATGAGCAATATGAGAAGACTTGATAGCATACATACATAAACACAGTTTCCACAACAACATAACCACTTATCTTGCAAATAGCAAAGTTCCTTCTTTTCCTGTTACAATCGATGGGCATCAACACCAAAGATGACACAACATAAGCAGAGTCCCATGTCAACTCTCACTCCACCTTGACACAGCATGCTATGTTGTCGTACACAGCACTGGAAACTGGAAACAATATGCTATGTGATCGTACACAGCACAGGAAACTGGAAACTGGAAACAGCGCAAGTTACCCACTTGTTCCCTCTGTCGTCGCGAAGGTACACTGTCTGTCACTCTTGTTGGAAAGAGCTACTTGATATTTCGAACTTGCATATAAAACTGGAACATACTGCAATTCTCATAATGCAGATATCGCTGATGATGACGAATCAGGACAGGTCGCCATAACCATGTCAAAGTTTACTTGAAAATTTCACTCCGAAACGTAGAACTGGAAACGTTGCGAAAATGTCATATGGAGGCATGTAAACACAAGACGCTTCACCGTGTCACCGATTAAAGGTCATGAGTGACACACAACTGTCTGTGTATTGTAGAGGCGTTGCCGATTACAGGTCACGATCAACACAAAAAATTGTAGAAGATTCGCCTTTGTTTCTTAACAATGTAGAAGTAAGAAAAGGCGTTATAAATCCAAGTCACGCCCACATAGGGCTATTCATTGCTCTTATAACCTTACCATGATACTGATAAAGTCTGATGCTCTTATAACGCGAATTCGTGGTCATTACGCCCGAAAGGTTGGCCCACCACTGATAACGGCTGTAATCTTAGTTGATAATGTACGGTAGATAAGAGTATATCTCTGTTGCAGTGATTAGACTGATTGTAGTACATGCGCCCACACAGAGCAGATGATAAATAGGTTAGCTCTGCATTGTCCCTGTGTATAAAGTCTATAGTGAGTGGTATGAAAGGTACAGTCACTCACCCTGTACTGTCAAGCATAGATCAACGAATCAGACTAGTGTTCATTTCCAATTGACAGCACATGATTTATTCACACAGCAACATCAATCCGATACGATACACTACACAGGTACAACAGGATACACAAAAATCAATAATAATCAATTGCGCAGAATGTTACAGCTGTTCAGTATGATGTAAACCCTGTTTACATCGCAGTTCTAATGTTACATCAGTAAATTCACCAGAACGACTGCTGACACTGCAGTTACAAAACCCGCCACACAGGCGTACATCTATAGGACTCCCTCAACGACTGCATACCCCTGCAGTTAACAAAACGCCATACAGGCTTAAATCTATATATACTAGCAGTTCTAATGTTCCACCAGAACGACTGCTGATACTGCAGTTACAAAACGCCACCCAGGCTTAAATCTATATATACTCAAAAGACTGTCCTCTCTGTAGTCTATAAGTAATCTGGCCTACACAACTCCTGGCCCTATAATCTCCAGAAAACTCTCCCTCCATAAGGAACAATGGCCTTACTATCTCCTAGCGCCGTTCCTGCACAATAGAAATCTATCAGGGAGGTAAATATGATCCCAAAACATCGGCCTGTAGACACCAAGGCCTCAGAACATGTCCTTAACATAAAGTACACCTTATCTCATCTTATCTCATCTTATCTCATCTTATCTCATCTTATCTGCAGATTTATCACATCTTATCTGCAGATAAACACACTTAAATAGGCAAGTACTAGTACACCTCGAAAAATGGCCAAATATCGTTCCCTTACACTACCCTTGGGAACACACACAAGATACAGGGCTGACTCTCCAGTCACCCGCCCAAACTTAGACTGCCACGGGATGACCCATCTCCCGCACAAACAGACACCGGACTCGGCTGTTCACGGACTCCCCGTGAGCTATTCACAGCCGGCCGAAACCAGTACAGAATAACTACACGACCAACGCTCACACGCTTTCTGTACACTCTGTTTTCTTTTTTAACATATAAATGTTTTAAACACTTCACAATTAAACAAGCCGACAAGTGCTACAACCCTGAATTCACACTGTATAATCAGTATAGTACGTATCACTCCCCTTTGACCTTTACAGGTACGAACGAACTCTGGGAAGGAAGAATAAAATAAGGTCAATAATTTCCAACTCATGCGGACAGACCTGTAACGACTTGAACCAAGAAACGTACAAGAGTTAGCGCTCTTCAAAATATTTACCTGCGCTCAACACCATTAACTGAACTGACCCGATCAGCTGACACACACACACATTCTTTCATTGATTCCGTAAACACAGCTACGGCTACACAATTTTATTTGATGCCGCGACCTGCGCACAAATAGTTGCACGGTCACACATAGATAAGGAAAACAGTGTATTAAATAGTTTTCAGTAAACTTGAATACATTGTGTTGTATGATTTTTACGGTCAGAAAGGTCGAAAACAGGCAACACTCTGACATGTCAACATTGGGTCACTAAAAACAGGCACGCTTAACAGTGAGCTGATTGAAAAGTAAGTAGGTCATTAGTAGGCTCATACGGTCTCTGAACCGGCACACACTAACAAATACGCATTGCCTGGCATATGAAAAACAGTACTGCCAGCATAAGATATAAAGAATAACAGTATTGCCTGCCTTGTATAAGAACAACATTATTGACAGCATAAGATATAAAGAAGAACAGTGTTGCCTACCATTGTATAGGAAAAACAGTATTGCCTGCCTGGCATAAGAAAAAACAGTGGTGCCAGAATTAAATAATAAAAGTATATGGTGTTCCCTCCAGTGAAAGTCTTCATCATACATGAGCTGCAAGAAAACCTGGGTTGAAAATAGAACATCTAGAAAATTACACCTCTTGCGAAAGCGAGTCTAGAAACTAGATGACTTGGCCATTAGTACGGTCAGACACATCAGTCCTGTCACAGAGTACATATAAGGTAAACAATACAATTAATGTCTAACTTTCAACCAAAGTTGCATCCCTTAGCGTTACGTACTGACAGAAAAGCTGGGATTTTGTTTGTAGGATTTTGGCGTTTGGAAAAAAAGACAATAATAATAATTCCCACTTTTGTGTTAACATGTACTTATTTTTTGTTTTATACACTTTTTTGTATTTCACTGTTTCCTCATGCTGTTGAATAAACCACTGAAGAAAAATATTTATGTCCATAGTGTGCCCGTTAATAAACTTAGCAAAGCCAGCCTGAGCATGAGATGATTGAGAGGGGCAAGGGGGGGGGGGGGGGGGGGGGGGGGGGGGGGGGGGGGGGGGAGGAGGGTAAGAAAGAAGAGGTGAACAATTTTAGGGGAAAGATCGACGTCATCGGCTGAGGTTGGTGCAAGTTAGCACTTCTGGGCTCATTGACTTTTATATATTTATCTGAAGCTGCAAGAGAAAACATTGCAGGAGATGCTCCTTGGTCAACCAGCTCATCTTAAAAAAATTTCTGTTTTACCAAAAAATTGTGCGAAGCTTTCATTTGTGCTGACATTCCCTGAAATGAAATTAACAATCCAAAACTGAGCAAGTATTTAAATAAAGCACACCGGAACGTCTTTGCCAGACTGTGAAAAAACGTTTTTATTTGGCATATTTTATGCACCTTAATTCATTATTTTACTCTGATCACTTCCAGACTTGATTACGTTTCGCCAGATACATTGAAAACCATGGCACTGAGAGGGGAGGTGAAAGGAGGGAAAACGGAGGCGAGGTCCCCCAGGTTGGAGCAACTATGTAGCGAACAGTGCAGTCGGCTGGGCGAGGAAGTTGGACAGAGCAGAAGAGGCGGCGCTGGGAGATGGACAGAGCACAGTGTACAAAGTAACTAAATTCATCGGCGGAAAACGGGGTGCAAACAGTGTTACATTAGTGAGAGATAAGCAGGGAAGTCTCGTCACGGCATCGGAGGGACGGGAGACGGGGTGGGCAGGGCGCTCCAGAGGGGCTCTGGACAAGGGGCTACCAGAGACACAATTGAATGTTCCTGAGGCTGAAAGCGATCTAGATGTGAATACAGACGTTCCACGAAGGAAGGAAATCATCATGCGGTCAAAGGGTTAAAGGACGGAAAAGCTCCTGGCCATGATACGGGTCTGGAAGACGGGGGCGGCGCCATCAGAGTGGAACAGGGGAATGGTTGTCGGGTTGCCCGGGAGGGGAGATCTTGCGGATCGAATGGTTGGAGACGAGTCGCTCTTCTCTCGGTTCCCAGCGAAATGCTAGGCGGGATGTTTGTACAGAGAGTTTCAAAGGAGTTGGACCACAGGCTGGGGAAGAGGCGGGCGGGATTTGGAGGGAACAGAAGATGTGTAGATCATATATTCACTCTCGGAAACATTATAGAGCAGTGCTCGGAGTGGCAGGGACAGCTGTACATTGGTTTCGTTGATTTTGAAGGGGCTTTTGACGGAATGCATGGGGACAGTTTATGGAGGGTGCTGAGGGTTTGTGGAGTTCCGGGCTGCATAATGTCGGTCATGGAAAGCCTCTATGCCGGCTTTGCATGTGGTGTTGGGCGGGGCTGCCTGACTTTTGGGGTGAGGGCGGGGGTACGGCAGGGATGCCACTTGTCAACCGCTCTATTTTTGACAGTAGTGGATTGGGTGGTGTGCCGGGTGGCGGAGGGCGGTCCGCGAGGGGTGGGATGGACTGCATTTTCTACAGACTCCGATAGGCAAGGAAAATAACGAAATGTCCATTTACCTTGATAGACCATCAGAATGCACTAATAACACACACACACGTCTCCTAGACGTTTAGAAATATATCACTATCATCGGGGAATATCTTCAAATACTTCTAAGTCAATCCACAGAGGTTTTCCATTTCCCCAGGCATGAAGCCGAAACACAAAGACGTCGGAACACGTCTTAACCCTCTGACATTTTTCGTTCGACTGCCAGATCGGAAGTCTCGCTCAACCCCTGGACATACGCGCATGCGCCGTAGACGCTACGCTTCCTTGAGCGAAACTCAGGGGCAGTGTTTCAACACATTCCAGGTAAAGACTGACCATTGAAGCCTTACATTGGAGGATCTGGAGTGTACGGATTGCATTGCACTGCTGGCGCATTTGCATCAGCACGTCCAGGAAAAAACGAATGGACTTGGTGGGCTTGGACATCAGTTTAGAGAGGTCGGGGCGCTCGATGTGAGCAACCCTGGGCCCATGTCGATAAGAAATCAGCGGCTGGTACAGACAGACATCTTCACATACCTAGGATGCATAGTAACACCAGACGGCGGGGGCAGGCAAGGACGTCAACATCGGAATAAATGAGGCAGGAGCAGCCTTTTTTGGCCTGAACAACATCTGGAAGTCTTCTCAGTACAACACAAGCACAAGATTATGATTGTATCAGAGCCGTGTGCTTTCTTCGCTTCTCTGTGGTGCGGAGTGCTGGAGAGTTGCGGAGAGGGAGATGTCGAGATTGTCCTCTTTTCACACTGCATGCCTAGGAAAAATTCACCGAATCATTTGGCCGAGTGCCATCACCAGCCAAGATCTGCTTACTCGGAGCAAGCAAGAGGACATGCACACCATCATAGCTGGCAGACGCTGGAGCTGGGTTGGCCATATCCACAGAAGAGACCCCGATGCCATCGCGGGAACGGCTATGCTTTGGACTCCTGGGGGAAAACAAAAGAGAGGCCGACCAAAAACAACCTGGCGGAGGGCTGTGGAGGCTGAGATGCAAAATATGAACCAGAGTTGGGGCACTGTATGAAGGATGGCCGCCGACCTAGCAGGGTGGAATCAATTTGTTGTTGCCCTACAAGACGCCACTAGGCGTGATGGCCACTGACTGCTTTGACGGTCGGTGGCTAAGGATCAAAGAAGAAGAAGCTCTATACGCCTGGTTTGGGTCCACAATTATTAACATTATTATTCATTTTAAACAGTTCCACAATTCAGTGTACATGGCACCTTATTAATACATGCATAACAATGCGTCTTCTACTGTCCTTTACGTATCGTCACATACGCTGGCCTATATACTGAAGATGTCGGCATCCGAACCATCCAAGTAGCGATAACCAAAATTATGGAGATTAAAATTATGTTTGATAGGTCCCGAAAAAACAGAGACTCCTCTGATAAATTATTCTTGAACTAGTATACTTGCGTTCAACATCAATGAATTACTTGTGGCGACCTTCGTATACCAAAGCCACGTAAGAGAATATCATAAACTTCAATTCGCATGGGAGCGAAATATATCACGTCTTGCTTTGACGGAATCATATAACGAAAGGTCAAGATCGACCGTTTGAATCAATTAGCGCTGCACATCATTACGTCATGATTGCTTAGAGACGTCAACCTATTATTGCGTTCATTTATAATTAACAGTAGTGCAAAATCATATCATGTTGACTCCAGATAGAAATGTTACCGCGTAGATTAAACTGCTAACAGACCTAAGTGAGGTCAACATGTAAAAATACATAATAATCTTCTTTAACACATATCCACATCAAGAGAACATGTTTCAATGGGAACCACTGTGAGTAACCTTAGAGAGGTTTACTTTTGGCCTAGACGGTGGGCGGATGTCCGTGAGTACGTGCAAAGCTGTACACACTGCCAAGCGAGCTATTCAATCACTCGCCACCGAGATAAGGGAAGAGAGGAAACCCTGAGAGAGATAGAAAACCCGGCGCACGGTAAACCCTCGGAGAAGTGACCGCCCCAAAGCTGGATATTCTACAAATATCTTAGGATATGGGGTGTTTCACTAGATGAATTTGGGGCGACCCCTTCTCGATCTCTTACTCCGACAGTACTCATTTTAATTTGTTGTACTGACTAATTGCGTGCTTTTCCATGGTCAGCACTTCTGTCTTTCTCTGCTATGTGGCAGATATTTTGTTCTTTCATTATTACACTCCTTTTAGTAAAAATCCGTCTTGTCTGTTTATCTGCCCATCCCTGCTGATATAGTAGACAGGTGATACAATATTGAACGGCAGTCATGTTGGTAAATTCCAGTGTATCAAAACTTGGCCGCGACAGATTAACACTAAAATCGCCGCTGCGTATTTGTTTAATCGCTGATAAGGCAAGGGTGCGTCCTCGCCAAGGTGGTAAAGAGGTGCGTTTTGTGTGCTCAAGCGTCAGATAACGAGATTACTCGTATGTGAAACACCTTATGGACAGACATAAATGACATAATCGTTTCCTGTCTGACTGTAGCGAAAGGTTTCTCTAGTATGATAATAGTGGTAGAGAAGAAGTAGAATCTCTTTCCAGAAAGGATGAAGTTCCAGTGCCCGAGAAGTACACTGGTATCACAAGTGAGTTACAGCTGTGAATACTCTGAGCTGGACAATAGATTTAGGCTTCAGAAGTATAAGTTGCTACTTTCGCTATAGTAACCCTATGTGATAATATAATTACATTAGAAAAAGTAACTCAAAATTTAACAGTTAAAAAGGTACCAAGTCAAAGGAGTACAATTTCAGTATTTATTATGTACAGCTATCTATTCTTGTAATGGGAAATGGGTGTTGGAAGATGGTAAAATGAATGATTATTTATAGTTACAAATTAAAATAAATAATAGAAAAAATCTTGGATTTATCTTCCACTGAAATTACACAAAAGTTTGTCACAGTATCTCTTTGATATCTCTGGCTATCTAGTTCTCATCATAGACAGTCGTTTTAGAAACTGCTCACAGTGTTTGTTGGATGGATACACATAAAACTCATCTAATATTAACCACGTCTGCTCGAGGTTCCTGAGACACACTTGAATAAACAGACTGTCCTTCAGCCCGCCCTATAACTACGGGGGACTAAGGTGTTGAAGATTGGTTGACCTCTAGGCTTCAGTTAGCAGGATCAACGGTCCTCAAGTCTGTAGTTTCTCGATCAGGAATGATCTTAAACATTGATCATAAAAACCTGGAACAAAAGGTAGTAGGTGTCCATGGTGTTCCAACAATCTCACCACCAACTGCTGTTCATGATGCGACCATGTCTTCAGTGTTTGTATATAAATGAATGAATCATGGTAGTATGTTACAGAGATAGCATGATAAGATAATGTCTACTGTGCAGAATTAACAAAACACATGAATAAATCACATGTTATGATACATGGGTACGATATAACCTTTGCCTTCCACTTATGGATGCCAAGTCACTTATGTACTTGCTGGTATGTCGTAAGCTTCCAGGCAAGAACTAGCCATGATATATTTGGCTAACCAATTAATGGTTATGATTCTTGACAATGCCGGTGGAGGTTATCTCTGGTTAGCGTCATTCCCTTTTTATCATGTCTGATACAATCAAATCGTAATAAAATCTGAAATAAAATGATATTACTCATACATATATCTTTAATAAACTTAAATACCCTCTTAGGATTTATAAGCTCATGGTGAGACTGTATTGGCTTAATTTAATCTGCCCTGCATGCAGCGTGAAAAAAGAACTTTTCTTGCAGATGCTGTCTTCCAGTTTCTCACTCTGGCTTCTGGATTTGGTGTGTGTGATTTTAAACGCGCCCCACTGTCCTTATATTTGGGTCTCTCTCCCGTCCGAGAAAGCACCTCCTAAAGTCCCAAAAGATTTTCGTTTAATCTCTCGGTTTGAGGCGATTTTGAGGCAATCTGTGCTTTTTCTGTACTTGTTTTCTCTTCTTTTTACTAGACACTTATATCCTTCCTCCCTTCCTTCCTATGTATCCTTTCATTTTCCCTATATGAGGCTTTTATTCTATATAAGTTGTATCAAAATCCGTTGAGACATATATGTACAATAAATTTTTAAAGATTATTAGCTAACTTTTAGCAGATGTGATGACGATGAAAAATGTTAATTATTTTTAAAACTATTTATATTTGAATAATATCCTTTTGGATATCATTTATAGTCTATCTCCTTTGGTGAATTATTTTTATTTAATTGTATTCCAACCAGGCGTTTTCTTGTAGTTTTAAAATTAATGTCCAGTAAATGCAAACTTTTAAAGTCGGCCATTCATTCCTATATTCGCTATCCTACCTTTTTCAATGCTGTCGGCTACATAATTCACATTTTTTCCGCCTACTTCAAACTTCAAAGCACGACCCGCCGAGTGTTATTACTGCGCTGTGTGTGTGTGTGTATGGTGTCGCACTACACATTTTTTTTCTCCCAAACAAAGCAAGTGGAACCAAATCTCGCTACACCGACTTTCACGAAAACATTAATTTATATGAAAGTAATAAGTTGCTACATCTGACACACATTGCTGCACGAGTTTACCGATGTGTTGGTGAGTTTTCTGCCAGGCAATCGGATGTTTTATTACCATATATGGAGAGGTGACCTCTGCATCATGCACAGAATTGTTCCATGTCTGAAATAATCTTAAATTTCCCCACAAGACACGCATGTTTATAAACGATCGGTGCTTTCTTAGCATCGTAACAAACGAAATGAGGGGGCAGACTTGCAATATAATCTGACAATTTTTGCAAGTCTAGTTCACTGTGAGAAATCGCTTACCAGAGACTACAACCAGATCTTGCCAGAAGTTAGAATTCAGAATTCCATTTATCAGGCCGGACTTTTATTGGAGTATTTTGACGGACGTATACAGCAAAGGAAAACTATACCATTTTAACAAGGAACCGAAATCTGAGGAAACTGACACAAAAGGAGTCAAGGTGGGAACGTACTGCTAAATTAATGACCCCAAAGAACACTGTAAGAGACTCATTCAAGTGTGATAAGGTGATATTCTCTGGCCATCACAAGATACCTTATCATAAAGCAGATGACTGTTTACTTGTTGACAGTTATAAAGGGTACAGCACTGTGAATGTGAGTGTAGAGGTCAGGTCAACCCAAGCAGTGCAGAAACGTGAATGTAGGTCAGCCTGTTCGTTAAGTGTTGAGGCGCTGGCAAAGTGCAGTGTTGACATAGAGTATGAGTGTAGATGTAATATACGCGAATGGGTGTACAGTTCTAAACACTGGCTCAGTACTCACTCAATCACAAGTAGAAGTCAGTGAAGGTTGGAACAGCAACTGACTTTTCACAAACTTTAATGTAGTACGCTATAACAGTACGACGACATCAGGACTTGATCATTTAACAAGACTCAGGAACGTTGTAGACATGATCATTTAACAAGACTCAGGAACATGTAGACATGACGATAGTACATGGATAGCATCATATTGCCCAAGTCAGTAAGCTGGGCCTAAGCACGATTGTTGATCACAATCTAAGTTCCCTTCCAAACAAGCCTCAGCAAAAATACCCCGCATTGCTCGCGGGTGTTGATACACGAGTTAACCAACTCTTTCCTGACATGAGTTCATCAGATGTGTTGCTTGCATGCAACAGGCCTTTAGGTAGCAGGCCTATACGTTTAACTAGCTCTGTGACTGACAAATAAGGTGGGTCAGACCTTGTCTATAATATATTACCGCTGAAACAGCGGGATGCATCAAAATGCAATGTTTCCTGGGCGTACACAAGCCCTAAGCTAATAAAGTCAGCCTAAATTAAGAGCTTAACTCACGTAGACTGTTAGATGCTTTCCCACCCTGGGAAAAGTCAATGAGCTGACAAATATATGTGATTCAAGACTCTGATAGGCAAGGAAAATAACGAAATGTCCATTTACTTTGATAGACCATCAGAATGCACTAATAACACACACGCACGTCTCCTAGACGTTTAGAAATATATCACTATCATCGGGGAATATCTTCAAATACTTCTAAGTCAATCCACAGAGGTTTTCCATTTCCCCAGGCATGAAGCCGAAACACAAAGACGTCGGAACACGTCTTAACCCTCTGATATTTTTCGTTCGACTCCCAGATCGGAAGTCTCGCTCAACCCCTGGACATACGCGCATGCGCCGTAGACGCTACGCTTCCTTGAGCGAAACTCAGGGGCAGTGTTTCAACACATTCCAGGTAAAGACTGACCATTGAAGTCATGGTCATGAATTAAGACCTTAGCTCTAGTTGCAAACATTCGTAGCAAAGCTAGCCATAAGCCCAAATATGGACATGCAACCAGACCTCGGTTCTAATTTTAAACCGGTAAGTTGAAACCAGTGGACAGACAACCACTGTTAAATACTCCTCCCAGTAAAATCCTGGGTGATATCCCTTAGGTCCGGAATCAAGATTAATGTAGACATTTACACTAAAGCAGAATATCATACACAGCGTGAAACTGCATGCAACAGTTTACCGCACCTCCTGGGGAAAAAAATGAAACATTTTTTTTTAAAGAACATCCAAGAGCAAGCTACAAGAGGCTCATAACGCACAAATGATGCGCGGATGAATAGTATCACAAATAAATATAATGCCTAATGTGAGGCTAAGTCGAAGCATGGAGCATCTGGTGAGAGTAAATTTCATTAGAGAAAATATTTCTCTAAGTATACTATTCCAGGGAGGAGCCACCAACATACATTACAATGCTGGCATGATTATAATATAGCAAAAGTTACATATATAATCTTATCTGATATCAAGTAACTTATCTTCATGTCTAGAGATCAAAACATCATCAAGAATAGCGGTGTCATAATCTAAATATACCGCTTTAGATATACAAACAAATAGCAACATAAAGATTACTTCATGTTAATATACAACAATATTTTTTTTACATAATCTTATACATAATATTACTACGTATATGAACAATGAATTCCAGATCCTAGACTGAGAGGGCACATCTACTGTAACATCCGAAGTGTAAGTAAGCACATCTCAAAACTTCATGGTTGGCATAATGTACTGCTTCTCTGCGAACATCAAGAGAATACAAACAATACAATTCTATTTGACAACCGTAAGATTTTGTAATATACAATAATGAAACATAAATTTTTAACTATACTGTGGCCGAGTGATATTACGGCCATTATATTGTGAGCCTTAAACCTTCCCTGCTATACCAAAGATGGAAACAGAGAAAAGCAATCACCCAGTATAATACTATGAATTCACAAAAAGTGAGAATAGATGTGCAGATATGTAGATGTAGTAAAGTATTGTTATAAGTTTCAAAGTAAATCAGGAAAACTAGGACACAATAGTCAAGTAGTGTCATGTTGAGATCTATCACAATTATTATCTCTATTAAGACTATTGCTCTTATTTGACCTCCAATTAGCATAGTTGCGATTGTTATTTTCTCTTTGGTCAAAATATCTTTGTGATGGATTTTGTTGTCTTCCAGAAAAATTACCACCAGGTTGACCACCTCTATTGGAGTCACCTTTTCCAAAGTTCCTATAAATATTAGAACCAAAATTTTGAGGACCGTTAAATTGTTTCCAATTACTTGAAGAAGGAAAATTACCACGTGATGAACGCCCTTGGCGCTGTTCATAATCACGATTATCTTTCCTAGCAAAATTGTTATTTTTGACTGTGGCAATGTGCTTAACCGATGGATCATACTGCTTGGGCTGAGTATGACATGTGGTAGAATTTTTTTTTGTTTAGCACATAATGATTACCATTCTGGGAATGAGTACTGATAGGTTTGTTTTCTGATGCCACCTTATCAGGACTGACTATTACAGTCGGATTACTTTTGTTGGCTTGACGCCAACTCCCATTAGAGGCAGTATCGTTATCACGTGGGAAACCATATTTGCCACGAAAGGATTTGGTCACGTATTGTTTAATGTTACTACTAGCATTGAGTGCATGTCGCTGACTCTTTGCATTAACATATTGACAATCAGGTTTGTGTTTAAATCTATCCCCCTTGGTAGTAGATAATATCTTATTGTACAAAACAATATCTAATAGACGTCAACTCTTTTTTGAAGTTTTGTAATTTCTACTTCTGAGATAGCTTTTTTGCCTAGCAAGGGCTTTATGCATTTTCTCGTTGGTTTTAACTTCCCTGTTATAATCTAACCTCAATTCGTGTAACTCAGAAGTAAGAGTCTTTTCTTTAGCAATTCTATCTCTGAGATCCTTTCTCAACTTTGTCATTTGAGGCGTATTTTCTAAAGCTTTTGCTCTCTACTGAATCAGTTCAAGTTTGAGTGCTTCCATAGCACTATGATGAGTAGTCATAAGTTCATCAACTTTCTCATCCTTTTCTTGGGAGCCGCGCTAGCGTAGTGGTTACCACACCGCTCTGGCGACCGGGTGATGCAGGATCAAACCCGGGTGACGGCATTTGAGGATTTTTCGTCGACCGGGATTTGGACTGCATTAACTCGAGACCTGGCGAAGACATTTGAAGGAGTGTCGTCGACCAGGGATTGGCGGCTCCTGAGCCGACCCAGCTGTAATGGGTACCTCCGAAATCGGAGAGTATTTGCCTGAATGGCGAGGGACACCTGTCTCTGTACAAGAAAAAAGGGATACTCACGTAAAAATCAATGTCAGGTTAGACATAAAAATAATAACCTGAGATTTCGCCTCGAGTATTAGCGGGCGTACGAAAAAAAAAAAAAAAAAAAAAAAAAAAAAATCCTTTTCTTTATTCGCTCTCAACTGTGTTAATTCCAGTTGTAGTACCTGAATCTCCCTATCCTTGCTTTTCTTAAATTCATTAATCTCCTCCAGAGATACCATATTCTTCTTTATAGCAGTATTTTGCAAAAAATTCACCTCACTCCTTAACTCCAGAATTATTTCTTCATAATACTTCTTGTCTTGTCTGGTCTGAGCTTTTAATTTGCAACACATATCTTGCGCACTAGCAAGTTCCAAGTTTTCTTTATGTAAGTCATCCTCATAACTCTTAGCTTCAATCTTTAATTTCTCATATTCATTTTGACTTGTTTCAAGTCACCAGTGCAAGCATTTTCTTTACAATATTGTTCGTATTGAGACAAGCTCATCTCACCTTCTAACCATTGTTCGTATTAAGACAAGCTCATCTCATCTTCTAGCTTATGCCCATTCACTTCTATAGTTAAGAGTCTTTCTTCATGTTTTTTCTCTAATTTCCTTTTTCTATTTTCCAAAGGCATTTTTTTCTCTTCAGCTTCTCTTTGTGATTTTTTTTTTTCAGCCTCAGCTTCTATTTCTAATTTTTTTAATTTCAGCTTCCATTTGCAGCTGGATTTGTTTCATCTCCTCAGCTTCTATTCTGTGTTTTAGGAATTTTCCTAGTTTCTCATTATACATGCCAAGCGATTTCCCTAGTTCAATGAAATATTGTACCTTAGTCACCTCAGATTTCTGAGCACTGGCATATTCAACACGTGCGAATTCCTCGACTTCCTCATCAGTCATACCAAGGGATTTCCCTTGCCAAATAAAGTACTCTAGTGTAGACATTATGTCTAATATTCTGTTATTACCACCTGAAATAATAATACGATTTATATACCAACCTCAGTTGGGACAAGTCTTTGGCAAAGACTTTGTATGGTTACCTTGTTTATAATGTAACAAATAATCACTTAAGTACCTGTGGAAAATAATACTTTTATATCCCAATCACTGTGGGCACAAGTCTTTTTTTATAAAGAACTTGCATATGTATTTCACCTTTTCTCAATCTTTGTGGATGACAAGTCTTTTAGCAAAGAACTTGTATAAACATCTTTATAATAATACCACCATCAATCAGTTTTATCCTAAGTGTACTAAATATGATCAACTATATATAGAAACAGTGAATAACAACAATGACTAATGTAAACAAACAGCAAACATCAAGGACAATACGACAACGTGTGCAGAAATCAAATAAATTATAATGCAAAACTAAAGGAAATATCACAAAGTATGTGATGATAACTGCAAAAAACTATCACAAATCAATGACGTCACAGTGTATAAACATAAAGTTGTAAAAACTAAACGAAAGAAAGAGGAGGTGGACAGATATAAACAAATCAGAACAAAATTAAAGAACAGAAAAAATATAACAAAAACAACGATAAGTACAGCTCGTCACAACTAAACGAAAATAGCAAGAAATGTCGCTAGCAAATTCCGGTAAGGGAAATTTGCACAGTCCCTACAGAACGCTGATATAAGTCCTCTGTTACGTGGAATCTCCTATATCAGACACCACCCAACCGAAACCCGCTGAAAATAAACATAGAAATGACATGTAAACAACATGTAACACACCAAGAAATATGTAAACAATGGTTGTGTAATGGGAAGGCTCAATTACACACTATAATGGCACAGATCACAACAAAAAACATGCCACTTAACTTATGATGCACTCCTAACGTCTACGAACAATGAAGAGGTACAGTGTTCAGCATTCTAAGATCGCGAAGATATAACGCTGAAAAGAGCTTTCTGTACTTGCTTCTAACAACAACAATGCTCCAGGAACTTGGACTTGACAACAATAGCAGCGACAATGGTAACGACACTCGAACTTCTGAACTGCAACAGTGACAATGGGAACGGTACTTGACCTTCTAAACAGCAGCAGTGACTTGACCTTCTAAACAACAGCTGACAGTTGAAAATAGAGCAATAGCCCCATCCAGCTGGTTCCACCACATTGATAAGGTGATTTTCTCTGGCCATCACAAGATACCTTATCATAAAGCAGATGACTGTTTACTTGTTGACAATTATAAAGGGTACATCACTGTGTATGTGAGTGTAGAGGTCAGGTCAACCCAGGCAGTGCAGGAACGTGAATGTAGGTCAGCCTGTTCGTTAAGTGTTGAAGCGCTGGCAAAGTGCATTGTTGACATAGAGTATGAGTGTAGATGTAATATACGCGAATGGGTGTACAGTTCTAAACACTGGCTCAGTACTCACTCAATCACAAGTAGAAGTCAGTGAAGGTTGGAACAGCAACTGACTTTTCACAAACTTTAATGTAGTACGCTATAACAGTACGACGACATCAGGACTTGATCATTTAACAAGACTCAGGAACGTCGTAGTCATGATCATTTAACAAGACTCAGGAACATGTAGACATGACGATAGTACATGGATAGCATCATATTGCACAAGTCAGTAAGCTGAGCCTAAGCACGATTGTTGATCACAATCTAAGTTCCCTTCCAAACAAGCCTCAGCAAAATAACCCCGCATTGCTCGCGGGTGTTGATACACGAGTTAACCAACTCTTTCCTGACATGAGTTCATCAGATGTGTTGCTTGCATGCAACAGGCCTTTAGGTAGCAGGCCTATAAGTTTAACTAGCCTCTGTGACTGACAAACAAGGTGGGTCAGACCTTGTCTATAATATATTACCGCTGAAACAGCGGGATGCATCAAAATGCAATGTTTCCTGGGCGTACACAAGCCCTAAGCTAATAAAGTCAGCCTAAATTAAGAGCTTAACTCACGTAGACTGTTAGATGCTTTCCCACCCTGGGAAAAGTCAATGAGCTGACAAATATATGTGATACGTGACTCTGATAGGCAAGGAAAATAACGAAATGTCCATTTACCTTGATAGACCATCAGAATGCACTAATAACACACACACACACATACGTCTCCTAGACGTTTAGAAATATATCACTATCATCGGGGAATATCTTCAAATACTTCTAAGTCCATCCACAGAGGTTTTCCATTTCCCCAGGCATGAAGCCGAAACACAAAGACGTCGGAACACGTCTTAACCCTCTGACATTTTTCTTTCGACTCCCAGATCGGAAGTCTCGCTCAACCCCTGGAGATACGCACATGCGCCTTAGACGCTACGCTTCCTTGAGCGAAATTCAGGGGCAGTGTTTCAACACATTCCAGGTAAAGACTGACCATTGAAGCCTTATATGGTCATGAATTAAGACCTTAGCTCTAGTTGCAAACATTCTTAGCAAAGCTAGCCATAAGCCCAAATATGGACATGCAACCAGACCTCGGTTCTAATTTTAAACCGGTAAGTTGAAACCAGTGGACAGACTACCACTGTTAAATACTCCTCCCAGTAAAATCCTGGGTGATATCCCTTAGGTCATGAAGCAAGATTAATGTAAACATTTACACTAAAGCAGAATATTATACACAGCGAGAAACTGCACGCAACAAAGTGCCTTTATTCATCTGAGCAAAAAGTCTGTGAGCCAGAAATGCGTAAGATGTGCATTTTTACATTTTTTTATCATTACTAACATGTAAACTAATATGTACTAGTAGTTTCAAGTTCCATATGGAGCAGGGAGGGAAAGATGAAAGAAATGATGTTCATTCTAAGTATAATATTTACATTTTCAAACCGGTGTAAATTTCTATGTAAACATATTCACTTTAAAATTAATGAAAGTTCCAAACAGTAGGGTAGGTATAAATGAAAACATATTCAATTTATATTGTGAACACTTTTCAATCAGTGTAGATGTTGTAAACATATTCTATCTGTACTATTAACCTTTTCATTTAAATGTAAAATAAAGATAAAGCTATTCAATTTAAATGTAAAAAAAGTTTTCTGGGGAGGGATTAAGTTTATTTCTCATCGAGGGTAAATTCTGAGGTGGATGAGATTGTGGAATAGAGAGAAGGAAACCCATAATTATTTGTTGGAAAACTCAATACTCAGGAGAGCGTTTTGTTTCTATTCTTTTACCATAGTTGTTGGTGGTACCAGTTGAGGGTACTATCTCTGGAACAAGAAGGGAACAGTGGCCTGATCTTTAAGACGAAGGACCAATTTTGTAAACGCTCCCTGACATTTCTGGGAACGTGCTGGGCCCTAAAAACCTTGACCAGCTACGAGCGTGATCAGTCTACCAAGAACCAAACCATCAGCGGGAGCAGACCCTACCATTGGAAGATAAGTTAAACGTTAAAGCTGCCACGTGAATTCCTTTATAAACTTTCATCCCATCATAACAGTGATGACAACTTTCTGTTAAATCATTATTCAAATTTTCTAAAACCTAGTTAAACCTAAATGATTATTAAATTTGTTATTTATAATTATACAAATTTAACTTCGATTTAATCATTTTAAATGTACTGCATATTTATCTCAGTCAATTTACTAAATACACTCTAAACAGAGCTATACTTTAATAATAAGAATTCCACTGAGTAAATCAGGGTGGGGGCTTGACGAGCTGAAATTAATAATTGCTTAATTCTTCATAAAAGGCAAGGCGCACCGAGATCAAGTTAACAATTGCCCTGCCAATGCAGCATTGTTCTTGACTTCGGAAATATCTTGTGAAAACTACCTTGAGATAGAAGCATCATTATCCTTCTATCAACTACTCTGCCAAGAGTAATCTTGTGCGAAGGTAGACACCTTTGAAGGCCCATTTTAGATACTCTTGAGTTTTGGCCACTGTTGGACTACTACTGCAAAGCAGGGGAGGCAATCCGTGACAAAAAGAATTATTCAATTTTAAACTGTTAACCTTAATTGATTGTTAAATTTGTTATTTGTATATAAACAAATTTAACGTTGATTTAATCATTTTTGAATGTACTGCACCCGTATGTCTCAGTCAATTTCTTAAATACACTTAAACAAGGCTATAAAATAAAAATTAAGATTTCGCTGAATTAAATCAGCTGGGGGCTTGTACGAGATAAAAATTAAATTGCATAATCCTTCACAAAGTTGACGGCAGATACTAAATTTAACATTGCTGGGACTCATTCAGCATTGTTCTTTCTTTCTGAATATCTTATGAAACTCCCTCGAGGTAGAAGCATCTTTATCCTTCTATCTACAGCTCTTCCAAGAGAGATCTTGTGTGAAGGGACACCTTTGAAGACCCACATTAGATACATGATGAGATTGCCAGGCTCGTGAAAAGTTTATATTAGACACCTACAGCACATCTGGCATCACACGAAAACCAAGCCCTAAAGTGCAAGTACGCACAGATGAACTAGGTAGACGATAAAGACGGAGCTTCTAATCTAAAAAGTCTAGAGCTTTATCAACGAGGAAGGAGAAGGTAGCATGCAGGAAAATTCGTGGTGAAATTGTACATAATCCCTACAGTCATTCAGGAACCTGGAAAAATACGTGCCAGGATTTTTTATGTCTCACTGAAAGACACTACTGCAATTCAACAAATAAAACAGACGGCAGATCGTGATCTGAAGATCATAGACACAGCAGAGTGAAAAGAACTTTCTAGATTAGAGTGGGGCCTCGAATTCATGTTGGTGTGCATGGACTAGCAATCTTTTCATAATAACAAATTGCTACAGAAACCACATTGTCAGATCATTGTCGGAAACCATGCTTCAATGTGGCCTCCTGTAGGTGTGGACCATGGTCCCAAAGGAAATTAAGCTGTAGGGATAAAAACCGAACTCATTTTTATCGCTAAAACTATAGTAGCCACTGCTTACATATGTACGACATAAGTAACGGGTAGTCGAAGAAATACACGGAAAGATTATCACCGCTGCAACTACAGTAGCCACTGTTTTTGTGTGTACGACATAAGCAACGTATATTCGAAGCAATAAATAACACGATTATCACACAAGAATATGTTTATGTGCGCCACCAGAACTGTCAGACTTAGCACGGCTGCCAAAAATATCCACCTTTGAACTCTTTTACGTCAGCTGTGCAAGAATACAGAGTACGAAAAGGCAAAAAGTTGAAATAGTAAGGAGAGTACAGAATAATGCCTTGTCACTTACCATGCATGCAGTAATACAGTGACTAAGGAGGTTTGGGCATGGGGCCTACAACCCCGACCTGAAAACAGTTTTAAGACACAACAAATTAACGATATGCAACATGAGGTAAGAAGAACAAGCTCGTGATGGATAGCACACACTTTGAAGAAACCTGTTGTTAGCATACAATGCAGGTCCTTTTCTGGAATTCCCAGGATAGGAAACCGCAAAACACCTGGAGAAAAGTACTTGGAGACACAAATGTCTCTTTTATTTCAAGATTTCGTCAAGACGTGAAAATACCTTGTACTGATGACATTAAACAGGAGTTCGTGTCTTGCGTTTATTGTCGGCTTATGCTCGTTAGCGAGCTTAAAGAGTGATGATGCTGCCGTAGGGAAGGTGATTAAAATGGTGAAGGTCGATCTTTACTACTCGTCAAAAGTCAAGGGCCACCCTATTATTTTCAATACACTTTTATATAAGCGCATAGAATGATTAAATGAAGGAAGTTTTTAGTAAAAATGGGTGCAATATCTTCCTCTGATAGTCCTCTATGCACGTTAAGCATAAAAACAACTCACAGACAACCATAATGATAACGTGCAATTTGGTTTGCTGACCATAAATTCACATTTTTAATCTGTTTTTTCACACTTCCGTACAACCAAACAGGTGAAATAATCGTGCTGATTGACATTCCACGTGCAATGGCGACTTTTCGTGAACAGAGTTCACTCTTAATTTGTTTTACAATCAGCAGACTTAGGGTAGTTTCATCACTTGCAAAAACCATGCCACCGAGAAGAAGTCTTGACACCTTACAAAGAATGAGGGCTATAGCGTGGGTTTAAAGTGGTTTATCTGTCCGTGAAGTTGCTAGACGGCTTGCAGTGTCACACTCTACTATCCAAAGAATTTTGGAGAGATTTCAGGCCACAGGAAGTATGGAGGATCGCCACCGGCCAGGTCGCCCTAGATGCACCAATAGACATGATGACCGGTACCTCTTGTTGTCAGCCCTGCGCCATCGAACAGTGACTTGTTCCACTCTAAGATGTCAGCTGAGACAAATTGTAAACGTTAATGTCAGTCAAAGCACCATTCGCAGACGTTTACATGAATTTGGACTGGCTGCTCGACGTCCTGCAGTCAGAACCCCTCTTACTCCTGCTCATCGCAGAGCCCGTGTTGCTTGGTGTCGCGAGCACATCCGATGGACAAGGCAACAATGGAGTCAAGTTCTCTTCACTATGGAATCTCGCTTCACTGTGTCATTCAATGATGGCAGGATTCGAGTTTGGAGACGACCAAGAGAGCGATTTACTGATGACACAATTCGAGAGGTGGATCGTTATGGTAGGGGTTCTGTCATGTTCTGGGGAGGCTTCTACAGATACGGCAGGACCCCACTCTACATCATCCAAGGCAACTTGACCGGCCTAAGATACCAGAACGAAATCTTTAGACCAATTGTTCAGCCTGCTCTGGAGGCCATAGGTGGTAATGCCATCCTCCAAGATGATAACGCTCGACCCCATCGAGCTCGTGTGGTGAATGAGTTTATTCAGCAACATGGGATCATCAGGATGGCGTGGCCAGCTCATTCACCTGACCTTTCTCCGATTGAGCTCCTCTGGGATGTCCTTGGTCGAAGATTGTCAACAAATCACCCCCTGCCAATGGATGTTGCATAGCTGACTGCATTTCTTCTTCAGGAATGGCAAGCTGTTCCCCGGGATACTCTTCGGACCCTTGTGGACTCGATGCGTCTACGCTGTCTTGAATGCCTTGCTGCAAACGGTGGTCATACCCGATTTTGAAATGTCTATTTGTCCAATATCTATTGTGTGACTTTTGAAAAGGTGGGTGACACACTTCACAGCTTCATTGCGTTTGAATGTGTGTTTCCATTTCTTTACGTGACATGTCAATTTAGTATTCAATAAATGCCGTTTTGACTGATATCAATTACGTTTATATCAGCTTTGTTTTATGGTTTCAACCAAGGTTTTTCTAAGTGGCCCTTGACTTTTGACGAGTAGTATTCATCAATTCATCCTCATCATTTTCCTTTTCGCTCCCCCTGGAGCATGTGGCCACCCATGCAGTTGGTCTAAATGTAAAAAGCTAGCACCAAATGTTGCAAATGCTTTGTAGCCAGTTGTTTCACGTGATGAGAATACCAGCTCCACCCACAACGTCATATTAGCTGCTTCTACGTAATGCCCGAGGAAGCCGTTTATTTTGGTTGTTTTTATTTTGTTTTTTGTTTGCTTTTTTTCTCATTAAAGACACCCCCTTTCCCCACCCGAGATCTACACAGGGCCTACAAGAATTACTGAATTTTAATTCACGGATCTCCAACATTTTTTAAAATAAGGAGACACACAGTTTATGGCGATTTCTCGACACAGAATTTGTGGTTCTTTAGTGGGCACTGTTGTTCCTATGAAGGAGAACTTCAAGGAAATCAATATCTTACAACAACACATACCCTAAGTCCTCATGACGCACTTGTGTGTCATGGTACAAATATATTAAGAAGGGAAACCCCAGGCCTGTAAACAGTAAATTAATATTAGACAAACATAAAGGTATGTTTTCAGGCACTTGTAAGAAATAAAGAAGTAGAACACTTAGACAACAGAAAAACAACAGACGTGAGTGGCTTACCCAGGGTTCGAACCCCGTACCTTCCGTACGACAACACCGCCTAGCTATACAAGCGAATCACACTAACCTCACGGCCAGCTAAGCCACTCACGTCTGTTGTTTTTCTGTTGTCTAAGTGTTCTACTTCTTTATTTCTTACGAGTGCCTGAAAACATATCTTTATGTTTGTCTAATATTAATTTACAAATATATTAACAGGTCTAAATATGTGCTCTCACCTATCGCGGGGCCCAAGCACTTCTGTCAGGTACTTTACAGATACAACGTTCCAATACAATCTAGAGCTTGTAGCGACACGGGCAAGACACTCTGGAATTGCCACGTTACGGAATGATAAATTATGAATCGTACACCAGTAATTTTGCTCTAAATTTATGATTAATGCTCCGAATGAGATCATTTTTTTTGGGGGGGAATTGAACAGCAACTATAAACACATGTAATTATGGAAGTGGAAAATCATTATGTTAGGTAATTGACAAGGACATCAGAAGTTTGTCTGAAAATTAGCACAACAACCTCGAAATCCCACAAAAAGGCGACCAGCGGAAAAGTGAACTCAAGTGCGGACCTCTGAGAAGAAATAGTTAACATTTAGGTTGGGTATATAAGCCCTCTCAGTTTCAATTCCGGACTCAAACTTTCACTCGTAGATGAAAAGACGTCCAGCGGACTTCTTCTTCTTCTTCTTTGTTCGTCCTGAAAAGGACGTTGGTTGCGTTGAGTCCGTTTACAACAAAGCTGCGATATTTGCGCCTTTCGGCCGACACATCCGTCGTCAGCACGGCATTTTTGGCACCGGGTTAGCCTTCCCTCTTCGATCCCTACTCACTCAGCCAGACTGCAGTGATGCAGCCTGTTTCCAGGACCACCTTGTCGAAGCCACTTAATCATAGACATAGCTGAGAACAACAGAGCTAACCTGTTTATGAGCAGACTTGCGTACGTGACAAGCTCAGATCCGTAATACTGTGTCTGAAGAGTATGTTAAACTTATCAGGACTGCACAATACTAGCTATAAGAGCTTCTAGTTCTTTTCAGGGCATAGCTTTCAATTGCTCGATGCTAGAAAGTTCGTCATCTTCTTCTACTGCTTCTTTGCTTTGTTCGTTTCTTCGTTTAATGTAATATCTTTACAGGGAAATCACTTTTAACTTAACTTAGGATAGAAGGAAAATAATTAAGACAGAATTCAGAAAAATCTGTAACTCATGTCTATAATCTATTGATGTCTTTTTTTCGATTGTATGACGTCCTTCTTTAACTGACGTTAGCCGAATGAACTTTGTTGTCTGAATGCGTCATCACCGGAGGATTGTCTTTGGTGTAAAAAAACAGATACTATAATCAGTGCAAATGTTTCATGTTTCTTTTCCGGGATAGTCACAATAAAAGCTTCCGAGCTGAAGCATAACAGACTGCAGTGTGGGTGATTACATGACAACCTCTGCAATTTTCTGAAGCATTCGGCTTCCTGTCCAGGGAAATATAGATCTTAGAAATCAACACCTGATTCATGACGGGAAGTGTCTGTAGTGGAAGGACCTGAACTAGATAAGTAGTAGTTACGTTGTTGAAACAAGATCCAGAAGTCACCAAGGGCCATAAATGATGACAAAGACAATAACAATCTATAATTTTCAGCCTGTGATTTTGTAAATACATATCTGCAATCCTTACTAACGTTCTATTTTAAATTAATAAATGTACAGATACATTTTATAAATCGCAGTTGATTGATTTGGTTAAAATGCAGTTTCTGTTCGAATTTTATTTTCTTGTGTGGAAATTAAGAGAATTAATTAACATTTTTAATTGGTAGAGATAATTAACGAGCTTTATTCAACTTCAACTATTAATAGAGACACCCTTGGAGCATACGATAGTTCTAGCGAGAAGTTGACTTACTTCACATCTTTGTTCTACAGCTACCATCTTAATTATGCAGTTAACTACCTGACATATCCTGTGCTATCCCTGCACTGTGTTCACCAGTTCTCTTCTCCAGTTATGGGAACTATATCTATTATTTCTATCCAACATTCATCTCGCCACAGAGCTGCTAAATCGTCGTTTGTAACCGCTGTCATATATTGTCGAACCGTAAGCTCACAAAGGTTTATAATCTGATACCACCGTTACGTTCCATTGTAACTCGAGATGCCTTAAATTGTTACATTTATTCTGGATTTATGTCTTCTCACTTTCATAAACAATATATCTCCTTAATATAAAGTTATTGGAGCAGGAGAGAGATTATAGTTTTTAGGTCGTGACAATTGTATTAAAAAAAACTTAAATAGGGATTTTAACTCGTGGATAGAATAAAATGTCGCATCCGGTTACCAAAGAACTTTATCTTAATAGTCTGATTTAAAAAAAAAAAAAGAATAATGGTCACCTTGAGACATTAAATCAAGAACTAATCTGTTGTACGAACAAGCGTGAGACTTAAAATTAACTTTGTATACCCCAAAATAGCTTTGTGGCGCGTTACAACGTGGTACATCATCCTCCCGATGGTCATCTAGTGCCGCTGTTTTACTGTTTTGCCAGGTTTCACGTGAACGCGCGATATTAAACAAACTATTTTGTTGCGAGTAAGACTCACACTGCTTCAAAATATTCTTCAAACAATTTACAAATATTTTCTATATATTTTAAGAACTCGACACATAGGGAGCCGCGCTGGTGTAATGGCTACAATGTTGTACTGGCGACCAGGTGTTCATGGTTCAAACCCGGCCGTCGGCGTTTGAAGAAATGTTTACGACCGGAAATTTGACTGAATAATCTGAACGGCTCCTACACATAAATCCCGTGTGGATGGGAAGGAGCGAAGCTCCTGACCGGGTTGGAAGGAAAGTCCACTGACCCCCCAGCCTCGCAATGACATGTCATTGGGCCGAAAGAGCTAGAAAGCTCGAGTGCCGCTGGTTATAGAAAAAAAAAAAAAAAAAAGAACTCGACACACACGTCAGGTTAGTCCTATTGTATGGCTGTGAAACGTGGAGAGCAACAAAAATAACTACCAAGAAGTTACAGACTTTGATAAATGGATGCTTGCGTAAAATAAACGGATCGAAATGGTAAGATAATGTCAGCAACGAGGAAATGATAACAAGAGCTAGACAAGTACAAATGAAACAAGAAATAAACTGTTGAAAGTATTATTAGACAGTCCTTGTTCTGGAAACCCCCGGGTAGAGAAGTAGAAGCTGACTTAAGAACACGTGGAGAAGAGAGCTGGAGACAGAAATGAAAATATAGAGGGAGACGTTGAATCTGACTCCCTTTAAAGAAAGATGGTACAACACCATCTATGTGCTCTTACAGCACTGGTTTCTGAAGCTATGTGTTTTACGTCATGATGTTGCCAGCTCTATGAACAACTTCACATTAGTTGCCTCGTACGAGGTTGCTCGAGAAAGTAGTAGTTAAATTCTTTCATCGTCTGGTCAGAGGCCCAGATAATTACACGGTGCGTGACTTAGTGCGTCTACGACAGTCTCATCGGATCAGTACGTCCTGAAAGTCTAAGCTTTATGGTGCTTATGCCTGCCACGAATTGAGACCATCAGTCCACTGAGACCAGTCTTAGATCACGCTTCTGAGAAACTTCAACGTGGGACACAGCGAAATTGGTACCATTAGTTTTTTTTTTTTGTTTTTTTTTTTCTATTCATCGTTTGTTCATCTTAGTTTAAGAAAAGAAGCAGTAGGTTTGAAAGGTTCGGGCGTGCGTTTTATATAGGCAGTGCTTGAAAAATCCTGCTTTATTTGCGTTTTTTGTATTTTTTTTTCTACTGTTCCTTTTCATGAGTAATTTGTAAGAGGCGTCACATCTCAACAGCATTTCCTATATAAAGAATTTTCATAGTGTCACGTTACGTTCGTAAATACCAAATCCCCACCAACTCGCCATCTTTTAACGGTGCATTTTCGGGAAATTATGAAAAAGCCACGCATTACGGTGTGGAAACTAAATTGCACGTCCTCTTATTTTTATTGATTATTTTTGTAATCTATTACTCTTTGGCTCTGTCTCTTCATAGACCCCTGTCAACCCCTGATGCCTCACGTGGGCTGAAATGAGTTTTAAAATAATCTTTGCCATTCTTCGCTATCTCTGAGCCGTAACTAAAACGTAATTTTTTTTTTTTTTTGGCCGAGGTTGTTAAATGTACCATTTATTACATGCTTGTCTAATTTACTTCTTCAATTCCTTTGAACAATTTCTGCTTTAGAGATAAATGGTTATTTATGTCTTCCTACCACTAAGACAATGAGTTGCAAATACAGCAGGTATCCATGTGTGCCTATCAGCCTCTTTGATTTCTTCTGAAGAATTTCTATTTTAGAGATATTTTAGAGATAAATGATTATTTCTGTCTTCTTACAATGTCGTCCCAGAGCCTCACATACGGTATACTGTGCTCCAATTTTACTCCCTTTCTTACATAACAGAAACGTTCAGCAGTCACAACGCTTTCTACCGATTATTCACTAATGGCACTACAGACATCGTCTGAGCTCATGCACAGTCAAAGATAGTTTACTGGAGGAATCCTTTAGACCTCTTTACAGCCAAAGATATGGCCTTACGTCACTACCACAATTTTACTACTATTACTTGTAGTAGTACTACTACTACCACCACCACTACCACCACCACCACTGCTTCTTCTTCTTCTTTAATTTCCATGCCTGGTGGCGTAGGTGATCACGTCTCACCATACCTGCCTCTCCAGAATTGTCAATAAATTCTGTTGCTGACTTATGTCCATGCCATTATGTCCAACTGTTCCGTTTCTTCATTCGTTGTCGTCCTCTATATATTTTTTCCTTCAGTGTTCTCTATTGTCAGTATATATTTGAGTTGCCTATTCTCATTACATGTCCCAAGAAAGTGCATTGCTTCGTTCCAATGTAAGTAATAACGTTCCTTTACACACTGGCGTCCTCAGAACACCCGTATTTGTTAAAGGGTATTTCTCTTCTCAGGTCGTTCGTTCATAACATAATGTGTATGGCTGGCGTCCATTGTCAGTACTTCACAATATATATGTAGCAAGAAAACGGTCCAAATGGAATAACCTTAACCAAAGATCAACAGCGACCAACTGCTTTTAACATTTGAAACAACTCATTGTTTCTGATCCATCATGTTTAATTGACAACCACAGCTTTCATGGGTCCATCCTTTGGTGTCATACTTTACAAATTCCAGGTATGTTTTACCAACATCATTATTCTCTCAACAATTGGGGAGCCGCGCTGGTGTGATGGTTAAGACGTTGCGCTAGCGACCAGGTTTTCAAGGTTCAAGCCCGGGCGCCGGCATTTGTAGGAGTGTCATCGTCCAGGAATTTGACTGAATAACCTGAACGGCTCCTGTAGATAAACTCTGTGTGGATGGGAAGGAGCGAAGCTCAAGACCGGGTTGGAATGAAAGTCCACTGTCTCCCCAGCCTCGCAATGACGTGTCATTGGGCCAAAAGGGCTGGAAAGCTCGAGTGCCGCTGGTTAGAGAAAAAAAAATTCTCTCAAAAAGGTAGTCCCAAAGCAGATACTGTCGTAGGTAAGTGACATGTTAGAGACATCACCAAACTTTATTCAGCATCGGGAGGTGGGGTGACCAGTTCCTTTCCTCGTTGCCTTTTCCTTCCCTAATTCAAAGTCAGGTACCCATTTACAGCTGGGAAGACAGGAGCGTGTCTGAACTGTGATTCGAACCCGGCACCTTTACCCCGACACCAGCGCTCTAACCAATTGGACGCTTCAGTATTCTCTTAGCAAGGTGTCGTAGATTTTTTATAGGAGAATTAAGGCTTGGGTTGGTCCCTTCTGAATAGATTAGAATAAGTGATAGTTCAGTGAGAGATGATAATATAAATAGATTTCCACGAGTGAGATGGTAGAAATCAATAGAGGCTGTCTCTGAAATCGAGAATCTTCTCTCTCTCAGCCTATCTTCTACAACAGATTTAGAGGAGTCAGACAGTCTATTGACTATATATATATATATATATATATATATATATATATATATATATATATATATATATATATATATATATATATTACCACTCACGTGCACACAGACATGTGACGACAGTTAGACACACACAAGTGGGGAAACTATAACACTGATTATATAGGTACTTGAGAACAAACTGACCACCACACTGGAGTAAATTTAATTGAATTTTAATTATCAGACTAAAATTCCATCACAACACATAAAATTTGCATCAAGCATATACAAATAGTCATAAAGTCAATGAATTTCTACACGACTGATAGACCCACAGTCATGATCTTTTCCCTCGATGTATAGCCCACAGTCCCATTAGAAGAGAAGTGATAGCCCAAAGAGTCACGGATACCTCTGCGGTAGTCTAATAATTTTCCATTTTACAGGTATGAACAGACTTAGGTATTTGTTACCAACAGATTACTGGTGGCAATGTATGTAGTTATTATAATATTTATTTGTCTCAGGGAAAGTATTTGTTTTTAGAATCAGAATGCTTTCCTGGTCAAAGATATATCACCCATGATTGATTGATACTTTTGTTATATGGGTTATCTCCCCTGGATATCGAATTTGGCGTATGAATCTAGATTTTGTTGGTCTGTTCCTTGTTGGGCCAGAAACAGATTGTTCTTGCTTAGGTTTATGCAGGAATGTTTATGGTTCGAGTCTATGTTTACTCTGTGTCTATTTCAGACGATTCGGTCTTATATCGTGATATCTTTGTATGTCTAAGTGGGACTATTTTTCCTTGTACTGAACTTTGGGGTCAGGCAGTTTCTGCGCATGCGAAGAGGAAAAAGGGTCTTCCGTGATAATGGAGCCTGGTGAATGCCATGTCGGAGACCAGTCCGAAGTTTGTTGATCGCTGTGATCTATTATGGGGAAGAAGATAGTTTCTGATATGATTATTAAGTCTATGAGTTCCCCAGTGTTTATTCTGTAACGTCAGGAGAGGGCGTATGTGTTCTGCTAGTGTATTTCCCATGCCCAGGTAAAAGAACCTTTTACTGAACTTTTCCTTGCTAGGCTTAGATGGGCAGACGTCTACATGATGATTATCTATATCAATATGTCGGGATGACATGTTACCTAGCAGCACTGAATATGATTGTATGCAGCAGTTATGATAAAAGAATATGCTGATTCTTGTAGAAACATTTGTGCTCATGAACAAAGCCTTTATTGAAGCTTTACTATGCATCTGTATAGTGAGTAATGCTCACTGGAACCAGAAGCCATTTTGGATCCTATATTTTTTGTCGATCATCGATCAGAGAACAGGGATGCCCCTTATTATCAGGTGATGATTAAGAGATCACAGTTATAAAGAAAACCCAATACTGGTGGGTTAACATTGTCTTCAGAAATATTTGCTGAACTTTACCTAAAGGAATCTTCGCTAGAAAAGAGGTTCTGTCTAGGAGTCATGCTTGAACATTATTTATTAACTGACATGATCGGTCAGTAAGGCCTGATGATTATATTTATAAACAGTGGAAATCTAAGTGCTTGTCTACGGACGTTCCATTGTAATGTTCTTCAACATGAATGCCAACTTAAGATTGTAGACCATTGATCAACAGTATGATGATATATGTCGACCTGTTTTCCTGTAACTATACCCGTACTGTCCAAGTGTGTGCGTCCAATTAAACAGTATGAAACGACCACTGTAGTTCCAGCCATCCTTGACTTCTACATGTGATTGGAGTGAGTGTCCTGTGTACCTGTAGAACTGTCATCCATTCGCTTCTTAATTATTGATGTTTACACTCACTCATTCCATCAGAAATACGCATCTAACAGTACACCTTGTCAGGGCCCCAACAGTCGGTAACCTGACCCATTTAAAGAACATTGTGACTGGACAAGCAATATCACAAATAAGCACTTATCAATATTAGTATGATCTATCCTAAGGAAAAATTTGTTAGCAACAAAACTTGCATAAAGAAATAGTAAACAGCAAAAATGGGTGCCAAAAATACAACAATAAAGGAATCATTCAGTCCTGCATTCTCTCTATTCATTCAGCCGTGATCACGTGCTTTGAGGTGTACTTACAGCTTTGGTAGCAACTTCTGGAAACACCATGTTTAGGACATGCATATACAGAATCTTCAATGGTAGCCGTGGCCAAGACAACCACAGTTCCAAAAAAGACGGGTTGAATTCACTGCTTCAGGGAACGTTATCTTAGTTCTACGTATTTTAGGATATCTGGTTCTGTCACATTAAAATTGTCCAGGCACGAACGTTAACAGCGAGCACAGTGTCAATAGCTTAGGTTTCTAGTAATGAGGAATGTCAGGTCGGGTGCCTTATCTCAGTATAGGAATTTAGTTGGTCACACCACCACTTGTCAACAGTGTCGGGAAAGTTATAGATTGTAATATCTTACTTGCCACAAAGGCCGAAAATGTGCTTGAGAGTTTTTCTCTGGAAGAGTTAAATCAGGCTCGATGGGCCCGTTACTTCATTTAACCTTTAAAGTTCTTGTAAAGATTATACACCAAGTCTTTAAGGAAAGTGTTTTAGTTCTTCACATATATTTCTCGTGTACTCATACGCTGGCAAAGTTGGGTCACCCCAGTTTCACTGAATAAAGAAAAACAGCATATAAAACACTATACATACTATGTACTCGGATATAACTTACATTATCAACTGCAAGCGGAGGCTTGACTTATCGTTTAAAACCCTCCCGTGAAATAAGTTATATTCATAAAATCAATCATCATGAATTAGAAATACATACGTATTTCGTCAATACTCAGTGATGAATCTGTGCAGTTATAAGTTAATTTTACAATATTCTCGACTAAGCAGTTAAATTGAATTATTTTATAGCTGCATGAGTTTTTAAGCTAGAAATTATAATTTATTTTGCTTTCCACTGAAACATGTCAGCTAGAGAATATAACCGACTTATATTTTAATCACTCTGCGCACAAATATAAATAGAGAAATGAAATAAGCGATTTATCACTTTAAACACTCACAAAATACTAGATATATAATATTTACCTCAACACAGAACTACTAAGAACTAAACCACTTCGACCAAACTAAATGCCATCTGCTATCAACAGAGATTCTTAGGAATCGAACGTAGGTTGTTCTAGTCTTGACTGTGAAGTTACTGAGTGAGTGAAATCTAAAACTCCGGTTAAGATATATGAAAACAGACAAAGGATCCCACTATTTCGAAATAGCCTCCCCTTCTCGTCTTAACACTTACGTTAACCCAGGCGACTGCCATAAAACTGCCACTTCGCGTCTTCACACCTCACTCTGGGAACTGGCCGTAGAGCGCCGTGTCAGATGGAAATGCTAGACGAATGTCTCATTTCTGGTCGAGGCAGATGGCAGTTTCCACACCTATCGCCGTGAAATCTAAACCAAGAGCGCCGTGTCAGATGAAATTGCTAGACAAATGTCTGCTCCTAAGTCTGACGGAATGTATTCTAACACTATACGCTCACATCCCGGGGACTGACACATTATGCAATAAATGCGTTTCTAACATGAGAAAAAGAAACGGTAAAGTCAGAATGGGAAAATATATATTTTTCGCAAACGAACGAATGCGAAAAATACAGGAAAAGGATAAAAGAGCGATAATAAAGTAGAGGACACGGGTAGAAAAGAAAAGAATATAGAAAATTTATTGATCATAATTCTCTATGTGACACAAGGTATAACGTTTACCCGCATACCGTGTTTCCACACTTTCTACATCAATAGATTCTTCATGCAACTTTGAATTCCTAGTTTTTCTACTCAGACTATATTATAAAAGAGTCACTTGGCCAACATGAAACACACCTCATTTCCGTACACACTCAGGACGAATACTGCTCTACTCCACTCAAGAAAGAAGTACATCATCACATAACAACACGAATGCATGCTCACTAGTGCCTTTCTGCGCGTCAAACACTTTCAAACAAAATCTCATATTTGCTGCGCAAAATTCACCGTCACAGTATCATTCTTTTAAGATGTGCCTGGTGTTCTTTACAACCATATCTTCGTGGTCTTTAGTGAGTTTCCCACTTGTTTAATAATTGTCCATGACTGACTTACGTATGTGAAAATAGATTCTCCATAACATCGAAGAACTTACTCCCACGCTTAATAACTACTGTCAAATGAATGGTGGTTCGCAATATTTGTCAAGTTATAGCAAGATTAAACGGCAAAAAAAGACATCAATGTTGAACTTAGAACGCGGTAGAGTAGCTGGGATATTATTGTTAATTAATAGTAAATTGTACAAGTTTTGTATACTGACGCAAAATATTCAGGTATCGGAAAGCAGATGTTATTGTCTTGAATTTACTACACTATATATCCTAATTATAACCCATCAAGGGTTGAACGGGATACTTTGTCAAAAAAAAAAAAAAAAAAATGACGCATTCTGTCCGGGATTAGTAATGTTTTATTATTAACTAACAACATTTGTGTTTATTATACCATCTCTCTATTACACCTATGTGGTTACACATAAAGTGTGAGAATGCAGATAATGAATAAGACGAATGCCCTATCAGGCAACACGTGTGAGGCAACTAATATGTGATTCTGCGTGGAGCTAAACATGTTACAGAACGGTTTTCAACCTTTTTGAGTCCATGGCTTCCCTGACCAACTACACTCTTTCTGCGGCCCCCTTGTGGGATAACTGGTAAAAACTCTAGCGATGTTTCGATATTTAGCCTAACTTTCTTTGAGCAGGAGAGCTTTGGAATGTAATTTTTTAATGCAATTTAAAAAAAAATGCAATTGGACAATCTGTGAAAAAGTACACGTACAAGATAAAATATAAACAATGTGCACTTTGAAAACCCTTACTATAAAAAAGAAAACAGCACAGATAAAGTAGTTTCTTTCTAAAAAATTTTTAGATTTTTGTCTGAAAATCATTCACTGATACACTGCACTCATGATTCAATCTCCATAACAAAAAACTTGTACAGTAAAACTAAAAAAAATATATGATGAATAAAGTACCAGTCACCTCAGTGTGAAACTTGAGCTTGCTTGTTGTTACACAGCTTGTCAAATCTTGGCACCAATTCAAATACAGCTTCCCTCATTTCCTTCTCAACATCAAGTCTTGATCTGAACTTAGTTTTTATGACAGCCACTGCTGAAAACCCAGCCTCGCAGAGATAGGAGGTTGCAAAAGGAATTAATATCTTCAGTGCTCTCTTGCTCAAGCTTGGGAACTCCTGTTTTACTGAATACCAAAATTTTGGCAATGCCATGGATGGAAACTTCGCTTGTAATGAAGAGTCTGATGAAAGTTCTATCAGTTCTTCCTCTTCTGCAGTACTGAAGTCCGTAGGAGCATCACTACTGAAGGAATTTTGAACCCACTGAAACCTGTCAAAGTTTTCAGGAAAGTATTTTTCAAAATGAACACTGAATTGAGATAAGTGTCCTTGAATTATAGAAACAATATCTGCACTAAAATCTATTTTATTGTCTGTAATGAACTGCTGCAAACCTGGGAAGTAGTCCATTTCTCCTCCTTCATAGATTTTTCTCTTCCAAAGAAAAAGCTTCTTTTTGAAGGCTGAAACTTTGTCAATAAGTTAAATCAAATGAGTTTTACTTCCTTGCAGAGACTTATTCAACGAGTTCAACTTTTCAAAAAGATCACAGAGGTATGCAACTTTTAACATGAAGTCAGTGTCCAGAAAGCACTTAGCACCGACATGGTTTTCTTCTTCAAGAAAAAACGAGATTTGCCTAAGTTCAAAAATGCGCGATAATACATTTCCTATGGAAAGCCATCTAGTGCTGAATAAGAGAGACGTATGCTCAGCCCCCATATCGTGACATATTTTACTGAAAAATCTAGCTCTATGAGGTCGAGTTTTAATAAAAGTTCATCACATTTATGACAGTTTGCAGGACTTCATTCAAATCAACACTCAAATGCTGTGAAGCAAGTGCTTCCCTATGGATTATACAATGGGTCCAAACAGCATCAGGAGATTTGCCGCGGATGAGGGCTTGTAGGCCACTGTAACAGCCCGACATTGAACGAGCACCATCGGTACACACACCAACACAATGAGCCCAGTCTATTTTATTTTCCGCCATGAAGTTGTCCACAATTTCAAATAAATCTTTGCCTTTCGTACCTGCATTTTTGTCCTTACAAAGAAGATCATCCACCATTTCGGTTTTTTTTCATCAACAAACCGCACATAACAGATTAAATGAGCATCTCTATTGCTATCAGTGGCCTCATCAAGCTGCAAAGCAAAGTCCTTCCCCCTCATTTTTTCTATAGTCTGTTCATTAAGATCCTCTCCTAAATCTTGAATTCGACAGCTGATTGTACTGTCCGACAAAGGAATGGGCAAAAGCTGTTTTCCCACGGACTCTCCAACCATAATGGACACCATATCAAAAGCACACGGTAAAACGAGTTCTTCAGCAATCGTATGGGGTTTCTTACATTTTGCTACCTGGTATGCTACCTTGTAGGACGCTAGACGAGCTTTACTCGAGATTGTCGCCTGCTTAGAAAATGCTGATTTTTGTTCTTTCATTTGACTCAGCTTTCTAGAGAAATATTCTCTTGGTTTGCCCGTTATTCTTATGAACACTTTCTAAATGGCACTTCAATTTGCTAGGCAGCATACATTCGACAGATAGTACTTTGAAACACAAAACACACTGTGGACGCTCTTCAATGTACACAAGAGTGCATGTGAAACCAAAATCTAAGTAACCTTCGTCGTATTTTCTGTACTTACGTTTCCTTTCCTCATTATCACTTTCCTTGTCATCCTCAACAAGTTCTCGCTTTTTACTAAGACTTCCCAAATTAAAAAAATCTTTCCATAGTTTATATCAAACTCACAATACAATCAACAACGTTTGAAAACAGAAAATCACCGTGTTACCTACTATGGTCGCGCGAGGAGAATGCGCGGAAAGTTGATAGGCGCGTCGGGTGAGCGGGACTTCAAAGGCTGGCCAACATCAAAAGTGAAATTTTTCCGGGGTCGCGCAGGTTGACAAACACCAAAAATAAAATTTCCCACAACTCTGTGTTTTCTTTACAGCTAAATACGAAAAAAATCCATGCCCACCTACGGCGTCCCTGGCCGTCAGTCATGGCACCCCAGAGCGCCGCGCGCATAGGTTGAAAACCGCTGTTTACGGTATAAAACATTGACCTGAGTGTGTTTATTTTATGCGTCCTGATATGTCTAACATATGTAAGGATTTTTTTCCCAGCGTGCATCATAACTGAATATGCAAGACAATGCAGCTCACGCCTTCCGCATGCCATCGTCAATTTACAAGTTGGCGTTAATAATCTCCTATATTTTATTTCCTTTCTTTTTAATACGGCGCAATAATCTTCATTATCCTTGGCCGCATTGATTTTGTGCCTTGGACGAAATTACCTCCGCTTTTTTTTTTTTCGTGCCAGTTCATCGAATTCAATTCATTGCATACAAATTCATAGAGCTTTAATTCATAGAGCTTAATTCGCCACAAGTCAAAGTCATGGCAAGCATTGTTCATGTTGTGACAAATTTGAATCTGAATAGTTTCATGTGAATTATACATTATGAATAAAAAATATTTTAGGGAGAATTGAAAGTTTCGGTAGTGTATAGCAATAACAGAATTCGAGAAGATAATAGGGATTGCCAAAGCTCCATTCAACAACATGAGACACATACTAACATCTAAACAAATAAACTCACAAACTAAAACTGAGAATCACCAAATGGTATATATATTCATCATTACTGCATGGTGTAGAAACATGGACAATGAACTAGAAATAGGAAAACGGAAATGAAGCCTTTGAGATGTGGACATACAGACGACTGGTGCGTTTCTCATGGAAAGAGAAAACAAAAAAAGTGGTGCTAAAATGCAGAAATGAAAAAAAAGAATTAATCAAAATTAGACAGCTATAATATTTTGGTCACATATTTATGGGTGCCAAGCCGGCGCTCAAGATTAGGACTGTTTTAAGGACTTGAGCTCACCAGCGGTAGCATTAATCGCTGCGTGAGCTGTTGCAATATTTTATAGCTAGTAAATTGTCCAAAGAACAGCTTAATTAAAGACGGAAGTATTCATACCGCAATTATTTGCTGAGATCAACTGATTTTAATCTCTTCTTGAGGGGGAGGGGAAGAGGGCTCTATTACTGACGCCATTATCTTCAGGGTCAACGTGGAATGCTCAGTGCCGGGTAAACGCTAGGTCATAGATATGTTGAGAGTCATCCTATTGTGGCTGATTTGTTTGCAGCTTTTATTCAACAACTGGGTGTGTATGTGATTCTATAAGGCCAAAGGTGTCTAGTGGATGGCTGATGAGAGAACACTGAACTCTCAATCGTCACACCGCGTGGGATATCGTGCTCAAGAAACTGGTGTGATAGGCCAACATCTTTATTAACATCACTTTCAACAATAAATGAGATTCACATATAAAATGGGTGGATGAATAACAGATTCTGGTACCCATAATGATACCCAATACTTGCGTCCTTACATCTACTTCCTAGGATGGCTATATAAAATATTTCTTCATCTAAGTGATACGCATTCCACAGAAAAACACTCTGGAGCCAGCCACATCTGGACACTTCCAAGAACTCACTCCAAAGACCATACAGACGCTGGACCACGTCGACACTTCCAGGACCTCACATCAAAGACCAAACAGACGCTGGACCACGTATGAACAACTCGAATGGCTCGCACAAAAGATTCAGACACCGTCGTAACGCATACGGGTCACGCTTAACAACTTGCTTACATCATCATTCTTACTAAGTGACGTCATGTACGCCATGAGTTCAACGGGAGTCTATTTCTTCTTCTCTGCGTTCAGTCTGTAGTCATACTAAATCTGCAGACCTGTCGCCAGGACGAAGTCCACTGTCTTTTCCGTAGCTTATGCCTGAGCTTAACACCCTCTGACCAGGTCAGGCATCGTGAGTCATCAAGGGTTGGGTAGTTTTTGAAAAATGTGTTTAGTAAGAGTGCTTTGTGGTCCACAAACAGCACGAAACAAGATTAACTGAAGTTTGTGCACCCCTAAGCAGCTCCCAACACCACCATTAGAATGATGCTGCTACTACTGCCACAGCATCAAATTCTATGTTGCCTGTTTAACCTTACTACTGCCTCAGCATCAAATTCTATGTTGCCTGTTTAACCTTACTACTGCCACAGCATCAAATACTATGTTGCCTATTTAACCTTACTACTGCCACAGCATCAAATACTATGTTGCCTATTTAACCTTACTACTGCCACAGCATCAAATACTATGTTGCCTATTTAACCTTACTACTGCCACATCATCAAATTCTATGCTGCTTATTTAACCTTACTACTCCCACAGCATCAAATTCTATGCTGCTTATTTAACCTTACTATATTACATAGCGCAGTTCACGGACACATTTACAGTCTCCACTTACTGGTTAAAGAATAACCTGAAAATTGAGGGTTTATGTCGCGGGTTGCCTCCCCTTAGCTCTGCAGTAGTGGTCCAACAGTGGCCAAAACTCAAGAGTAACTGATGTGGGTCTTCAAAGGTGTCTACCTTCGCACAAGATTACTCTTGGCAGAGTTGTAGATAGAAGGATAATGATGCTTCTACCTCCAGGGAATGCTTTCAAGATATTCAGAAAGCGAGAACAATGCTGCATTGGCCTAGCACGTTAACTCTAGTATCTGCCGTCAACTTTTGTGAAGGATTATGTAATATAATTCTAGTTCGTAAAAGCCCCCAGCTGAGTTAATTCAGCGAATTTCCTCTTATTGTTATACTTACTGGTTAAAGAATAACCTGAAAATTGAGGGTTTATGTCGCGGGTTGCCTCCCCTTAGCTCTGCAGTAGTGGTCCAACAGTAACCAAAACTCAAGAGTAACTGATGTGGGTCTTCAAAGGTGTCTACCTTCGCACAAGATTACTCTTGGCAGAGTTGTAGATAGAAGGATAATGATGCTTCTACCTCCAGGGAATGCTTTCAAGATATTCAGAAAGCGAGAACAATGCTGCATTGGCCTAGCACGTTAACTCTAGTATCTGCCGTCAACTTTTGTGAAGGATTATGTAATATAATTCTAGTTCGTAAAAGCCCCCAGCTGAGTTAATTCAGCGAATTTCCTCTTATTGTTATACTGTATACTGTATTACGAAATTGTCTGAGACATACGGATGTAGTACATTCACACTGATTCAATCAACTTCAGATTTGTCTTTATGCAAGTAAAAAATGTAATAATCAATTATGTTTTAACAGTTATAAAAATGAGTAATGGTTTAGAAAAAAGTATTCATCACAGTGTGATGTTATGGTTTTTGAAAAAATGGACAGTTCACTTGGCAGCTTTTAAGTTTTGCTTAGCTGCCAATAATTTAATGGTTTCTGCTCCCGCTGATGTTTGTGTCTTTGCAGATGGATGGCTGGATCACTCACGTCCATGGTGAATGTTGAAGGGCGTATCATTGTTAAGGTATTATTATGTATATTACATGTTGGCCTCATTTAGATTTGTTACCAGTTTAAATTTACGCGCTAACATTTTTATCTGAAGTCAACATGATGTATTTTACACTATAAGATATTGCTGGTGAACGCGATTATGTGTAGACGTCACTAGGAAAGGATGAAGTAATGAGGTGCTGCACTAATGCATGCAAACGATCTTTCTTGGCCTTTCGTCGTTTGAATCCGTCTAAGCAAGACGTGGATTATTACTGCTCCCAAAGTTATTGAAGTTTACAGATCTCCTACGTGGCTTATAATGAAACGAAGGTCGCCACTTTTATTCTACATGATGCAGTATTTGAGCATCCTATACTACTGGACAAAAGTTAAGGGCCGCCATTCAGTTTAGACAAGATTTATATAATTCTTCGTGAGCAGGGTCGATTTTCCAAATGTCCGGTAGCTTGAAATCTCTCAAGAAGTCTCTGAATAGTAGAGTGGTACACTGCTAAACGTCTTGCAACATGACGAACAGATTGACCATTCTGAATCCATGTCATGGCTCGACCACGGTCTACATTGCTGAGACTTCTCCTTGGTGGCATGGCTAATGCAGTGATCATTTCGACCACTTGTCATACTGATTTATTGCATACCAACGGTGAACACTCTTTACCGGTGATCATTTTCCACGTGCATTCAAATTCAACTCACTTTTTCACCTTTTGAACTAGTGGGGCGTGTTGCAAAAACCACGAGTTTTTGCAGCAACAATGGCAATTTTTATGTGCGGGTTAAAGTGACCCAGTTTTTTTACATTTAAAAAAAATTAACCTAGTGCACACAGAAATGTATACACATTTCTCTGAGCTCAGTTTTAATGACATTTTCACTTGTCTTTACAGTTTGCCAATCAACTATATAAACCTTGTCTAAACTGAATGGTGGCCCTTAACTTTTGACCAGTAGTATATATTGATGAGCATTTTGATAAAGAAGGAAGTTCAGAGAGTATAATTATAATATTTGCCATCGCCAGCTGTCGGTTATCACTACTTCAATGAGTCCGCTTGCCGGCATTGCTAGTATACAGCCAGACATGTGACGATGAAGGACTGAATATAGGAGACTGATTTGATGTATAAATAAGATGATTGCCATTAACTTCTTATGATGCCTCGTCATTAAATGTATTTGTCCGTGGACCCAACCACGAATATCGTTGTGAAGTTCAATCAAGTTGAGACATTGTTGTTGGACACCCACATCGCAAGAAACACCAATTAGCACGATACTCTATTAAAACTCTCAAATCCCCAATGTAACAGAGAGAACATGGTCGCCAGTATGGGGGACTATTTTGTCCAGAATATACAACAATCAACTAAGAAGAAACTGTGAAGAGAAACGATTTTATTTACATGAACTTTACGAATTGTTCTGCTGTTTGGAAAAATCTGCATCAAATTCATCGTACAGCGCATGCGCGCCAGAAGTCATGACGACGCAACGGAATTTGTTTCAAGAAGAACATGTCTGCTCCAGTGAAAGCTCCTATCAACTTCAATTACTTCAAGTCCACAATGGAGTCTTTTGATCGAGGAACCTGCTTTTAGAACGTCTGAAGCCTGATTCAAGTCACCAGTCTGTTCCTGACGTTGCTTGTGGTGCATACGAGCATCTCTGAAGATTTTGTTCGGCTGCGTCAGTTACGTACCATTTTGGGCTTGTAAAATTTTAGCCAGGTTATCACGCAGACAGTCCTTCTCGTAATATCTATTTGCTTATGCATGTTATATGTATTTATGTGTATAGTTGTTGTTCATCTATGAGGGAGGATGGCGGGAATCTAGGATCTCTGTAATGTCGCTTTTGGCTGACCACAGAAATCCAAGGTCGTTCTTAATGACTGTTTGAATATTTTCGGCTTGCAAAAGATCAACTGAGCAAATCTCGTTGCATACTCTGTTTGCTCCTGAATGTATTGAATATTATATATTTAGGTGTAACGTTTTGTATATATGGGTTGTATTTTTATTGTCCTCAGTTTCATTTTCCTTAGTTTTGTCATTTGTTTGTTATATATCCGTCGATCTGACCTTACTACCATTCAGTTCTACACGTCAAATGTTTCATCAAAATGGGTCCTGTCGGTAGTGCCTATTTTTAGATTTTTTTAGTCCTGTGGTTTGACCTAGTTTAAGTTTTCTTGAATTTGGTCATTTGTAGAATTATATTCAGTTTTACAAACGTTTTGCTGTTTGTAATTCGATCTTGTGGTTGTCGTGAAACATTCTAAATCCACATATATAAATTAAAAGGTAAATGTAAAGCCTAACACACAAATTCAATAAAAGGAAAGAGAAATGGTAAAAGTACAGTGCTGTCACAATGGCGTACAAAAATCCCCCTTGTTTTCTACTTCGTCTGCAAATTGTAACGTTTCACGTTGATAGTAAAGCCTACTGCATCACTACACGCTTTCTACAATAAAACGTGTACTGTATTTCTAAGAAAACCTTGAGCTAGGCACACTGCGTAATGACCTAAATTAATACTTCCATTAATTTCATTTTATACACTACGTTAACATAAACGGAAAGACAGATGAACTTAGGATAGAGAGAGGGAGGGCTGAAAGCAGGAACGCATGCAACACGAACACGCGTCTCGCGATATACAATTAATGCCACCCTCCCCGCGCGAAAGGCCAGAGGCACTAACTTTTTTTTTCAAATAGACCGTGATAAAAAACACTACAACTACGAGAGCTAGGTTTAAAAACCTGAAAAACGCTTATTAGGAAACATGACATTATACTGGTTTACGTTTGAAAGCCTGACAGTACAGCAGACACCCTAAAAGTTTGGAAGTGAGGAGGTGGTAACAGCACGACTATCCTAGAAGAAAATACATATTTTGAACGCCGCCACTTAGCTCCCTTAAAACTTATATATTTGGGTTCCTTAGGACTTGCTGACAAAGAATATGTTAAGTGTTACGCAAATAGTCTAGGAATTAACAAATTATAGCCAAAAGAAAATAGTGAGGGTGTCAGACAACACAAAAAAAATAATCGCACAGTGGCATGTTTTGAAACCACTATTTTACGGGAAATGGGCCACCATGTAAAATCCTATTTGATTGGATAGAAGTAAATGTAAGGCAAAACACGATTAGTCGGACTTCAAATATTAATTCTTTGTTGTTAGGGGAAACGGTAGTAAGGGTACTTTTTTTTGAAAAGCTGTGTAAACATGGCCCGATTGGTTAGACCCGCCAATATAGTCAATTAAGAGCGTCAGTTCAGTGCCACATTTTAAAATAAACTTACTAAGAAACAGTGCGTTGAGAGCCAGATCGTATTTTTCTAAATAAAAGTCTGGGACAGAGGCAGATCGGAATTTGTGCCATTATTCATCGCCAGTCAACGTATCTGTGTATTATTTCCATGAATTGTGGTAAGCTTGATATATTCGATATCTTTTTAATGAAAATTGAATGTAAATTGATAATTTATGTCTGTATATGTTCGTGGTTCAGTAGCAAACATGAGGCAAGGCCTAGATACTGCTCCAACCTGAACATGACGTGTCGGAGAAAAGTAAAACTGCATGGAATTGCCAAACAGTACACTGACACCTATCTTATTGACTAGATAGAACTAATGCTGGAATTGCAGAGGCGTAGTAACCATTTAGGAGGAGAATACTGGTGTAAATTGTTCCAGATGAAGCTAGCAGTTGGCCTACCGCTCTGAACTCAGTGTTTGTTATGTATTGCGTTCAGTGTGGAAATAGATTATAAATTAGTTATGAAGTAGGAGGTACCACCTTCTTGTTTCAGGGACTGTGGTCCTAGTTATTGAAGCAGCACCTGGTCTGAGTTTTGCTGAAATCCAGAGGCTGACAGCATACTCCTTGGTCCAGATAGCGACCAGTGAGGTGTCTCCAGAACACAGGAAGCAATCGAGCAGAGGAGTCTTTTCCTGCCGCCATCACGAAAGATAAGCTTCTGTGGCCAGAGTAGCTCAACATTATGTGCCCCCTCAAAAATTGACATTTTGTTAAACACAGAGGGACAATTAATTGGTTCAAATGAAAGGAACTGTGAACTTTTCCCAATACTATTTCCCCGATAATCAAACACTTGAAATCATGATGAAAAACAACAACCAAGCTTGAACAAAACCAGTATTACCTCATATTACTACTGCACAAATTACACACATAGAATAATAATAATAAAATATGTCAATACAAAGATTATATTTTTAAACTGTGTACATACTACTTGTAATTACATTTGATTGTGATTCCTGGTTCACTGTGTCATTGAATCAGGATACCCATTATTGAAAGAATTAATACATATATTTTTAAACTTAAACACTTGACTCATTTAAGATAGTCTTATAGAGTATTATATGTGTGTGAGTGTCACAGTGTTGTAAGTGTTGTGGAATAAATTAAATTGTTTATCTGTCTGTTGTTGTTGTGACTTACACATCATCATTTTCATAACCCTAGACATTTAACGTAGTCATCACAATATTCCAGAATAATTCTGACTGAGGTATAAATGTGGTAGCAAGTAAGGTCATCTGTAATACACCACACTTATTAGATACAGATACCTTCACAGCTGATCTCAGTCAGTACACTAAGTCCCCTATAAATATTTATAACATCCCACTTTACCACAGTGATATTGTTTATGTAATCCTTTTGTTTACTGTTTCTGTGCTATTTTCTTCATTACTTCTTCATAATATGATATTAAACTCCGCCTATGCCGGTCCCAAGCCCGGATGAAAAAGGAGGAAGGCGGCCTGCATGGAGACCATAAGGAGGCAGCCCCTCCACCATGCAAAGGCACAACAGGCCAATCACCTGTTTGTCTTAAACTGTGATTACGAGCAATACAAGAGAGAAAACCGGACTGATTCTAAAGGCGACGAACTGGAACGGACTACGGACTACGACTTATGGAACTTGGAACACAAGAAGTATAAATGGGAAGGAAGAGGAGCTGGTGGAAGAGATGAGGAAAGCAAAACTAGAAATCCTGGCTATAACGGAAACGAAGAAAAAAGGACAAGGAGTCATGGATCTCGATGGCAACACGTTGCTCTACAGTGGTGTACCCATATCTGAAAGAGCTAAAGGGGGCGTGGGTTGCATTGTGGCCCAAAATCAAAAAGATAGTATCAAGGGATGGAACTTTGTCTCGGAGCGCATTATGGTTGTAAAACTAAAAGAAGGAGAAACCATAGTCAACCTGGTCATAGTGTATGGGCCAAATGAGGATGAGAGAGCAGAGGTCAAGGAGGAATTCTTCGAGCTGCTTCAAAGGACAGTGGATGACTGCCTAGATGAAGTTATCATGCTCGGAGATTTTAATGCCAGAGTTGGAAATGACCATGCTAGATGGGGTGGAGTTATCGGAAGATATGGAGAAGATACTCTCAATGACAATGGAAAGCGACTCCTTAGATTCTGCAGTGAGCAGAATCTGATCATTACAAACACAAAGTTCCCCCATAAGCGCATACATGCATACACTAGATGTGAACCAACCAAGAATGAGAAGTCAGTGATCGACTATGCCATTGTTCGGAGAAGCTCATTCAGATATGTCCGAGATGCAAGAGTCTGGAGGGGGCCAGAGATTGGAAGTGATCACTACCTGCTAACAATCAAACGAACAACTGAAAGAGTTGCTCAGCCTAGGAACTGCCCAACATCACGCAAGAAACCAAGTAAACGAGCAGGAGAAATGAGCATTAGGACCTACAAGCTGAGAGAGCCAGAAATTAAGACCAGATATCAGGGGCTTATTGCTACAGCAGTGAGCAACACAGAAGAACGACCTGATGACTTGGAAACCCTCTGGAATAAATTCAAGGATATCATAAAGACAGCTGCTGCAGAAGCATGCGGTGAAGTCCGACTTGGGAACCAGAGAAAGAGGACACCTTGGTGGACAGAGGAAGTCAAAGAGAAAATAAGAGAGAAGAAAATGGCATGGAAACAATACTTAGGAGCTAAAAACACAACAGGACAAATGGAAAAATATAGAGAATATGTGACACTCAGAACAGAAGCAAAGAACAAAGTGCTAGCAGCAAAACAGAAGTCCTGGGAAGAATTTGGAGAAAAGCTAGAAAAAGATGCACAAGAAAACCAGAAATTGTTCTATAAGACCCTAAAGAACATGAGGAAGGAAAAACAATGCCCTCTCAAATTTATAAAGGACAAGCAAGGCAAATTGCTTACTGCCCCGAAGGAAGTAATGGAAAGATGGAAAGAATATTTCTCAGAACTCCTGGATGGTGAGCATGGTGAAGCATCAGAAATGATAACCACTAGCACAGAAGAGAAAACCAATGATGGTGAAGATGACATAAAGATGGAAGAACTGAGGGCAGCACTAGAGAAAATCAAGATGGGCAAAGCAGCAGGGCATGATGGTATAACACCAGAAATGGTTAAGTACATGGGAGCATCAGGCGACCTATTACTCTTAAAGGTCCTACAGGCAGCATGGTGCAACAAGACCATACCAAAGGATTGGGAGATTGCCATCATAACACCAATTTTCAAAAAGGGTGACAATCGACAATGTGGAAACCATAGAGGCATATCCCTTCTCAGTGTCCCTGGTAAAATCTACTCTAGAATCCTAGAGCAGAGACTCCGACGCCTAGCTGAGCCACAATTGGATGAGGTCCAGTGCGGATTCCGAGCAAACCGAAGTACTCAAGACCTAATCTTCACACTCAGACAGCTGAGTGAAAAGGCCCTTGAGTATAAGAGTGAGATCCATCTTTGTTTCATAGATCTGGAAAAGGCGTTTGACAGGGTCCCCTGGAGCAAACTTTGGGACTGTTTGGCAAGGAAGAATATTCCAGCACCTCTGATTCATGCTATACAGAGCTTCTACAAGTCTTGCAGAAATTATGTGAGGACAGCAAACCATAAGTCAGAAGAGTTCAGGACCACCACTGGTGTAAGACAAGGTGATATCCTATCACCTTACCTCTTCATACTCCTTATGGACGATGTCATCAAGGCATGTAAGGAGAGAACAAGAAAGTATTCAGTGGGGTACTGGAAGATGAGACAGGTCTATATTTCGGAGCTGGCATTTGCTGATGATGTTGCCCTGATTGCTAAATCAGAGGCACATCTCCAATCCAACCTGCAAGTCTGGAAGGAAGAGCTGGAGAAGAGAGGGATGGTCATAAGCAGCTCTAAAACAAAATCCATGGTGATATCACGAGAAGAAAGAAAACATCAGATTAAGTTGGGAGAACAGGTCCTGGAGCAGGTCGACCACTTTAAATATCTCGGAGCTATTATAGACCGAAAGGGAGGCATCAAAGAAGAGTTGGCCACTCGAAAAGCAGCGGCTGGGAGACTTTTTCAGGCCATAAATCGTGGATTCCTCAGCAAGAAAGAGGTTGGTAAGAAAACGAAGATGGCTGTATACCGCTCCACCTATGTCCCAGTCTTGACATATGGATGCGAGTCGTGGGCAATGACTACAACCCACAAAAGCCAGATCCAAACCTCAGAAATGAGGTATCTGAGGAAAGTGGTTGAAGTAACAAGAAGAGACATGGTCCGCAACCAGACGATCCGTCAAGGCCTAAAATCCCATCCGCTGCAGACCCAAATAGAACAGTCCCAACTAAGATGGTTTGGCCATGTCTGCAGAATGGGAGAAGATCGGCTACCACGACAAGCATGGGAAACAAAGAGCCAGGGATCCAGACCTCCAGGACGACCCAGAGTCCGCTGGGAGGACAACATTAGACAATCTTTGAAGGACCGAGGACTAGAATAGAACCAGGCTAGGAAGAAGACAGCTGATAGAATGGTCTGGCGCTCTCTCTTCCAAACCTCTACACCTCACGGTAGAAGGGGAATGACAAAGTAAGTAAGTAATATGATATTAACATTATTTACGTAAATATTTATGCAAAAATACTATATGACTGCAATAATTTAATTGCATTGCACTAGTAGGCCATTAGCCACTAGTTGTTCGCCTGAGTAGGGCATAGTGATATAAGATATTATAGAAAAATAAATGTTGTGCTTACATATAATTTGTAAAGCAATTTGTCAGTTTTCTGGTTGACTAAGTGAGTGAATTAGATAGTCAACATGGCGACTCTAGAAACTTTTATGAAGATTGGGAAGGAATTTGCCTACAAAAGGGGAGGCACTTAGAGATTTTTCTTTGGCTGAGTTAGCTAAAGCGAAACGAGAGGAGGCTAGGAAAAAACTTGAATTAGCTGAACAGGAAAAGAAGAGAGCTGAACAGGAAGCTAAAGAAGAGAAGAAGAGAGCTGAACAGGAAGCGAGGGATGAAATAAGACGTATTGAAGAGGAGAAAAAAATGCAACAAGAATAGAGGTTAATGCTTCTTCAGTTAGAAAAATTGAAATTAAAAGCTCAACTTGCAAATAGTAGCAACAATAGTAATTCACATACTACTTCTTCAATGGGGCATACTAGAGGAAATGATAGGTTTCAATTACCTGTATTTAACCAGAATATTGATGACGTAACATGCTACCTTTCAAGGTTTGAAGATGTATGTGTAGCAAATAAACGTGATAAATCCGTATGGGTTACAAAACTGAGGGAATATTTGGTTTGTGAGCCAATGGTTGCCATTGATACCTAATGAAGCAGTTAGAAAAAAACTATGAAGCTGCTAGAGTGGTACTGTTGAAACGTTTTCAACTTAACGAAGAAGGTTATAGAGTCAAGTTTAAAACAATGATTCCAGATTCGAGCAAAGATTTCTCTGAATTTATTGCTGCAATAAGGATCACTTTTAATAGATGGATTGAACTTTCAGGTATTGAGAAATCCTATGATAAGCTTGTAGATTTAATGCTCAGGGATAAAGTGTTATCCTCTGTAAGCAAACCATTTTGGTCGTTCTTACAGGAACGTAAACCACCAACTTTATCTGCTATGGAAGAAAAAGCAGTCCAATTCTGCACTGCACATCCCGGATCATGCATTGCAAACACTCAATTAAGAGAAGCTTTACCAGTTGCTTCTGTTGCAATGTGGAATAATAACAATAGAGCAAGATCTCATAGTCTAGACATAAATTTTATACATAAAAGAACTAATGACAACAATTACTATAGAAATAATGAGTTCAACAAAAATGATAATTTCAGTAGAGGTCGACAACAGTTTAGAAACCAGCCACCTTAATATAGGAATAACAGCAATTTTCAACAGGGATCAAACTGGAAGAAACAAAATAATTTCATTCCTCATAATGATAATAATTTGCGTAACACAAATCAATATTATAGAACCAGAAATAATGGTCAAAATGGTAGACATCTAAATAATTATGTTGATCGCCATAGACAGCGATCAAACTCACGTGGACCACAGAGGTTCAAACATAATGCAGGGGCGGCACTGACTAGCAGTTTACCCTTGGGTAGTCAAGACTCTAATAAACAGGTGCATTCGTCTGCATGCTGTTCATTTGATTTAGATGTGGCAAATAGTTGCCCAGAATGTCTAACTATATTTCAGAAGGACAGCACTACAGTTCTGATGTGTGGACACCCTATCCCAGCTGTTAGTCTCTCCGCTAATGACGGTACAGAAACTTTGATATTTAACAGAGGAATGGTATATGGTACTATTGTATCAGTTTTAAGGGATTCAGGTTCCACAACCATCGGAATTAGACAGTCTCTTGTTCACCCTAGTTGTTCAACGGGTAAAAGTGTGAAATGTATTACATTCGGTGGTACAATTGAGTAATATCCCACTGCCATTATTGATGTACGTACACCATTCTTTTCAGGAAAAGTTAATGTATGTTTATTACAGAATCCAGTCGCTGACTTCACAGTTGGGCGTATTCATTGGAGTAGAGACTGCACACCAGAGGATATTGAGGATTGGGAAAGAAAAAATGTGTTCATTGCCAATGCAGTTACAACACGAGCCCAGGCTCAAGCGTTGGAGAAAGAACAAAGTTCAGAGCTTGACACAGTTACTCAGAATGACACTGAAGTCCAGTCAGTGATAGACAGAGTGTCTTTCGCCACAAAACAAAGAGAAGATAACTCATTGAAAACATTGTTTGCCTTGGTCAAAAATAATGATGATGTTGGGTTCAATACCAGCGCAAACATTGGTTTACTATTAAAAATGATATTTTACTTAGAAACTATATGAATCACTCTGATATAAAACAACAGGTCATGGTACCTTTTACATTAGCCCATATATCTTAAGACATGCACATGACTCACACTGCGAGGGTCATATTGGATACACTCGGACACGTTCTAGAGCGTTATCTTCATTTTTTGGGCCAGGTGTTTCCCGAGACGTATCGTTATACGTACGTTCATGCGTTACCTGCCAGGAAGTCAAGTCTCGAGGAGCGTTCCATACTGCTCCAATCCAGGCATGTGACATATCGGTCCGTCCTTTTGACAAGATAGCCATTAACATTATTGGTCCTCTACTACCTTCTGCCAGACGTCACAGATTTGTCCTCACGTGCATTGATTTGTGCACTCGATGACCAGAAGCCATCCCTTTTAAGCATACCTCTACATCTGACATAGCGGATGCACTTCATTTGTTCTTTTCAAGAATAGGTTTTCCTAGGAAACTCCTTTCTGATCATAGGTCTCAATTCGTCTCTGACACCATGACATCTATTATGAAGTTTCTTAATATAGGTAGAAGTCTAAGTAGCATATATCACCCTATGATCAATGGTTCTGTGGAGAGGCTCAACAGAACTCTCAAACAACTATTGCATAAGGTTAGGACTAAGTATCCTCAGGATTGGGACAGTATCCTACCTGCTGTGCTGTTTGCATATCGACAGGTGCCGCATTAACAGACCGTCTTCTCTCCTTTTGAGCTCGTGTTTGGTGCTCCACCAAGGGGTCTTTTTTTTTTTTTTTTTTTTTCTATAACCAGCGGCACTCGAGCTTTCCAGCTCTTTCGGCCCAATGACATGTCATTGCGAGGCTGGGGGTCAGTGGACTTTCCTTCCAACCCGGTCAGGAGCTTCGCTCCTTCCCATCCACACGGGATTTATGTGCAGGAGCCGTTCAGGTTATTCAGTCAAATTTCCGGCCGTAAACATTTCTTCAAACGCCGACGGCCGGGTTTGAACCATGAACACCTGGTCGCCAGTACAACGTCGTAGCCATTACACCAGCGCGGCTCCCAGGGGTCTGTTAAGAACAGAACTGGTGTAAGGGACGTAAATCTGAGTATATTAGTAGTCAAGATAGATTCTGAGTTGGAGCACTTGTGTGCTTGTTGGCTATTGAATTGTTTTGAAAATATCTCGTGGTAGTTTCGAGAGATAGATTACAGAAGGCGTGGAAAAACGCTGATCATCTCAAGTGTGAGATATATTTATTCTGTAATGTTTTGAGCGGGGTGAGAATAGCTCGCGGCTAGCCCGCAGATGATTGATTGACTGAGTTGTGTTGACCGTGAGGAAGTCTCGTGACTGCTTTTGAGCGGAACGAGTGTGTTATCTGGAGAGAGTGTTCTGGGCGTTTGACCGAGTAGGTCAAGACAGTGTTTTTGGGAAGTGTGAATTGCCTGTACAGTGCTGAAGTTAATATGTCGACGGATTTTTCGCTGTGGGTACAGCGTAGTATAAAACTGCAGTTTGAATTATTGTGAAAATGTTTATGAGGCCAAGATTTTGTGTAGGCCATTTTGATAACTGCAGTGTGCAGTCTTTAAAGGCCATTATTTCCTGTGAGAGGATAGTAGCTGAAGATTTTGTGTAGGCCATTTTGATAACTGCAGTGTGCAGTCCTTAAAGGCCATGATCTGTGAGAGGATCGTTATTGATGATACTTTAAAGCGCTGATGAATATATGTATAGGCCAATATTTCCTGTGACAGGATAGTTGTTGATGAATTATATAAAGGCCATGATCTCCTGTGAGAGGATCGTTATTGATGATACTTTGTAGCGCTGATGAATTATATAAAGGCCATTGTTTCCTGTGAGAGGATAGTTGTTGAGGAAGAGATAGCGCTGAATTATTGATGATACTTTATAGCGCTGATCTCATAGTAACTGCCGAGTGCGCAGGCCTTATGTGTTAAGATATATTTCGTGTTATGCTGTGAACTGTATCCTGACTATGTGCATTTCATATCAATGTGTTGTGACGTGAATAAAGTAGTATTAAATGTCACCAGTCGTTTACAACCATCCATGACTCTTGTGTACGTACCTGTGGTGTAAACGACTAAACCAACACACGCACTCAATATTCCAGACGTGACAGTAGTAACACATATTTATTACTAGCCTATGTGACGATGATGTAGACTTGAACACACATACCTTTGAAACATAACCTTATTGTTTCAGTGGTGGACCATTCCAAGTTGGAACGAATACACGATATTCGCGTGACAAGAGTTTGAGTGAACTTTGACCTATTTATTGGATCTGCCTGTGTGGCGCATTCAAGGAAACCAAACGTGTCAGTAACTTAACATAACGCTATTCTTATCAAGTGGTGGATTACAATCAAGCAGGATCTACTGCTATATTGCAAGACTGATTATACCTACTTAACATATTTAGGAATAGCTCTGTGTGGCCGTGGCCTGTAATACAGAATCCTTTAGCAACGTATCTCTATATTTACCCTGTGTGGCGTATGTGTATGTATCAACAATAGACGCCTTATAAGGATGACAACAAACTTATCGGTATCCATAACCCACCTTTATCGGACGGTATCAGGGTCCAATGGGTCTGATAAAAGAATCTGCTTGTTGACTCTGAGATGACTTAGGACACACAGTCATCCCTATGAGTATGTTATCAATTTGCGTCAAAAAATTGTCGACGCTTGTCAGTTGGCTACAGCTTCGTCAGAGGCTGCCAAATATAAATCACGTCTGTTCCAAAATAAAAATAGGCGTCTACGTCAACGGTTTCCGGTGATGAAGCTTTTGTGTTGCTTCCTCGGAAAGATAATAAATTACTCATTGCTTGGAATGGTCCATTTAGAGTGATGGACAGGATTTCTGATGTTAATTACATCTTGGATGTTAAGGGTCAAAAGAAAATCTTTCATGTTAATATGATTAAAGAGTTTAATACTCGTCCTGAGCATTTGCAGGCCATTTTTCATGATCTTGATGACAATGTAGTTAGTTCTTGTCATTATTCGAGTCTATCGGTGATTCAGGAGGAGGAATCTTCTTTTCCTGATATTCACATGTCATTACCTTTACCTGCTCTGCATGCTACAGAATCTTGGCGAGATGTATCTATTTCTCCTTCTTTATCCTCACAACAACATCGACAGATTTCTAATCTTCTAGAATCTTTTTCTGATGTTCTGACTGATTTGCCTGGTCAAATATCTGTGATCTGTCATGATATCATTGATAAGCGTCTTTTTTGGTTACTACGTTAATAAAGCTGGTATTGGTGTAAATGGTCAACTCAAAAACCGGCACAGCGTTGGGCATACAGGTCACCTTGTCCAAAAACGTAATGAGGCCCCGACAAGGATGTAATGTTGACTATTAGTGTGAATGTGAGTGTCAATACACGAATGCATGGATTGTTCTGCAGAGTTGACTAGAAGATCAGAACACTCACTCACACGTAGCTAGAAGTCAAGGATGGCTGGAACTACTGTGGTCGTTTCATACTGTTTAATTGGACGCACACACTTGGACAGTACGAGTATAGTTACAGGAAAACAGGTCGACATATATCATCATACTGTTGATCAATGGTCTACAATCTTAAGTTGGCATTCATGTTGAAGAACATTACAATGGAACGTCCGTAGACAAGCACTTAGATTTCCACTGTTTATAAATATAACCATCAGGCCTTACTGACCGATCATGTCAGTTAATAAATAATGTTCAAGCATGACTCCTAGACAGAACCTCTTTTCTAGCGAAGATTCCTTTAGGTAAAGTTCAGCAAATATTTCTGAAGACAATGTTAACCCACCAGTATTGGGTTTTCTTTATAACTGTGATCTCTTAATCATCACCTGATAATAAGGGGCATCCCTGTTCTCTGATCGATGATCGACAAAAAATAGGATCCAAAATGGCTTCTGGTTCCAATGAGCATTACTCACTATACAGATGCATAGCAAAGCTTCAATAAAGGCATTGTTCATGAACACAAATGTTTCTACAAGAATCAGCATATTCTTTCATCATAACTGCTGCATACAATCATATACAGTGCTGCTAGGTAACATGTCATCCCGACATATTGATATAGATAATCATCATGTAGACGTCTGCCCATCTAAGCCTAGCAAGGAAAAGTTCAGCAAACAAGTTCTTTTACCTGGGCATGGGAAATACACTAGCAGAACACATACGCCCTCTCCTGACGTTACAGAATAAACACTGGGGAACTCATAGACTTAATAATCATATCAGAAACTATCTTCTTCCCCATAATAGATCACAGCGATCAACAAACTTCGGACTGGTCTCTGACATGGCATTCACCAGGCTCCATCAACACGGAAGACCCTCTTTCGTCTCCGCATGCGCAGAAACTGCCTGACCCCAAGTTCAGTACAAGGAAAAATAGTCCCACTTAGACATACAAAGATATCACGATATAAGACCGAATCGTCAGAAATAGACACGGAGCAAACATAGACTCGGACCATAAACATTCCTGCATAAATCTAAGCAAGAACAATCTGTTTCTGGCCCAACAAGGAACAGACCAACAAAATCTGGATCCATACGCCAAGTTCGATATCCAGGGGAGATAACCCATATAACAAAAGTATCAATCAATCATGGGTGATATATCTTTGGCCAGGAAAGCATCCTGATTCTGAAAACAAATACTTTCCCTCAGACAAATAAATATTATAAAAACTACATACATTGCCACCAGTAATCTGTTGGTAACAATCATCCTCACAGATGATATACCTATTCGTTTACGTCCCTATCCAGTTCAAATTCATTACCAGAGTAGGACAGCTCAAGAACTTGATCAAATGTTAAGTTTAGGAATTATCGAGAACAGCAATTCTCCATATTCATCATCACTAGTCATTGTACGAAAAAAAGATAACAACATTAGATTCTGTGTGGATTATAGAAATTTAAATGCTAAGACAATTTCTGATAGTGAACCACACCCACTTCTTGACGACTTACTTACTCGTCTAGCTACAGCTACTTTATTCACAAAAATAGATCCCACAAAGGGATATTGGCAGATTCCGTTAACGGATCAAGCCAAATATCTTACTGCGTTTTCGACTCCACGGGGATTATACCAGTGGAACGTCATGCCTTTTGGGCTCATGAACGCACCTGCAACATTTATTCGCATAATGCGAAAAATATTGGCACATAGATCAGATATCATTACGTACATTGACGATATCTGCCTGTTTAGTTCATCGTTTGAAGAACATTTCATAGGACTACGTTCTTTGTTGGATACTTTACGATTGCACACTTTGACTGCAAGACCTACTAAAGTTCAAATTGCATTAAAGGAAATTACTTTCCTTGGTCATACCATTGGTTCCGGTCGTATTCAGACTTTACCTTAGAATGTTTCAAAGATTCTCAATCTATCTATCCCTACTACTAAGAAACAGGTTCGAAGATTGTTAGGATTAGTCCATTACTACAGTAGATTTATCCCTAACTTCTCTACTATAACAGCTGTATTGCCTTCCCTCTTGCGGAAAGGAATGCCTGCAAGGGTAAGTTGGTCTAATGAATGTAATATCGCGTTTCATAAAATACTAGACATTTTTTCTAAACCTCCTATTTTAAGGTTACCAGATATTACTAAAATTTGTGTTCTTCGTACAGATGCGAGTAACTTCAGCATGGATGCTAGTCTCCTTCAAGACCATGATGGAGTGTTACACCCTAAATTGTTTATCTCAAGAAAGCTCACTGAAACGGAGAAAAAGTATTCCGTCATTGACATGGAGTTGCTTACGATCGTCTTGTCCATTCAGAAACTGGAGAGATTTTTGCTAGGAGCACCTTTCACCATTCAAACTGATCAGAAGGCTGTGGCTGCTCTCAGACGCGCCAATCACAAGAATGCAAAATTGGCAAGATTCTCCATTTTACTCCAACCTTTAAATTTTTCGATTGAATCGATTCCACGGTCAGAGAATGTTGTGGCTGACTCCTTATCTCGTCACCCGTCTTCAATGCCCGATGACAAGTTATTATTCAAATAAACTGCACTACATATATGACTGTGCTTATCACTCTGGTTGACTCCTAAGATATCAAACGTTACATATTATTTATGACTGCTTATGACTTCTTTATTAAATATTTCGATGAACAGTGGAAAAATCTACTCACGTTTGATGATCGCTCTTTCACCAAGCTAAACAGGTCAAATCTTCCACATGGAGTTTCTGAATCTTGTCTGACAAAGACGAATTGGAATATTGATCACGTCTCATATCTTGGGACATATGTACTTTTCGTTAGAACTACAGCAAGTTAATTCGACTTATTTTGATGCCCGATGTTGGTACTTCATGTTTACGGTGATGGCCTTTGGATTGTGTCCATAGAGATCTACCACTTGATACGGTGCAATCTACCCGCACTACCTGATCAAACATTTACTTGACTATTTGCTACGTACATCGTCCATGGTGTCTGCTTACTTCTTAGGATTCGATAAAGCGGAATTCACACTTGTTACGTGTTCAATTTCATGTATATTTCGTACTTTCACGGAAATAACATTGGATAAGTCGTGAATGGAACTCCGTACTTCTCAGAGGTGCTCAATCGGAGAAAGGTCAGGTGAATAAGCTGGCCACGCCATCCTGATGATCCCATGTTGCTGAATAAACTCATTCACCACACGAGCTCGATGGGGCCGAGCGTTATCGTCTTGGAGGATGGTATTACCACCTTTGGCCTCCAGAGCAGGCTGAACTATTGGTCTCAAGTTTTTGTTCTGGTATCTTTGGCCAGTGAAGTTGCCTTGGATGATGTAGAGTGGGGTCCTGCCGTGTCTGTAGAAGCCTCACCAGACCATGACAGAACCCCTACCATAACGATGCACCTCTCGAATTGTGTCATCAATAAATCGCTCTCCTGGTCGTCTCCAAACTCGAATCCTGCCATCATTGAATGACACAGTGAAGCGAGATTCCATAGTGAAGAGAACTTGACTCCATTGTTGCCTTGTCCATCGGATGTGCTCGCGACACCAAGCAACACGGGCTCTGCGATGAGCAGGAGTAAGAGGGGTTCTGACTGCAGGACGTCGAGCAGCCAGTCCAAATTCATGTAAACGTCTGCGAATGGTGCTTTGACTGACATTAACGTTTACAGTTTGTCTCAGCTGACATCTTAGAGTGGAACAAGTCACTGTTCGATGGCGCAGGGCTGACAACAAGAGGTACCGGTCATCATGTCTATTGGTGCATCTAGGGTGACCTGGCCGGTGGCGATCCTCCATATTTCTTGTGGCCTGAAATCTCTCCAAAATTCTTTGGATAGTAGAGTGTGACACTGCAAGCCGTCTAGCAACTTCACGGACAGATAAACCACTTTAAACCCACGCTATAGCCCTCATTCTTTGTAAGGTGTCAAGACTTCTTCTCGGTGGCATGTGTGGTGAAGTGGGATGTTATAAATATTTATAGGGGACTTAGTGTACTGACTGAGATCAGCTGTGAAGGTATCTATATCTAATAAGAGTAGTGTATTATAGATAACCTTACTTGCTGCCACACATGTATGCCTCAGTCAGAATTATTCTGGAATAGTGTGATGACTACGTTATATGTCTAGGGTATGTGTATGATGAAGTGTAAGTCATAACAACAACAGACAGATAAACAATTTAATTTATTCCACCACACTTGACAACACTGTGACACTCACATACATAAAACACTCTACGAGGATATCTTAAAGGAGTCACTGATAACTTTTCAAATAACAATATGTATTCAGTGCTGTCATGAATGTATATGTGTCCTGATTCAAATACAAAGGGAACCAGGAATCACAATCAATTTTAATTACAAGTTCTATGTACAGAATTTATTAATATGATTCTTGTAGTGACATATATTATTAATAGTATCCTATGTGTGTCAGTTGTGTAGTAGTAATATGAGGTAATACTGGTTTTGTTTTGTTCAAGCTCTGTTGGTATTTGTCATCATGACTTCAATAGTTTGTTTCTATTGGAACTAGTATTGGAGATGTTCTCAGTTCCTGGTATTAAAACAATTAAATTCCCCTCTTAATGTTATTTTACAATGTCATTTTAAGATGGGTGTCGTGAAATATTCTAATCTACATATATAAATTATCAGGTAAATGTAAAGCCTAACAAGTAAATTTAATAAAGAAAAGAGCAATGGTAAAATAACAGTGCTGTCACAATGACAGTACTCGAAATCCCCTTTGTTTTATGCTTCGTCTGCAAATTGTAACGTTTCCACGTTAAATATAAGCCACTGCATAATTACAAGCGTTTCCACAACACATTAAAACGGGTATTGCATTTCTAAGAAAAACATTGAGAGGCAAACTGCGTAATGACCTAAATTAATCCTAACATTAATTATACTACGTTACCAAAACGAACGAACAGATGGACTAAAGGATAGAGAGAAGGGAGAGGCAGAAAGCCGAACACATGCAACACTAAACTCGCGTCGCGCGATACACAATTACTACTATCACGCGTGTAAGGCCACATGCACTAACTTTTTTTCAGACGGACAGTGATAAAAACCCTAACCTTCCCAGAGTTAGGTTTTTAAATCCTGAAAAACTCTTATTAGGAAAGATGACAATAGATGGGTTTACGTTTGAAAACATTACAGTACCCAGACAACACATCTTCGAAACAGGAGGTAGAAGAAATTGCATATTTTGAACGCAGCCACTTAGCTCTTTTAAATTTGTATATTTGGGTTCCTTAGGGCTTGCTGACAAAGAATATGTAAAACGTTATGCAAATAGTCTAGGAATTAACAAGTTATAGCCAAAATAAAATGATGGTGCTGTCAGACAACACCCAAAATCAGAATCGCTCAGTGGTAGATTTTTTAAACCACCATTGTACGGGAAATGGGCCACAAGTTACATTTGAACTGATTGGCTGGAATGATATGTAAGGCTAAACACGATTAGTCGGACTATAAATGCTATCCTTGGTTGTTAGGGGAGACGTAGGAAGGTAAAATTTTTTCAAACACTTGTCGAAACGTGGCTCCATTGGCCAGACTCGCTGATATAATCACTTAGGAGCGTTAGTTCGAGACCACTAGTTCAAATAAGCTTGATAAAGCAACAGTGCGTTGAAGCCAGCTCATATTTTTGCTAAATAAAAGCCTGGAACATAAGCAGATGGGAATTTGTGCCAGTATTTGTGCCAGAATTCATTGCTAGTCAACGTATCTGTTTTTATTTCCATGAATTGTGGTAAGCTTGAAACATTCAGTATCTTTTAATGAAAATTGAATGTGAATTGTTAATTTATGCCTGTATATATGTGTAGTTCAGTAGCGAACATGATGTAAAGCCTATAATGCTCCAGCCTGAACAGAAGGTGTCGGAGGAAAGTAAAACTGCATGGAATGGCCAAACAGTACACTGACACCTAGATTATTGATTAGACAGAAATAATGCTGGAATTGCAGAGGCGTAGTAACCATTAAGGAGGTTAATACTGGTATAAAGTATTTCAGATGAAGCTGACAGTTGGCCTAACGCTCTGAACTCAATGTTTGTGATGTATTGTGCTCAGTGTAGAACTAGAGTATCAATTAGTTATGAAGTAGAAGGTACATCCTTCTTGTTTTCAGGGACCGTGGTCTTGACGTTATTGAGCAGCACCTGGTCAGAGCTTTGCTGAATCCAGAGTCGGACAGCATACTCCTTGGTCCATTTAGCTATCAGTGAGGTGTCTCCAGAGCCCAGGGGTGAAATCGAGCAGAGGAGTCTTTTCCTGCCGCCATCACGCAAGATAAGCTGATGTGGCCAGCTGAGCTCAACATTATGTACCCCCATCTTAAAATAACATTGTAACATAAACTTAAGAGGGGAAGTAAATTGTTTTAATATCAGGAACTGAGAACATCTCCAATACTAGTTCCAATAAAGACAAACTATTGAAGTCATGATGACAAATACCAACAGAGCTTGAACAAAACAAAACCAGTATTACCTCATATTACTACTGATAAAGGTTGATAATGTTGGATTTTTATTCCCGTTAATGATATCCACCAAAAGATAGATATAAGTGGATGGAAGCAGACATCATCATCATCATCAGTTGATAAGATCTCTATGGTGTTGTTTGCTCCACTGTAGTGTATGGAATGTCAACTTGACCTACGCAGTGGTGTGTAGACATGGATTGAGTGTACAATGTGCGAATGATGATAAGGGTTCGTGTTGTTGACAAATGTTCTTTTCTCACACTCATGTATGACTGGAAGTCATCGACACCAACGACTGTGTACCTTTTCTAAAGTTTAATTGGACGTACACACTCGACAGCACAGATAGTGACAAATCACAGGTTGGCATAATACATCATAGTACAGTGGATAAATGGTCTTGCAATGTTATGTTACATGGGCACTCATGTAGATTAATATTATAATGGACTGTCAGTAGCCAAGCCCTCAGCATCGCCCATACATATAAATCATCTGACTTCACTGACTGAGCACGTCAGCTTATAAACAATATTTCAGATGGCTTCTAAACCTAATCTCGTTTAGCGACGATTCTCCCACATAATGTTCAGCACATATTTTTTCCATATAATAATATTGAACCGCTGATAAAGGGTTCTCATGTGTAGCAGTGATCTCTGGACTAAACAAGCGATAATACGGGCATCCCTTTTCTCTTCTTGAAAGTCACTACATGTTTGGTTCCAAGATGGCTTCACTCGTGAGCTGTCACTCACGTTTGGATACAGATAATGAATCTGTCCTAAAGTTAGTCATTCATAAAACATTGCATTGCTCTGTAGATTTGATCATGAACAATTGACTGCATTCTACAGAATATAGTGCTGCTAGGAATCGAAGTCGTTTTCATCGAGTCAAATATATTCTCTTATCGAAAATGGTGGCTTCGTACGAGAGTTCATAAAAGTATCTTGGATTACCTTGGTATAAGAAATATGAAACTGCCATTCCTTGGCAATACGAATAAACACTGGGGTAAAGCATACACGATAGGTCTAGACGACTATCACTTTCCCCACAAATACTGAGATCACTTTTTCCCCGGCGACAGGCCGACATAGGAAACACAGTCCCTATCAGGACGAAGCCAAATCACACCACACTCTAGCGACACATCCGCCGAATAGCCTTCGACCTCTCTAGAGACAACAGAACATATAGTTCGACTTAGATATGTAAAGATATACAGATATAAGACAGACTCGTCCTACTCAGACAAACAATACACATAAATTCAGGCCATAGATATTCTGAAGCAAGAACAATCTATTATTACCCAAACAACGAATAAATCGCAGTAAAATGGATTTATCCGCGGAGTTTGATCGAAAGAGCCGACACAACTTTCAAGGGAAGTAACTCAATAATGACTTTCCCTTAAGCACTAAAAAATTACCTATGTATAATATTGTAAGATATCAAAGACTGCACGTAACAACTACTACACAACTGACACACATAGGATACTTTTAAAAATATATGTCACTACAAAATTCATATTAATAAATTCTGTATATATATAACTTGTAATTAAAATTGATTGTGATTCCTGGTTCCTTTGTATTTGAATCAGGACACATATACATTCATGACAGCAATGAATACATATTGTTATTTGAAAAGTTATCAGTGACTCCTTTAAGATATCCTTGTAGAGTGTTTTATGTATGTGAGGTCACAGTGTTGTCAAGTGTGGTGGAATAAATTAAATTGTTTATATGTCTGTTGTTGTTATGACTTACACTTCATCATACACATACCCTAGACATAAAACGTAGTCATCACATTATTCCAGAATAATTCTGACTGAGATATATATATATATGTGGCAGCAAGTAAGGTTATCTATAATACACTACTCTTATTAGATATAGATACCTTCACAGCTGATCTCAGTCAGTACACTAAGTCCCCTATAAATATTTATAACATCCCACTTCACCACATATATTGGGGTCTCGCTCTTGGGATTTTGAATCTTTCCCTATTAAAAATATTGGGGGTAATTCACTTCAGGGAATATAAGAATTAAAAGGTATCCTTGGGTGGAATTAAATAAGGTTGAGCTCACGGTGCCTGTGTTGTCCATTAGATATATATTTAGAGATTGAATTGTTGGTTAGACATTGTATAAATTTACCTGATAGACAATGGCGGACCTGGCCAAATTTCGATCTGCTGCTGTTCAGACTGCAAAAGAGTTAGGATTAGATGGGCAAGTTATGGTTGCCTATGTCACTACGGAATGTGACAAATTTATTGAACGCGAAGAAAGAAGGTTTGAAGCCGAAAGAAAGTTAGAGGCTGAAAAAGAAATTAAGAGGTTGCAGATTGAGGCTGAGGCTAAGAAATTGGAAGCAGAAAGAGAAGACAAAAGATTAGCTGCAGAAAGAGAAGAGAAGAAATTAGCTGCAGAAAGAGAAGAGAAGAAATTAGCTGCAGAAAGAGAAGACAAGAAATTAGCTGCAGAAAGGGAAGCAGAAGATAAAAGATTACAAAGGGAACATGAGTTACGACTAAGGGAGTTTGAGTTTCAAGGCCATGCTCCTGAAAATGGTGCCAGTCCCTTTGCCTCTGATGCCACTGCTAGCCAAGGAGCCTCAACCTCAGCTATGAATTTTCATTTAGATCATTTTGTTGAGAAAGACGATGATATAGAGAGCTATCTAAATAGGTATGAACTATTAGCTACCACGTATGGGTTAGAGAGAGAAAGGTGGAGCTTAAAGTTATCTCAAGGACTTCGTGGGGCAGCTTATGAAGTTTTTGCAAAAATGAGCAGAGGTGATCAGGAAAATTATGACATGCTAAAGCAGGCTCTTTTGTTAAGATATGAAAAGAATGCAGAATTTTATAGGAAAAAATTTAGGAATGCTAAACTACTGTCAGGTGAAACCTATCACCAGTTCTCTGCACGAATAGAGACATACTTGGAGAAATGGACTTCTCTGGGGAAAACCCAAGATCTTAAGGAAATGGTCCTTATAGAGCAATTAAGAGAGTCCATGGCTCCAGACCTGAGAAAGTTTCTCATGGAACAAGGTGCAGAGAGGCTGGGTGAGTTGCTAAATGTTGCTGAAAGGTATCAAGCAGCTCAAGCAGAGGTAACAGGTAATAAAAAGAAACAAGTGGATAACTTTAGGGCACCACAGAACTTTAATAAATTTGATCCTAGGGATCAAAACAAAGGTAAGCACCAATTTGATAGGCCACGGTATGAAAATAAAAATAAATTCCCACAATTCGATGAAAGGAAATATGATGAAAGAAAATCTTTCAACCAAGGAAAAAGGTGGTGTAAAATTGTCAGATGGACAATCATGACACTGACCGTTGCAGAAGGAAACCTGTGTATATGGCAACCCTTCAGGTCAGGTCGACCTCAAGACAGGAGGAGGATATTATGTTAGATACCACTCCAGAAGAGATGAGGAAGGCACAGGCTGGGGATAAAACACTCAAGCCTTGTTTCAGAAAATTGTCAACTTGTCATACAACTCCAGGCAAGGGAGATTTTTACATGAAAAACAAGTTGATGTATAGGAAGACTGGAGCTAGATCCAAAGGTCAGGGACAGCTGGTACTTCCTAAAAGATATAGGGCAGACTTAATAAGGAGCCTACATGTGAAACCAGATGGGGACCATGAGAAGATAGGTACCATCATTCAAAAGGTGGCTCACAATTATTATTGGCCCAAAGCAAGATGGGACATTGAGAATTTTGTAGAAAGGTGTAGCATAGCACATGAGGGAACACCCACAAGTGGGAACATGGATCAGGACCTGGACACGCCACGGGGCAAAATTAGGCCTGATAATAAAAAGAAAAATAGATTTGATAAAGTGGACCAAATGGAATGGGAAGCCCCTTTTCACGGACAAGCTTCACTTAACTGTTTTACAATGGCCACTATGCGGAGAGTGCAAAAAGATGTCTTACCCCAGGATAAGCCGAAAATCCCTCAATCGGACTTAAACAAACTGGAGGAAGAGGATGTAGAGAGGAAATCTCTCATCAAGAATTTTAAGTGGGGAGAAAGCCCCAAAAGAAAAATTGGTAGCGGTCGTTTTGTGAATGATAATTCTGGGAGGAAAAATCATCACTATAAAGCTTCGAGTGGAAGAGACCATACCGGTGCATGGACAAATAGGTCCACACAATTAAAGGTCCATATGTAGCTTTGTTAAGAACGTGGACTGATGAAAAGGCAGAGGAAAACATTACATCTTCATACCAATATGTGAATGAGCTGACCACTCGTTTAAAAACTGGCTGGAAACTTGCCAATGAAAATTTGAAACAAGCCAGGAAGAAACATGCTGCCTATTATAACAGGAAGGCGAAAGACAGAAATTTGGCTGTGGGAGAGAAAGTACTGCTTCTTTTGCCCGGGAGTCAGAATAAGTTACAAATTGGATGGCAGGGTCCATATACAGTTTTAGAGAAGGTGTCTAGAACAAATTATAAGATAGATAAGAAGGGGAAAGAAAAAATCTATCATGTGAATCTCCTGAAGAAATATTTGGAAAGAGAACATCAGGAAGAGACACACTTGTTGACCTTGTCCATCGCCATGGAGATGAAAAAGGAACCACTTTCATCATTTGAATATCCATTACACCCCTGTGAGACAGCAGCACAGGTGAAAATCAGTACACATTTAACGAAAACTCAGAAAGAGAGAGTGCAACAGGTTCTAAATAATCATGCAGAGGTGTTAACAGACCGACCAGGGCATACAAACCTATTGGAATATGATATGAAACTGATAGACCCCACACCTGTCTGTATGAAACCATATTCGATTCCGTTTGCTAAGGAGAAAGCTTTGAAGGAAGAGATAGACTATCTATTGAAGGAAGGAATTATTTCGCACAGTGAATCTTCGTATAGTTCCGGTGTTGTACTCTTAAGGAAGCCCTCTGGAGAACATAGACTCTGTATAGATTACAGGAGACTGAATGCTATTACAGAAGGACAGGTGGATCCATTGCCGGATACAAATCAGCTGTTTGCCAGACTAAATAAAGCTAAATATTTCTCAAAAGTGGATCTGAGTAAAGGATACTATCAGATTCCAGTAAAGCCTGAGGTTAGACCATACCTAGCTTTTAGTACCTCAGAAGGACACTATGAGTTTAATAGATTGCCATTTGGATTGAAGAATGCGCCTAGTGTCTTCTCTAGAATGATGAGAAAATTGTTGGATGTAAACATTTCGGAGGAACGTAATGAATCCCTGAGTTGCCTCTTTGATTGAGGATATTCCGAATGTTTCATACAGGATAATAAGAAGATTATGGGATCCACTACGAAAACTCTGCTATCACCAGGTATATGTTATCTCCTCATAACGTACATTTTGAGGGAAATATAATGTTCTCTGGACATGTCATTGCGCAGACTCAGAGAAGAGAAATGGTGAATACGGGTTGCGAAGCAGCATTAAGACAAGCACTCACACTTGCGGCTGTTCAGTAACATAACCGAAATATATTATTGGTTGTAGAAGTCTGAGGCAGATTTCATGAGTAGTGCCTACTCTGAATGGACCCAACTACATAAAACCATGATAGCACCACAGCAGAGTAAAGTCAAGTTGACTTACATTTATCTATGTGTATATAGAATAAAGGACTGACATGGGATGTCTGTTTTAAGAGGGGAGGTGTCGTGAAATATTCTAATCCACATATATAAATTATCAGGTAAATATAAAGCCTAACAAATAAATTTAATAAAGAAAAGAGCAATGGTAAAATAACAGTGCTGTCACAATGACAGTACTCGAAATCCCCTTTGTTTTATGCTTCGTCTGCAAATTGTAACGTTTCCACGTTAAATATAAGCCACTGCATAATTACAAGCGTTTCCACAACACATTAAAACGGGTATTGCATTTCTAAGAAAAACATTGAGAGGCACACTGCGTAATGACCTAAATTAATCCTAACATTAATTATACTACGTTACCAAAACGAACGAACAGATGGACTAAAGGATAGAGAGAAGGGAGAGGCAGAAAGCCGAACACATGCAACACTAAACACGCGTCGCGCGATACACAATTACTACTATCACGCGTGTAAGGCCACATGCACTAACTTTTTTTCAGACGGACAGTGATAAATTCACTACCCTTCCCAGAGTTAGGTTTTTAAAATCCTGACAAACGCTTATTAGAGAGATGACAATAGATGGGTTTACGTTTGAAAACATTACAGTACCCAGACAGCACATCTTCGAAACAGGAGGTAGAAGAAATTGCATATTTTGAACGCAGCCACTTAGCTCTTTTAAATTTGTATATTTGGGTTCCTTAGGGCTTGCTGACAAAGAATATGTAAAACGTTACGCAAATAGTCTAGGAATTAACAAGTTATAGCCAAAATAAAATGATGGTGCTGTCAGACAACACCCAAAATCAGAATCGCTCAGTGGTAGATTTTTTTAAACCACCATTGTACGGGAAATGGGCCACAAGTTACATTTGAACTGATTGGCTGGAATGATATGTAAGGCTAAACACGATTAGTCGGACTATAAATGCTATCCTTGGTTGTTAGGGGAGACGTAGGAAGGTAAAATTTTTTCAAACACTTGTCGAAACGTGGCTCCATTGGCCAGACTCGCTGATATAATCACTTAGGAGCGTTAGTTCGAGACCACTAGTTCAAATAAGCTTGATAAAGCAACAGTGCGTTGAAGCCAGCTCATATTTTTGCTAAATAAAAGCCTGGAACATAAGCAGATGGGAATTTGTGCCAGTATTTGTGCCAGAATTCATTGCTAGTCAACGTATCTGTGTTTATTTCCATGAATTGTGGTAAGCTTGAAACATTCAGTATCTTTTAATGAAAATTGAATGTGAATTGTTAATTTATGCCTGTATATATGTGTAGTTCAGTAGCAAACATGATGTAAAGCCTATAATGCTCCAGCCTGAACAGAAGGTGTCGGAGGAAAGTAAAACTGCATGGAATGGCCAAACAGTACACTGACACCTAGATTATTGATTAGACAGAAATAATGCTGGAATTGCAGAGGCGTAGTAACCATTAAGGAGGTTAATACTGGTATAAAGTATTTCAGATGAAGCTGACAGTTGGCCTAACGCTCTGAACTCAATGTTTGTGATGTATTGTGCTCAGTGTAGAACTAGAGTATCAATTAGTTATGAAGTAGAAGGTACATCCTTCTTGTTTTCAGGGACCGTGGTCTTGACGTTATTGAGCAGCACCTGGTCAGAGCTTTGCTGAATCCAGAGTCGGACAGCATACTCCTTGGTCCATTTAGCTATCAGTGAGGTGTCTCCAGAGCCCAGGGGAGAAATCGAGCAGAGGAGTCTTTTCCTGCCGCCATCACGCAAGATAAGCTGATGTGGCCAGCTGAGCTCAACATTATGTACCCCCATCTTAAAATAACATTGTAACATAAACTTAAGAGGGGAAGTAAATTGTTTTAATATCAGGAACTGAGAACATCTCCAATACTAGTTCCAATAAAGACAAACTATTGAAGTCATGATGACAAATACCAACAGAGCTTGAACAAAACAAAACCAGTATTACCTCATATTACTACTACACAACTGACACACATAGGATACTTTTAATAATATATGTCACTACAAGATTCATATTAATAAATTCTGTACATATAACTTGTAATTAAAATTGATTGTGATTCCTGGTTCCCTTTGTATTTGAATCAGGACACATATACATTCATGACAGCAATGAATACATATTGTTATTTGAAAAGTTATCAGTGACTCCTTTAAGATATCCTTGTAGAGTGTTTTATGTATGTGAGTGTCACAGTGTTGTCAAGTGTGGTGGAATAAATTAAATTGTTTATCTGTCTGTTGTTGTTATGACTTACACTTCATCATACACATACCCTAGACATAAAACGTAGTCATCACATTATTCCAGAATAATTCTGACTGAGATATATATATATATATGTGGCAGCAAGTAAGGTTATCTATAATACACTACTCTTATTAGATATAGATACCTTCACAGCTGATCTCAGTCAGTACACTAAGTCCCCTATAAATATTTATAACATCCCACTTCACCACAATGGGGGTACATAATGTTGAGCTCCATGGCCACACTCTCTTATCTTTCGTGATGACTGCAGTAAAAGACTCCTCTGCTCGATTACTTTAATGAGTTCTGGAGCCACCCCACTGGTTGCTATATGGACCAAGGAGTATGCTGTCCACCTCTGGCTTCAGCAAAGCTCTGACCAGGTGCTGCTCAATAACTTTAAGACCACGGTCCCTGAAACAAGAAGGTTGTACCTTCTACGTCAGAACTAATTTATACTCTATTTCTACACTGAGCACAATACATCACAAACATTGAGTTCAGAGCGTTAGGCCAACTGTCAGCTTCATCTGAAATACTTTATACCAGTATTTCCCTCCCTAATGGTTACTACGCCTCTGCAATTCCAGCATTATTTCTTTCTAGTCAATAATCTAGGTGTCAGTGTACTGTTTGGCCATTCCATGCAGTTTTACTTTCCTCCGACACCTTCTGTTCAATCTGGAGCACTATAGGCTTTACATCATGTTCGCTACTGAACTACACATATATACAGACATAAATTATCAATTTACATTCAATTTTCATTAAAAGATATTGAATATTTCAAGCTTACCACAATTCATTGAAATAATAAACAGTTTCGTTGACTGGCAATGAATATAGCACAACTCCGATCTGCCGATGTCCCAGGCTTTATTTTATAAAAAATATACACTGGTGCTCAACGCACTGCTTCTTAGTAGGTTTATTACAAGATGTGGCAAGGAACAGACGCTCTGAATTGAGTATATTCGCAGCTCTACCCAATCAAACCATGTCTACACATCTTTTAAAAAAAGTACTCCTTTTCACTTTTCCCCTGACAACACAGGATAGTATTTATAGCCCGACCAATCGTGTTTAGTCTTACATTTGTTGCGCTCCAATCAAATAGGAGTTAACATGGTAGGCTATTTCCGTAACGTAATGTTTTTTCAAACACGTTATAAAAAAAAATTGTATGAGCAGAAATGATTTCATGCTGTCAGGCACCCCCACTATTTTATTTTGGCCATAACTTGGTAATTCCTAGACTATTTGCGTAACGTTTTACATATTCTTTGTCAGCAAACCCTAAGGAACCCAAATATACGAATTTAATGGAGCCAATATGCATTTTCTTCTAGGATAGTCGTGCTGTTACTACCTTCTCACTTCCAAACTTGAGGGTGTCTGGGTACTGTCATGTTTTCAAACGTAAACCGGTATAATGTCATAATTCCCAATAAGCGTTTTTCAGGATTTTTAAAACCTAACTCTGGTATGGGTAGGGTTTTTATCACTGACGATTTGAAAAAAAGCCAGTGCTTGTGGCCTTACACGCGTGATGGCAGCAATTGTGTATCGCGCGACGCGTGTTAAGTGTTGCATGTGTCCTTGCTTTCTGCCTCTCCCTTCTCTCTATCCTTTAGTCCATCTGTCTTTTAGTTACGCCGTGTATAAAATGGAATGAATGAAATATTAAATTTAGGTCATTGATCAGCTTGCGTATCTCAAGGTTTTTCCAAGAAAGACAGTACACGTTTCATTGAAGAAAGCGGGTAATAATACGGTAGGCTTTTACTATCAACGTGAAAGCGTTACAATTTGCAGACGAAGGAGAACACAGGGGGATTTTGCGTACAGTCATTGTGACAGCACTGTTCTTTACCATTCTTCTTTCCTTTTATTAAATTTATTTGTTAGGCTTTGCATTTACGTTTTAATTTATATATGGGGATTAGAATAATTCACGACAGCATGGTTTTTGCAAGTGATGAAACTACCCAAGTCTGCTGATTGTAAAACAAATTAAGAGTGAACTCTGTTCACGAAAAGTCGCCATTGCACGTGGAATGTCAATCAGCACGATTACTTCAGCTGTTTGGTTGTACGGAAGTTTGAAAAAATAGATTTAAAATGTGAATTTATGGTCAGCAAATGGTTGTCTGTGAGTTGTTTTTTTATGCTTAACGTGCATAGAGGACTGTCAGAGGAAGATATCGCACCCATGTTTACTAAAAACTTCCTTCATTTAATCATTCTATGCGCTTATATACAAGTGTATTGAAAATAATAGGGTGGCCCTTGACTTTTGACGAGTAGTATACTATATTAGTTTAATTAACTAGCTTTATTTAGTTAACATTACCTACACATAGTTCTATTACAGTTATATTTTATTACATTTGATTAATTAACTGCAATATCATATTACTTTTACAGTTTTTGGTTCACACACTTATTAGTTACTTATGTTAAATTATGCTATACTATATTGACTGTTGACGATTTTTTTCGTTAGTTAAGTTAGTATTTATTTCATATCTTTTTCTTGTGTGACATACTATGATAGTGACAACGACCTTAGACACTGTTTTATTGTAAACATCTCTGGCTGTATGTCGTAATTTTTTTGTGTTTTCGCGCTCCGATTTTTGATTAGATTAATTGCGTTGATAATATTTCATGATTTTAATGTTATGGTATTGTTATGTATATTACATGTTGGCCTCATTTAGATTTGTTACCAGTTTAAATTTACGCGCTTACATTTTTATCTGAAGTCAACATGATGTTTTTTACATTATAAGATATTGCGGGTATAGACGTCACTAGGAAAGGATGACGTAATTAGGTGCTGCACTAATGCATGCAAACGGTCTTTCTTGGCCTTTCGTCGTTTGAATCTGTCTAAGCAAGACGTGGATTATTACTGCTCCCAAAGTTATTGAAGTTTACAGATCTCCTACGTGGCTTATAATGAAACGAAGGTCGCCACTTTTATTCTACATGATGCAGTATTTGAGCATCCTATATTGATGAGCATTTTGATGAAGAAGGAAGTTCAGGGAGTATAATTATAATATTTGCCATCGCCAGCTGTCGGTTATCACTACTTCAATGAGTCCGCTTGCCGGCATTGCTAGTATACAGACCAGACATGTGACGATGAAGCACTGAATATAGGAGACTGATTTGATGTATGTATAAGATGATTGCCATGAACTTGTTATGATGCCTCGTCATTAAATGTATTTGTCCGTGGACCCAACCACGAATATCGTTGTGAAGTTCAATCATGCTGAGACATTGTTGTTGGACACCCACCGCAAGAAACATCAATTAGCACGATACTCTATTAAAACTCTCAAATACCCAATGTAACAATCACGTTCCCAGAAGCATCAGGGAGTGTCTACAAAGACAACCCCTAGAGACGACCGGGTAATCAAATCCATCGTTTCACACTCTCCAACAGTTTCATGTAAGAAGATACGATCTGCTTTGCTTTCTAGAGTCGGAGGACTGTTTCTCGCAGATTAGTGGATGAGTTTGGACTAAAATCATACAAACCTGCCCGAAAACCCAGATTAACACCAGAAATGAAAAAGAAGTCGTCTCTAGGGGTTGTTTTTCTAGGACGACCACTTCTCTTTCTGTCAGAAAAGTACCGTCCAATTGGTACCTGGTGCTCGCATTGTGAACTGCCGTCTTGCTACAGCTAATTCGAACAGAAACATCACGTTCTGTGTACCCTTCTACACGTAATGTCACTATATGAGCTCCTTGAATGGTTGAAAGTGTCGGTTTTTTGCCCATTTTCTTGCGAACGTAAAATCCAGAGATAATACCCTTGAAGCAATCAAAACACACTAAATACAGCAACAGTCTGTGTTTTCACATTTTATATTGTTAGGATGATGCAATAGAATGCAATGATTGCTTTTAGTGTGCCCTAAAATAGCGGATGATGCAACAATCTGTAGTAGTATGGAAATATCCATTTTTTACTAGGTGGTCTTAAACTTTTGGCCACGACTGTAATGTTACTATCAGTGCCAGGAAAAATATTAAACCGGATCGTCTTTGAGAGATTAAAAGAGTCTATAGACCAGTGGTTCCCAAAGTGGGCGGTACAGCCCCCTGGGGGAGTTGGAAGGATCCAAGGGGGCAATACGATACAGAAAAAAGGGGCAAGAGGGGAGCGTTCAGTAGTAAGGGATGGTTCAGGATTTGACAGGCTAAGATTTGGTACGTACGGGAGGGAAATGAGTTGTGAAGTTGAGAGACAACATCAGTGAGACGGGGACGATGCGGATGATTGTATTACTAGAATCATTAAGCAAGTCATAGTTTCGCCTATACGTGCCATTCTGAGCTCAGGTAACCGTTGCTGATCATAAATTGTAATCGAGAACCGCTACAAAAGCGGCGATAACTAAACATATGTTTCCATTCGGTCACTCCTGAAGAAAGAGAAACTATAGCACGTTTCACTAGCTTTGCCCAACTTCAAATGTAATTATCTGATTAACCGTCTAACGTATTAATGCCATTTTTTGCATACGATGTTATATTGGGTTAGACCCAACAAATATATACTTTATATCTGTGCATCTTGTCCAGTTCCCATAAACGGATGAAATCCTTTGATCTTTGTCGGCATACTAATTATTGTGTATCGAGAAAAGAAATTTTACCACTTCATGCACAGATTCTGTGAATTGATTAGGCATAGGCGTGTCTACTATTACAATAATGTGGCCATCACGTTTGCAATTGAATACGTGTTGAAGATGATTTCTTAAATGATCTGTATGCGAAATACTCGTGACATTGTTTGTCATTGACATTTAATGCGCTACCAAACTGGACCTTCCTTGATCTAATTATTTCAATGGGTATCATCTCTTTGCGGTTCATAAATATCATAATGGAACGTTGCTCCTCTAATGTGCTTGTAAATAACGGTAAGGTCATCTTTAAAGAAATTAAACTTCATCCGAATCATAATCAGATGTCTCTGAGAAATTGAAAATCAATCTCGGCTGAATGAAGGACAAACCATCATTCTTCCAATATTCCTCTTCCTCTTGTAACACATGGTTCTCACTTTTCTTCCAATAATCCCTGGCTATATTGGAGATGGCGGCTTTTATAAGTATTTCAACATCTTTTAATTTGAACGTTCTATTTTCTGTTGCTACCTGTTCCTTAATTTTAGCCCATACTAATTCTATTGGGTTTAAGTGAGAATGGTAAGGAGGTAATCTTAAACATCTGTGACCATGTTCATGGATTGCCTTGTCTATGTGAAATATCTTTGTATGCTGTGTCTTTTTTTACAATTCCAAGTAATTCAGGTTCATGGACATTTCGTTGAATGGAATGTTGTTTATGGTCAGCCAAATCTTTATTACATCTTTAATACTTGGTGAATTAGAAACTTTATCTTCTGGTGCCACAACGTTGTGATATGAGGCATTGTCCATTATCAAACACCACGGTCTATCCAAGGAAGGAAGTACATGATTCACAATCCAATCTTGAAATATCTTGCCATTCATCTCTGCATGGTAATCCCTATTATCTGTGGATTTTGAAACAAATATGAGTTCAGTATTATATAGACGCCCATGATGGCTGCTTCCTGGATGTGCAATTATTAGGCGCTGTCCTTTGCTGCTTGGTACTAGTCTCTTAGTTGTTCCATCAGATGATTGCCATTCTCGTTCATTACTGTGGTGCGCATTGATCCAAGTTTCATTTAAATACACAAAATCATAACAATCTCTTCTCATTTCTCTGACCTCGCGTAAATATTTGCTTCTCATTGCAACTATATGAGGCTTCTCACAAATAAGGTTTCTACCACCAACATATTTTCTAAAAGTGAATCCCAAACTCCTAATAGTCCTCCATAGCGTAGATTTGGAAATATCAATGTCATTATTCTTTCTTAACCAAATTTTCAATTTCCTTAAAGTCACTGCCTCATTATTGTGAAACATATTGCAAATTTCTCTGCGGATCAATTCTCTGTCAAAATTATCCACCACTCTTGGCCTAATTTTCGTGTGTAAAACACTGGAATTAGTCATTTCAGATGTCGCTATCCAGCGGTGCAATGATCGTTTGCTTATCCCCAAGGCGTGAATAGTCCTCTTTTGTGGGTTTGAAATAGAATGATATAGTTTTCCTCGAGTAGCTTCATTGCAGAAATACTTAAAAATCCTATTTGTGATTTGCTGTAATGTCATAAAATGTACTCGCAGACTCATTTTTTCCTTCTTAACCACACAATAATTTTTGTAGACACACCTCTGATTGACAATGTGTGCGTTGCACCGGATATAAACTGTTTTATGTTCAAGAAGTGCGATTTCACGCAATTTCACTCAAAAATCATGCCAATTGCTTGATAAACCAAAAATGTGCAAATAAAGGTCGTATAATTTACTGTAGACATTTCAATATGTGTGCGTGTGATGTGTGTTGGCAAGTAGGATTTTATATTATATCGCAAAGAAACGAAAATTGAAACCAATGGCCGCATTTTAATGAAAAATTTAATTCACAGGGTCTATACCATTTCAAATTCACACACAAAATTTCACTTATATGCGTTATATATTCGCTGAGATATAGCATTTTGAAGTTGGGCAAAGCTAGTGAAACGTGCTATACCAGCGAGAAGTCTGTGTTTGGTTCACTAAGATCTTAACAGAAGGGGAAAATCATTCATAAAAAGTGTTTACTATAGTGCGTTTCACAATGTTTGTCGCTGTTTAATATTCAATATCTCTGCAACCACTTGATCGTAATTGTTGCAACTTTGCATATGACCTAATGATCGCTATGTCCCAAGGGGGACATTTTTTTCCTCGTTAACAAACTTATGGTTTTAAATTTTCTTTATTTAAAGTATACAAAATCGACCACCTCCTAGTCCAACCGTGTATTGAAAGGGCTTACCCCTTCATATTTGTGAGCTATTTCGATTTAACATCTTGAACGTATTTCACCCGTGTTACAGCTCACTACCGCACTGTTTTGAACATTACATTTATCCTTCCGGTGCGTTCAGTTACAGTGGCGTATCCTGGTATTGCGAGCTAGGCGTGCTGCTACTTAAAATGAATATGTACGCCTCCTATTTAACCCCTTCCCCTTTTAATTTAAAAACCAACTATATTCAATTACGCCACGATAGTTATTCGGCTGGAAGAAAAACATTAACTAAATAATACATATTTTCACTTACAGGTTTCACTTGAAGATCAGATCTATTCTTCTTTCCCTTTGCAGCAATTTCTCTGTTACAGCATCGTAAAATGTATTCTTCAGTCTAACCTTGCTCAAAAGTTCCTTTTCAATGGACAATAGGCTAAGATTGGAGAGTCGATCTTGACCTTGTGTAGATCTGTGGTAACTGTGAATTCGCTTTAAAGCTGAAAAAGATCTTTCTACAGAAGCAATAGTTGCTGGAATTGTCATGATCAATTCTGCCAGTTTGAACACTTCTTTAAAGCCTGAACTGAGATCATTTTCAACTAAGAACTGCAGTAACTCATGAACTGACTTGTTGCAGAACTCATCCGAACAATAAAGTACAACAAGTTCATTCTTCAATCTTACATAGTGGAACATTTTTTCCATAAACGTCTTTTAATTTTTTGATGATGTCCTCTGGAAAATATTTCCTGTACCCAGTGGAAACGGACAACGTCTGATAATGGCACATGCAGGCAGCAGACATAATGGGCTAGTGAAAAATACTGAACTTATTTTCACTTCCAATTATACGGACAACCGGGACTATCATACCGAGATGAACGGTAACATATTTAGAGAGTGGATTGAAAATACTCTTCTTCCGTCCCTAGACAGACCATCCTGTCTGATAATGGACAACGCATCATACCACAACGCTGTGGCAGAAGAAGACAAAATCCCGACATCTTCGAGTACAAAAGATGCTATAAAGCTTTGGCTCAGAAGAGAAGACATTTCATTTAACGAGGGGTTTCTAGAACCTGAATTACTGTCCCTTGTTAAGAAACCACAAAAGACCAAGATATTCCATATACACAAGTTGATTCAACAGCATGGTCATATGTGTTTGAGACTGCCACCTTATCATTCACATTTAAACCCAGTTGAACTCGTTTGGGCAAAAGTTAAAGGACAGGTGGCGGCTGAAAATAAAACTTTCAAGCTATGCAATATGAAAAAACTAACATATGCCGCCCTCTCGCAGATACACAAAGATTATTGGTGTAAATGTGAAGACCATGTCTTAAAAGAGGAAAATGACTATTGGAAAAAAGATGGACTGTCGTTCGTTCAGCCGAAACTAGTCATCAATATGTAATACTCGTTTGGCTCACAATAAGTGTGTAAATACCTTATATGTTTTCTCCTCCATCTATGTGTATATGTAAACCAATTCATTTCCTTTTTATCTCCGCGATTTCACTACTATTTTTAACATACACAGTACTTTAACCTCTTCATGCATCCATTCACGTTTTAGTATAAAGAGTAACATTTACAACGAATAGGCGTTATTATTTTCTCAAATATTTCGAAGAAATAAAAAAAGGACCTCACGTACTAATCGGTTAGCAAACCCCTCTAACATTCGAATTGTATAGACGCCTATGCCGAAAATATGCAACTTCCTTCATTTACGGTAAATTATTTTCTTCCGGGACAAAATAATTACTTGGTTAAAAAAGATCAAAGGAATTAGCCTTTGCAAGAAAAGAACACTACCTGCAACATTGAATTTTATAAAAACCTTGGGACATTGAAAATATAAGACCACATGCAAAAAATCATGTTTATCAGTGCAAGGAATATGGAGATATTTGAAGTCAATCGTCGACCGATCTTTTTGAAACGCACTATAGTTTAATATGAGCTTTGGCTGTGGCGAGGTGTGCCGGAGTGCACTTTAGGCTGGTAGTGAACGAAATTAGATACCTGCTGGTGTTTCAGAGACGACCGAATTTGCTTTGTTGCAGATTTTATTGTTTCAGTATTTACGGGGGGGGGGGGGGGGGGAATAACATGATATTCGTGGAACGTTAATAAACAAGAGGAAACGTTCAATAGAGCCAACAGTACTTGGCAGTAGGAATCAGTCTTTGAACCTCTGAACCGGCTTTCCTACCTTAAATTCAGACTTTTATAAATCAACTGACGTTTCCAATCTAATTGCATCTTGGTGCTGCCAATGAGCAAAACCAACAGACTTTCTCGGCTCATCTTGTGAACAGGGATTTCAAATAAGCGTGTACCGGGAATCAAACTATTTCATCCTGTCGATTAGGTAAGTTTTCATTTTTTTTTTGTTTGTGTGTACACAGAGCTAGCAGCAGTTATACTAACAGCAATGATTAATTAACCGTTTGAGATAAGAACGGGAGTGCTACAGGGATACCTCTTGTCTCCATTTCTTTTCTTACTAGCAATAGACTGGGTTATGAGAACATCGACAACACAGAACAGAAATGGAATTCAGTGACGCTAACTAAGCAGTTGGATGATCTGGATTTTGCTGATGACTTGGCTCTTTTGTCCCATAACCGTAATCAGATGCAGGACAAATTGAAAACACTCGATGAGAGGTCACAGCAATTGAGTCTGAAAATACACAGGGAAAAGACAACAATAATGAGAATAAATGAAGGTAATGATATCAGCGTTGAACTTGGAGAACTACCACTACCAGATGTAGAATCGTACTCATATCTTGGCAGCAAAATGTGTTGGAGGGACAGATAGTGATATCAAAATAAGAATACAAAAAGCAAGAGGAGCTTTCATGGCATTGGGAAATATATAGAGATCAAGAGAAATCGGATCCAACACGAAAAAAAGAATCTTCAACTCAAATGTGGTCAGTACTATTATATGGCGTAAACAAGGAGAACAATAAAGACAACAACCAAAAAGCTACAGACTTTCATAAACGGGTGCTTGCGTAGAATAAAAGGATTAAAATGGTATGACAAGGTTACCAACATGGAACTGATGACAAGAACCAGACAAGTGCCAGTGGAACAAGAGATGAGAAGAAGACGATGGCGATGGATAAGACACACACTGAGGAAACCTGTTGACAGCATTACAAGGCAGTCTTTGTTCTGGAACCCCCAGGGCAGGAGAGGCAAAGGTAGACCAAGAATATCCTGGAGAAGAGAGCTGGAAACAGAGGTGAAAATGATGAGGAGAACGTGGAAAGAACTTGAGATGATGGCACGTGACAGGAGGACTTAGCATGTGTTTGTTGAAGGCCTATGCTCCTTTGGGAGTGGAGGGTTATGAATGAATTATTAAGCAGATACATTTTGATACAGATTTGCAATATATTGAATATGGTTGTTCAGTCCATTATATTACCTCCTTATATTAACTTGGGCCCGTGCGTTCCTCACATTGTAGTTACGCCACTGGCTCCCAATCTGTGAAGCTTAACGCCTATCTACAAAAGTGAGTTATTTTATATTATTTCATATTAAATAACTATTATTATACTTTCTTAAACCATTATAGGGTTACTTCAATGTTGTTGTAGTTATTGTTGATTGTGTTTAATTTTCTAATTGTTTGTTTTTTGATCTAATGTATTAATGGCTGTGGCTATGAAACGTTGTAAAAAAGAGAAGTAACTGGTAAGAACATTTGTTTAACAATTTCTGTAAGGTCACTTTAAAATCTGTTTTTGTTGTATACTTGACGTATATTTTTCTATCTGCAAAATTGTAAAATTAATTTTTTGTACCAGAATTGTCACGGATTGCCTCCCCTGCTTTGCAGTAGTAGTCCAACAATGGCCAAAACACAAGAGTATCTAAATGGGTCGATAAAGGTGTTTACCTTCGCACAAGATTACTCTTGGCAGAGATGTAGATAGAAGTGTAATGGCGCTTCTATCACAAGATAATTCAGAAGTCAAGAACCATGCGGCATAGCGCTGAGCAATGCTTAACTTATATCTATCCGTCGCCTTTTGTGAAGGATTTAAGCAATGGTTTTTCGCCTGTTCAAGCCCCCAGCTGAGTTAATTCAGAGTTCATCTTATAATTTTATAGCTCTGTTTAGAGGTAAATATATATATATATATATATATATATATATATATATATATATATATATATATATATATATATATATATATATATATATATATATATATATATATATATATATATATATGTATATATATATATATATATATATATATATATATATATACATATAATATTCTGGCTCATACGTTTGCTTTCATACATATAACAAAACTGGAGCGACTATGATTGTTTAGTTTTAAAACAACATGTAACAATTTTAATAATGAATTAGTCTTAAAATAATTATGGAAAGATTGGTGAAATTTTATATTGGAATCAAATTTTCTCCTCACGGAAATTAAATAGAGGATTTTATCAATGTCCGTTGCTTTCGCCTGTTAATAAGCACTTAGCATGTCTACGTGAGTCCTGCAGCCGTTGTACCGTCACTTTCCTGGTGATGCGGGCATTTCTTCGCCTGACTAGTCTTATGAAGGTGGTCAGTGTTGATTCCCTGCTCTCACAACTAAGGGCGTAGAAATGTCAGTCTTGCCGCTTCGTCCTAGGATGGTCTTGTGGCTTCATTCCACAAACTATTGGACAAAATAGGAAACAAATGCCTCTGCTAAGCACTTTTGTTTGAAGCACTCTGACAGGCTCATTCTTCCGTTGTCCACCCACCAATGTTAATCTCTCAGAAGAATTAAATTCTCGAGCACATAACGTAGCTCAATGAATAAGATTAAAATTCACCAATATTCTTCTGTGTATTTACTGGGAAATGTGTCTGGACAGCGTGAATAATAATGTGTGCCTAAATTAACATTACCTAGTTACATAAATCTCGCAAAATGATATGTTACACTTGAGGCACATATGATGTAGTCATCACTCATCACTGCTCCAGCCGGAGTCTTGGGGTCACCTCTGCTGTCGGGTTTTCGCACGACTTATAAGGAGAATTCCCCAGCATTTGCTGTAGTGGTTCATGAATATACTGTTTTCATATGTTGAGGTTGCCAGCCTCATATATAACCACTTAGCAAGAAACCTGTAAAATTTACATTAGTAAATGAATTGTTTACACTAACCCCAAAATTTTGGAAATACACAATCTCCTTGCACAGATTTAGACTGGACACAGCATTGTATTAAATGCTTCGAATCACTTAGGTCTGGAAATTAGAGTTAATTCCTCTGACAGCTAGTGCTCTGCGACATCACTGGCCTGGAAAAACTTTTGTTCAATTCCTCTATGACTTGGTCTGGGAAATCAGAGTTAATTCCTTTGAAGTTGGGGGTTCTGCGAAATCACTGGGCCTAGGAAAACTTTTGTTTAATTCCTCTATGACTTGTGCTCAAATTCCTGAGTTTCCAGTCTTGTATTAAAAATGTGGGTTTACTTGTAAATTCCTAAGTTGCCCAATACTCGATCTGTTACTTATAGTTGTGGAATTTCTAAGTCCAATGTCTTCTTTGTCTTTCTGATCACAGAGAGACTGCAGCGCACAAGTCATATCAGCGTCTCCTAAAAGCCAGAACGAAATGACAGACAAGGAAGAGAATGGTCTCATTTTGACCGGAATATCTTCATTTATGCGTCAGTGCAAGGAAATTTGGAGGGAGTAAATAGAAGTAAAGAATTTTGCAAGAAAAAGTGTCCGTGCATTGAGAAATCTTGTGTTTTTCTTACTCATAATTCAAGATAAAATCGTTAATACGACCGATATAGGAAAACCACATATGGATGGAAAGATAAACTTACCGAAAATTGGAGAATGTTTTTCATAAGGCTTTAACTAGAACATGTGCATGCTCGAGACCGAAGTTTGAACCACGTCTAGCACAAGTCGCCTCGGAAGTGGACATTTTAGGAAAGTAAATCGGAGTTATGGATCTTGGCTTCCGAGACGCCCGATCTCAGCTAATATAAGTGTCGTACGGTACAAAATTTGTTTTATTTGGCCCGTCTAAGTAGAGAGTGACTGTTGACTGATACACGAGAATGTATAGAAAATAGGTTCACTGGTGGTAGGTTCAGGGAAAGAAATGTCTCTGGAATGAGTAGGTTTCTCTCCTCCTGCCTATCCGTACGACTGTACTTTGTTTCCAAGACAGTCTTTGCCTCCCTATCTAAAATAAGACAAGTTACCCTAAACACACAACACTATGTGACAACAAGACACATACACGTGAAAAAAAACTAAGGGTAGATGGATATGGGTCTGTTAAGTCATATTTTAATTAAGGGGAGTTAAGTGTTAAAGACTTGAATGTACGGGTCGGATTTTTTAACACGCTAGTAAACACGCTCTGCGTGATGAGAGAATTTTTTAGTTGGGGGTTGTATGCTCAGTAATGTTTAAACTGTTACCTGACTAGTTGTTAGTTTATTTTAAAATATGATAAAGAAAACTGTTCGAAAGTTCCTAGTGAGATTTTTGAGGTAGGTACGGTTTGAGCTGAGCGATAGTCTCTCGCGGCTAGCCCGCGCATGTGTTATTGGCTGAGCTGTACTGAGATACGGTAATCTCGAGACAGTGCGTTCCTGGGAGTGTTCCGGGATGGTTGTTAGCGATGGTTTTTCGCTGTGTGTACCAGGGGATATCTTTTTTTGGTGAAGGGAGATTTTTTGATAGATATTGTATCTGCTATTCAAAGCCTTGGATATTATGGCTTACTAATGTACTGTTTATTCAAGTGAAGATTGGGAGATATTGTATCTGCTATTTAAAGCCTTGGATATTATGGCTTACTAATGTACTGTTTATTCAAGTGAAGATTGAGAGATATTGTATCTGCTATTTAAAGCCTTGGATATTATGGCTTGCTAATGTACTATTTATTGAAGGGAATGTTCTATGGATCTTATACCTGATACTGTATGCGTATATTGTGAACTGTCGTCCCATGATGTCTACGTAAGTCTGTCGTAAAAAACTGTGAAACGTTACAACTTGTTCCAACATTCCCTGACTCCTTCGTTTGCTGTAGTGTATGGTTGCAGTCTATCTAGATGAAAGAACCCTTATCATTTGCGTATGCAGATATCCATTTTTAGACACTTGTCGGCCATTCGTAAGACCGACCTATGCTGATTCGAATCTATCAGCTACTATATGACATTTTCTCCCTGTCTCCACAAAACTTTGATTTAACAGTGGTGACCACAAGATGATTGCCTCCATCAGCGTAACATCAACATTATCTTCTTCCACCACTCACGGATCTTTAACAGGGTCTGACCAACACACAAAATTAAATTCTTTGTTGTTTATTGTCACAAAACTTGTCATAACATCAAATACCCAAAGATATCAAGAATCATACATATGGAGGTGAAAAAAGAAGAACGGTGCGCCTTCACCGAATGGAGAAAAGCAAAAAAAAATATTAACCCAAAGGTTGAAGGTTGGCACTTGGTTACAGAAATAAACAATCTTGGTGCAATATAAGACCAAGGAAAAGAAAATCAAACAACCACATTAATAGATCTTTCCCAGCAAACAAAAATCATCACACACTCTCTCACTCAGTGTCCACCTCTCACCCTCTTACCTATTGTCTGTTACCCGTGGGTCTGTGGTATTCCTTGTTTATTGAAAATCCCTCGAAAATTCCTTTTTGACTGTGATTAGTGTACCAACTCCAGCTGTCGAGGGTACAAATTTGGTTCCAGTTCGTCCCAAAAAACCATTACTAATGAGGTGAACGCCGAATTTGATAAAATCCGCGATAAATCCTGGTAGAGGTATAAATCCTAAATTTTATCGTCACTGTTCTAAACTATCTACTTTTCCTCATACGGGGGTGTCCACGAGATGTGGGAGGGGGGGGGAGTAAATCTAGACACAGGAACTACAACTGGATAACTCTGGTTGCGACAACGTTTGCAGTGTATGGGCGTGCGGGGAAAAAAACAGGCTTGTTTCCCGCTCGGTCTGGAATCCTATCTGGGTACAGGTGTCACTACAAACAGGTGACTAGTGTGAAGAAAATCGTTGATGATTTTGACCATTTAGGTGAGATGATACTCCCAGTATCCTGATAATCTGCTTGCGCCTAATTTTAAGGATGATGATGATTGATTTTAAAGGCCGACTCTTTGCCAGAGTGCCGGTCCTGCACAGTGTATCGAGTATGTACTCCACTTGAATACAACTGTCAGGTGTCGGGGGAAAATATGATGATATCAGGTCTACGCTGCTTTGGGCTGTTAAAAATAATATCCTGGATTTGGTAAGTCCAGTCGTTATGATTTAGTCACAAAATAGCCTCAGGCTAGTACACACATTATAAATTAAAAAGACTGCTGGTCGTCCACTTGGGGATGAGGTCTGCGAAAAAAATACAAGCAAAGATTTGTGGAAAATGCTACCATTCTATATAAAATAAAACACGGACAATCTCTCATTCGCGGTGTCAGTCCTGACGAATAGACGAAATGAAAAGATACGCGCTGTTTGCCTTGCGGCAATATACACACCCACAGACTTCGCTAGCCGCTGATTTTGTTCGGAACGAGTCGATAATGACTCGCCCTCACCGTTTCGCGACCAGCGGGTCACTCGCACAGTGCTTTCTTTTTTCCCAATACGCAACACGTACAACATAAATCACCTATTCATTATAGTTAACTATTAAATCATCGGTGTCTGTTACTTTATCGTACTGGCATTTGAAAAAAATAATAGATGCTATAATGACAATAATTACAAATGAAATATGAACATGTATTCTTTTCTCCCTCTGTCAGTCGTCTAACGCCTCTAAGTCCGGTCTGGTTATTTCATTTAATTCGCCTTACTAGCAAGTGAAGTATAAGGGTTTTAACTTTACTGGCTGTCACCGTGAAGTACTTCTAATATTCAGAACTATTTTGCTCTGACCAGAATCCAGAATGAAATCTCCACGAAATCACTTATACACAGTATTCCATAACAGAAATTGGTTTCAGGACTAAGCGCTAGACTCTTCAAATTCTGACTGATGACAGGGTTTTAGAAACAGCAGTATATATATTATATATATATATATATATATATATATATATATATATATATATATATATATCATATGCTTCGCTTGATCTCTAATGGCGTTATCTCGCACTCTGTATGGGACAAAATTCAGGACCTAGAGTTCCAAGATGAAAGGCTTTACGTCACGATCTCTCAGAGTTTTTCGTCTGGAGCTTTGACCGAGATCAAAAGTCTTTTGTTCTTCTAGCGGGCTTCCCTTTGGTATGCCCGTGCTCACGATCAAAGGGTACTAGGGGATTTCTAGATTTCCCTGGGTGAACTTCAAAGGTTCTGTTCCGTTACTCTCACGTGCTGTCTAGCTGTCAAGTATTATATGATTGACTGCTGACCTCGCATGAGTGAAAAGAAGTATAACCATAGCGGGATTTATTACCTGCTATAACTGACAGGTCAAAGAAGATTGTAGACACCGCGTTTGCCAGTGTTTAAAGAAAAGAGGGCGGGGACAAAAAGGTGGGCTGCAGAAAGACAGGACAGGTAGTTGTAATGCATGTTTAGCTAGCAAATCAGAGAGTAGCTATGTGGTTACAATAGGCTGTTATATTACTGTAGACTCTTTTCCATTACACGTCACAATAAGAAGAGCACAAATTTTTCAAAATCACTTGTACAGCGAGAGACAGAAGAACAACGGTTGGAGAAGGAAATGCGTGTAAATGCCAATATCTTATTTTTTGCAGCCGGGCAGTTCTATTACTGCACAAAGCCAGTCTTTAATGATCTTAATTATATCCTGCGAGGGTATGTAAAGTTTCTATGTAAATATATACAATAATTAAAACTGTTTTTTGAGAATTTGTTTAATCTATATGTTATGAAAGTATCATGCACATTAATTGGTTACTGGGTATGACTGTTGAAGGTTGGAACCTGATTTATAACCACCGTGACTGAGTCTTTATCAGGGCTAGCACAGTCCTTTTCAGAACTAATAACAGTCATCATGGCTAGCACAGTCCCTTTCAGGACTAATAATAGTTCTTTTCAGAACTACCAACAGTCCTTATCAGGGCTTATCCACTCTATCCTCAAGTTATAGCACTTTTTAGAGCTGACTTGTCAGGAAGGGGGATACTGAAACATCATACCATGTATGTGAATCATATTATTTGTATTATTTGATTTAAGAAAATGTCCTACAGTTAGACACCTGTCATGTCTCAGTATAGCTTATCATGACTGATCCATTATCATGCATTTCCACGCATTCATCTGAAAACAAATTCATCTCACCTACACTAGGGATGTGGTAATTATTATCCAAAATAGCCACATTTCCTACAATTATCTGCAGGTTCATACTTGTCACTCAGTCAGAGGTTGGTGATCAAGAATTGTTCAAGATCAAGGCTATTCCCCCAGCAGTGTCTGGATAGTTAGAAGCCCGACCTATCTGAAAAGTTGTAAATGTCACATCAACACTTCGTATAACAGAGTTTTTTGCGTTAATTTTGGTTATTGTATGATCTGTTTTATCTGGCTGGTGGCTAGTTTGTGCTCTAGCTCTCAGCACTTCATTGTTTATGTGTAGTTGTTCAGTATTAGTATATTGTTGTGTCAAGGGTGGAAGGGTGGCAAATTTAATCCTTTCTGGTCTCCAAGTGGGAAAAGATTGGATTAGACTGAATTCTTTGTAGGGTGTGGCTGTGTTTGTTTAGTGGTGGAGCTTAGCAGATGTGAATTCCTGTAGCTGCCCCGCTGAACAAACCGAGCACAGTGTTCGTTAGTTGTGCTCGTGTGGTTCGTGTATGCGTTGTCGTGTATATTAAGTAATCGTTACCGTCGTGTTTAAGTAGTGTATTCTTACGTGACCTTCTTGCTATCTTGTACATTCTTTCAGCAAGTATCCTGTGTTTGTGTATGTTTTCATTCACGTAGTGTACATATCTTGCTGCTTCTGTTCTAGCTTAGTCTATCGTTCTTTCCGAAGTGACTTGCAGCTTTCGTGGTGTCATAGTGTTTGTTGACTCATCTTTTCATTGTTCTTGTTTGCCGCATAGGGACATACTGAGTAGTAATTTTCAGATCGTTACTCAAAGCAATAGTACTGGTGATCTTAGAATATAGTAAAAAGGGCTTAGTTTCTGATCAGCGTGTGCATCAGTGTCCGTGAAAAATGTTGAATGTTACATAATCTGCGGTTACTGTAAATTAGGAGAGATACATTTGCTTGCTATTGTTAATAATAGCGAACCTGGTTAGGGGGTTACTATTTGAGGACAAAATATTGTCACCTTTGACAATTTACTTAGGCGAGTAGACTCTAAGGAGGTGGTGTATTGTGGTGAGAATATTTATACACATATTTATTGAGAGTGTAGATTGAGTTGGTGTATTGTGGTGACAATATGTATGCACATATTTATTGAGAGTATAAATTGAGTTGCTGATATCACCGGTGTCAATACTTTGACGAGGTAAGGCGCCTTCCGTACCCTGATTACCCCCAGAGCAATGCCAGCTGGAATTTTACTCCTGGAAGGTTCTACCAAGCTGGACAGGTTTGCGCGGGCAGGGGTCAGACTAAAGCAGACACCCTGGTTCTCCAGCTTGGAGGTTTTAGCATAGGGCTGACACCCCTGTCTATGTAAAAAGAAATGAAGTTACGGAAACGACAACAAACGAACAAACTTTGCTGCGGAACGGACATCCGGAGTTTGAGGCTCGTATGACTGTCAGTGGTAAAAGCCGAAAGGAAGCCACTGACATGAAAACGGATGTCCTGACCGCAAAACGTGAAACAAGAATAGGATTTTGGAAGGTCAGGACAATGAACGAGATGGGTAAACTAAAACAAGTCACAGCAGAAATGAGAAATGCGAGAGCAGATGGACAGGGGTTAGAACCGTTAAAACAGCAACAGGAGAAACAGTACTTTACTCTGGAAGAGAGGGTGGACAGCACAAAGCAGGTGTAGCCATTATTCTACAGAAATAGAAAGGACATTACTGGAATGGAAACCCATCAACAACAGACTGATAAGAATAAGATTGAGAGGGAGATTCACCAACACTACAATAATACAATGCTACGCACCAACGAATGACAGCGATGATGAGGTCAAGGATGAATTCTATCAACAACTGCGGAAAGAAATGGAAGACACGCCTATATATGATCGTATCGTAGTAATGGGAGACCTCAATGCGAAAGTTAGAACACACAATACATATAATGAAAGAGTAATGGGGAAATGCGGTAGCGGAACAGCAAACGAAAATGGAGATAAATTAATAAGTTTCTGTAGCATTAACAACCTGGTCATTGGAGGAACACTTTTCCCACACAAAGAAATTCACAAATTAATATGGGAATCACCAAATGGTCAGGACAGAAACCAGATAGACCACATTATGATTAACGGTAGATGGAGACATGCATTACAAGATGTGAAAGTAAGAAGAGGTGCAGATGTGGGAAGTGATCACCATTTAGTAGTAGCAAAACTGAAAGTGAAACTAAGAAGGGCTGGACCAACTGTAACTACACAGAAAAGTTTTGACATCAGCAAATTGAAGGACCCCCTTACCAGAAAAGCTTTTGCTGCTGATATAAAGAAGCGATATCAATTTGCCAAAAGACAGGAAAAGACACTGACTGATGATATAGACCAGAAATTCAACACCATTTCAATATATAAGGAAAGCAGCAAATCATGCTTGGGATTCCAGGAAAGGAAGAAGCAAGACTGGATAACACCAGAAACATTAGTCACCATAACGATGAGAAAGGGTATGAAAAGAAAGAAAACAGAAGCGAAGTCCCCCAGGTTAAAGCAACTATATAGCGAAAAGTACAGTCAGCTGGACAAGGAAGTTAAACGCCAAACCCGAGCCAACAAAAGGAATTTCCTAGACGATCTTGCAAAACAGGCAGAAGAGGCAGCCCTGGTAAATGAACAAAGCACAGTATACAAAATAACTAAAATCATCAGCGGAAAACGAGGTGCAAACAATATTACATTAGTAAGAGATAAGCAAGGAAATCTCTTCACGACAGCAGAAGGACATGAAAAAGATGGGCAGAGCATTTCAGAGAAACTCTGAACAAGGAACCACCAGAGACACAATTGAATGTTCCTGAGGCTCAAAATGATCTAGATGTGAATACAGACATTACACGAAAAGAAGAAATCATCACAGCAATCAAAGGGTTAAAGAATGGAAAAGCTCCTGGCCATGATAACCTTCATGCAGAGCTATTTAAGACAGACCCAGAGCTAGCAGTAGAACAATTAGAACCACTATTTGCATAAGTCTGGAACACAGGGACAACACCAATGGAGTGGAACAAAGGAATAATTGTCAAATTACCCAGAAGGGAGATCTTGCAGACTGCAATAATTTTAGATTAATAATTCTTCTCTACATTTCCAGCAAAATACTAGACAGGATAATTATACAAAGAGTTTCAAAAGCAGTAGACCACAAATTGAAGAAAGAACAAGCAAGATTTAGAAAGAACAGAAGATGTGTAGATCATATATTTACCCACAGGAACATTAAAGAGCAGTGCTCAGAATAGCAAAGACAGCTGTACATTAATTTCGTTGATTTTGAAAAGGCTATTGACAGTATACATAGGGACAGTTTATGGAAAATACTGAGGGATTATGGAGTTCCAAGCTGCATAGTATCAATCATAAAAAGCCTCTATGCCAACTTTACGTGTAGCGTTGGGCAGAGCAACCTAACCGTTGAGGTGAAGACAGGAGTACGACATGGATGCCCCTTATCAACTAATCTATTTTTAACTGTCATAAACTGAGTGATGCGCCGGACAACAGAGGGCAGTCCAAAGGAATAAGATGGACTACATTTTCTACATGGAAGATCTGGAATATGCAGATGACATTGCTCTACTAGCACATTCACATCAACACATCCAGGAAAAAACGGAAAGACAAATAAGCATAGCCAACAGGGGGGCTTGAACATCAATCTAAAGAAGACAGAGGTCATGACGCTCAATGTGAGCAACCCTGAGTCATATCAGTAAGGAATCAGCAACTGGAACAGACAGACACTTTCACATACCTAGGATGCATAGTAATACCAGACGGCGGAGCAAGCAAAGACACCAACAACAGAATGAACAAAGCAATAACAGTCTTTTTTTAGTCTAAACAACATCTGGAAGTCCTCTCAGTACAGCACAAGCACAAAATTAAGATTATATCAGAGCTGTGTGCTTTCTGTGTTCCTCTATGGTGCGGAATGCTGGAGAGTTACAGAGAAAGAAATGTCGAAATTGTCCTCTTTTCACACAACATGCCTAAGAAAAATGCTCCGAATCTTTTGGCCGAATACCATCACCAACCAAGATCTACTTACTCGGAGCAAGCAAGAGGACATGCACACCATCATAGCTGGCAGACGCTGAAGCTGGGTTGGCCATTTCCTCAGAAGAGACCCCGATGCCATCACAAGAACAGCTATGCTATGGGCCCCTGAAGGAAAACGAAAGAGAGGCCGACCAAAAACAACTTAACGGAGGGCTGTGGAGGCTGAGATGCAAAGAATGAACCAGAGTTGGGGCACTGTACGAAGGATGGCCACCGACTGAGCAAAGTGGAATCAATTTGTTGTTGCCTTGCAAGACGCCACCAGGCGTGCTGACCACTGACTGCTTTGACGATCGGCGGCTAAGGATCAACGAAAAAGTAGAAGATTAAGTTGGTGTATTGTGGTGAAAATATTTATGCACATATTTATTGAGAGTATAGATTGGTGTGGTGTATTGTGGTGAGAATATTTATACACATATTTATGGGAGCCGCGCTGGTGTAAAAGTTACCACATTGCGCTGGCGATCAGGTGTTGAAGGTTCAAATCCGGGCGTAGGCTTTTGAAGAAGTGTCATCGACCGGGATTTTGACTGAATAACCTGAACGGCTCCTGAGATAAACCCTCTGTGGATGGGAAGGAGCGAAGCTCCTGACAGGGTTGGAAGGAAAGTCCACTGGCTCACCAGCCTCGCAATGATATGTCATTGGGCCGAAGGGCTGACAGCCCAAGTACCGCTGGTTAAGAAAATAAAAAAATAAAAATACACATATTTATTGAGAGTATAGATTGAGGTGGTGTTTTGCAGTGAAAAGATTTACACTCAGATTTATTGAGGGTATAGGTGATCAACACTTATATACTTTTTACAACTCTTGTAAGACACCTCTACACCTCACTGTAGAAGGGGAATGACTAAGTAAGTAAGTAAGTTGTAAGACTAGGATATTGATATTGGGTTACTTAAGAGGGTACATTATGGAGTACCAAGAGTTTATTAAGGTAGGCATGGAATGTGGTTACTGTGATGATATACATTGATACACCGATCCCATGTGTAGGATTTTTAAAGTCGAAATAGTGTAAAAATAAAAATTAGAGTTGTGAGGTTTCATCTTGGCCCACGCCAGAAATCGTATGGATTTTAGCAGACAGTAGCTAAGAATAAATAATACTATCTTTCCCTAACGTCCTTGAAACTATTTAGAGCATTGGGACACGATCAATCCGGTTTTCATCTAGAGGGAGTGAGAGAGGAGCGACAGAAGAATGATACTTTTGACACGTGTTGGTTTGAAACAACACAAATTTGTAAGCAAACGCGCGTAGTAATGTTGGGCAGGTTTGAATAAAAAGGCGGAAACGCCACATGCGTGCCGCTTAATATAATCACATCGTGGGAAAGGTACAAACACACAGACAGCGCATGGCTTGCCAAATAGTACAGTTTAGGACGTAACAGACTAGTGGTTTCAGTTTGAACAACGGGAGAGAGGGGGAAAGATGGAGTATTTATAGAAAAGTAGAAATTTACGAATATTGTGGAAAATATATGGAATTTTTTATTACAAGGGATATGGCCATAAAACTTGGTTAGTTTAATAGAATATCTTCTCCTGAGTAATAATATGTTTTAAAATACAAATTCCCCCAGATAATAGTAGAGATATTGACATTATACTGTATAGGTTCGTACAGACAGTCGAACAGACCCTCATGTTTGCATTCGCTAGAGATAACTTTTTTTGAACGCGTTGTTAAAAAGAAGCAGAAGAGGGAGGGTCAAAGTCCAAGTGGGGAACTCTAGGAGTGAGAGGCAAATTTGTTAGTCCATAAAGCAGGTCTATTTTTAACTTGTGCTGCCAAATCGGACGGACCGACAGACAAAGGTACACGATAATTGGGCTGTAATTTTGGCTTTCTTTTCAAATTGAAGTCAGAATTGGGAATCGTCCGATCTCATTGGCCAACACATTTAATATTACTGGAAACTTTGACGGCTCGACGCCATTTGAACTTATACTGTCCCTTAGCCAGGACGATGTACTGAAATATGAATTTTAACTATAACTAAAGTAAATACTAAAACAAATTCATAGTCAAGCCAGCAGCAAAGCTGAATCTGTCATCGTTCCTGTGTTTATTCATTGAATTCGTGGTAAGACAGAAATTATTAATATTTCATTTATAAACGTGACTGGGAGATACTGCCATATGACAAATATTACGACTGTAAGTACTTAGACTAGGTCCCTAGCAGACTTATGCAGGGCTTAGAGGTTGATTTAGCGTATAACAAACTACCAGAGATGTAGAATACACATGTTTTCTTAGGTGGTCAGGTGGAAACATATCACACACGTTATTGTATGGAAAAAAGAGATTAATGATAATATTGCAGATGCAGTGCAGCCATTAGAGGAGAGGAATGTGAAAAAACTGGTACACTTTGTTATGTGGATGAGTTGGGTTGGTCAGATAGATCTGACCCAGGTCTTTTATTTTGCATGTATTATAATTTGTGGAAATAGTAGATTAAACAGGATGTAAACAAGGAAACATAATTTCATTTTACAGGGTTTTTGTCTGGCACTAGTCCGGTGCCAGATTTCTGAGTGAAGAATTTGAGAAGACTTTGTATTCCAGTAGTGATAGGTGTACACGCTGTCTACCCTATTACTTTTGGACAAGTACAACAGTGGCCGTTGGCCGGAGTGCCAACTGACAGCTACTACATGTGCCAGATAAGTATATAATCTGGCACATGACCGTTCATCAACGAGAATTAGTGTTTCCCTAACTGAAAAAAATAAAACTTTTTCCACCCAAGAAATTAAAAGTAAAAGTTGTGAAATAAAGACATGGGAGTGATTACAGAATCCCGACCCACCATCCAGTGCTAGTTTAACAGTAGTATTAGAAATTTATTAACACCATTATTAGATTTGTAAAATATGTGTTTGGATAAATTGTCCCTTTTGTTTAAATGAATTATCTATATGTATATAAATTGATTACCTTTGAGTTTGAAAGTCCTGACCAGAAGAATACTAGGTTCAGGACAAAATAAAATTGTAAAAAATGTTTAATACCAAAATTTAAAGCATGATGTTAGTTCAGTTGATCCTAGAAATTAATAATTGTTTGTGTGTGTGTGTTTAAGTATTAAAATACCATCACACCACATGTTCATAACCCTAGACATTAGACGTAGTCATCATATATACTAGTCAAGAATAAGTCTGAATGAGATCATAAGGTGGTAGCAGAAAGGCTCCCTGAGAACTCACCCTAATAATTGTTATACTCAAGGGCCTTCACAGCTGACCTCATTCAGTACAATATAAATACATAACAACAACATTTCATAACATCTGAATCCACCACAGTTACACAGGAAAAGAATTGTCGGACTATGCCAAGGCAGAATTCCACCAAAAAGATAATCAGGATGCCTTAAGAGATTTACGTGCAGAGAAACGAGAACTCAAGAAAGCAGAGATAGAATTACAAGAGATAAAGAGGAAAGAAGAGTTGCGGCTAAAAGAGAGAGAGATAGAATTACAAGAGAGGAAAATGAAAGAAGATGGAGAGATGGAAGTGGAGAGAATGAGAGTAGCATTGGAAGAGAAGAAGATTGCGGCTGAAATAGAACTAAAAAGACTAGAATTGGGTGCGAGTGGTCAGACCTCGACTCCGAGGGAGTCCCATTGTCCTTTTAGGCTGCGGCTACTGAATTTTAACGGTAAAATAAATAATTTAGATTTCTTCCTCGAGAGGTTTGAGGCCGAATGTGTGACCTGGGGGCTAACAGAGACGAGTGGCCATCTCTGTTGTCCACATTAATGGTCGAGCCTGCGATGGAGACTTTTTACTGCCTCCCGCTGAAAGATAGAGCTGACTACAAGAAGGTGAAAGAACGACTGCTCAGGAAATTCCGTCTGACGGCAGACGGATATCCTACTCGGTTTAGAAATGCAGCGCCGAGTGCAGACCAGGACTTGATCTCAAAGATCAAGCTTCTGCTGAATAGATGGATCGAGATGGTAGAGATTACAAAGGACTATAATGGCTTGGTTGATCTTATGCTACGGGACAAAGTGTGATCGTCTTGCTCTACTGAGCTAGTAGCATTCTTCCAAGAGCGACAGCCAAAAGACATTGATTCGATGACGCAGTTGGGCCATCATTACGTCCTGGCCCATCCTGGCAAACCCATCCATCGGTCCGGACTGTCGGTCGCCTTAGTCACAGGTGTCGGGAAGGTCCAAACATAACCGTGGCAACGTCGGTCGGGCAGTGCGGATAGGTCACAAAAGCAGAGGTTCGACAGGTCGCCCCGTTCCGATCAGCCATTGAGACGCAACTACGATGATTTCAGAACGCGTCAGAGGTTCCAGCCGAATTGGAACAACCATCACTCTGGTAGCGATAGTGATGGAGAAGAGCGGCAAATGCGTAAGCAAGTGCGCTTTGACGAGTCTCGAAAGGAAGATAGGCACTATAAAGAGAAATCGGTCAAACAGAGGAGTGGATCCATAGAGAGTCGATCTTCTGACTCCGAGACGCGATCGTCACCGGATATCAGTCCTATTAAGAGTCCGCGTGGCGAATTAAACAGGGAACGCCGATGTTCCACGTGCAATGGCAAGGGACATAATGCAGACGTGTGTGCTACCCCGATCGAACACGCGAATTCCAAGTATGTGTTGGACACAGTCAATAGCGAGTGTTTAATTCAGACGTGAGGGTAGTGTTACGGTGCGGACATGCACTACCGGGCATGTCTGCGGTCCATGAGACTGGGAATTTAGTGCTCCACAGAGGTTTGGTTGGAGAAGAAACCAGTCTCGGCGATGAGAGAAACAGGGTGAACTACAGTTAGGGTTCGTCGTTTCTGTATCAACGAATCCTGCCTCACAGGCAAAACTGTGAAATGTACCACATTTGGGGCAAAGTTGAGTCTTACCCCCAGGTGTGTATTAATGTGGACACCCCGTTCCTATCAGGTAGAGTGAACGCGTTTATCCTCGACAATCCTGTCGCCGAATTGATCGTCGGCAATGTGTGAGGGGTGCATGACGTTACGGGAGAAGTTATAATGGTGTCCCAGTGGCACCGTGTTACCGTGGCTGTCGATCAGGTGATCGCGGTGTCACCACCTGAGAAGAAAGTGCATCAGCGACAGGGTGCGGGGCAGGCATCCTTGGGAACGCAGAGTCCGGTGCCAAGGCGCAGAAATAGGAACTATAAAGGTGTGTCAGAAGCCTCTGATAGCAAGTGACTGCACGGCATGGGTCCGCAATGTCCCTCTGAGTGCTAGTTGGCGCACACTCAGACGGGCGTTTAATGAGGTCGCACCAGTGAAGTTCGTGGAGGTCTTGTCGTTGCGCGACAGTACGAAGATAGCGCGAGTTACATTCGCGAATAAATGGGGTGCGCGTGATGCAGTCTGGTGGAAGGAAGCACATGTCGTTGCTTCATAACAACCTGCTGATAGCCCAGCGATAGCGAGGGAGAGGTATCGGGTTTCGAGTTAAATTAGGGTGTTTCGGTTAACGCGAACCGAACTTTAGAGTCCGACCCACTCCATCATTACTGCATGCTATTGAAGGAGTAAAGAAGGTAGTAGCGGACGCTCTGTCTCGATTATAAATTTTAGAACGGACAAGAGCGTCCTATGGTGTATTATTATTGTATATCCTATTCTGGTGAATAGCTTAATGTGAATCTGGTAGGGTTAACTTATTATCATATTTGAGCGTATGGCTTGGGTCGAGAATGTCTTGTTTTTTGTGTTTTCATGATGTTCGTCGCCATAAAGGCTGATTTTTAGTGTTGTGTTTGAAAGATTGAGTATGGGAGTATGTGAATTTAGTCAGTCATATACTTAGTTACCCTACGGGGATTATTTCAAAGATACCCAGGTGAGGTAACCTTTGTCATTTTTACGGTTGCCTTAACCTTGGGGGATTTATCATGTACTCATGTTGTGGTCCCGATTGGTATTGCACTGATGAGAGGGATTTTGCCAGGGCGGCACTGTTAGGTTGGTGAGGGTATGCAGTTAGGTGGCATATGGGCCTCCAACCTCTGATGGGGTCGAGCCCAGCACGCTCCAGGTGGAAGAAAACTTCGTTTTCTTTCTTAAGAGGAGGGGGGGGGGGTTCGATGTCACAACGCTTTTTTGCGGCCGCTTGCTTGTTAGTGACAAGGCAAGTCGGACGCCGACGACAATAGCCGAATGACCTCGTCATGTTATCATCGGAAATTCGGGCGCCAAGGGTTTGAGCGCGAAAGAATCATTAGGGATCGGACCGCCGTCCTGTGAGGAGGAAATTCAATGCCCGCTTGATGCGGCCCATATTTCATTGAATATCCTGATACAATGCCCGCCAGATTAGTCCGATGTTGGTGATATTTATTCTAGGGAAGTGATTATTTGCTCAGTAATGATTTTTGTGTAAACTGAGAATTGGTTGTACGCAATTTTGATAGTCGTTACTACTATTGTTGGTTTGCTGCAACATGGAGCGGTGTTCACCGTAGGAGTTAGGTAGCCAAATTGCCTGTTCTTGCATACTGATATGACATATTCATTCACTGTTGCTGCAGTTATTTGTGTATTGGCATTTCATTAGGCCGTGTGTGGCCAAGTTGTGTTCTTGCTAATAAAAGGGATATTAGCTGTTCAGAAGCGTTAGTTTCTTGTGTCACCCATTGTTGTATAGTCATACCCTAGTGGACAGGAGCCAGTTTATGTGTCGTAGTTAAATCTGTACAACAGTGGTAATGCCCTATTGGTGGGGGTAGCCAGCTAGTACCTTTCCCCCACCATAGTTAAATAGTGGCAGGTGATACGCATATTAATATGACAATCGTGCACCCTGCTGTGAGAACAGTGAAAAATGGTTAGTGATTGAAAAAGAACCATAATAGCTTAACTGAGACTTTGTTACAGTGAATAAGGCAGGATGAATTCACATATCTAAGTTGAAAGAGTCTACAAAGACGTTTGAATATTAACGTGTTAACGGTTAATTGATTCCAGTATACAAAAACATTTTAAATATTAACCTGTTAAATGTTAATTGGTTACCCAAGTTGGTTTTGTAGATATAAATCTTAATCTATTTCATACACAGTCACGCACACTCATCACCCATAGAAAGATGTAAATAACGAGGAATATAATTATATTTCAACAGCTTTATTCATTCCCTATTATTGAATTTGAGTTTTGTTGATTGTCAGTAATATCACAGATAGTTACAAGGCGAAGGTGGCGCAGTAAAGTCTGATTGTTCTGGTAATACTTTTCAACTTCAGATATTTTCACAGCCGTGACTATCTGGTGATACCAGTGTACCTATCTGTCACTGGGACCTCACACATTCTGGAGAGAATTCTGATTCTACTCTAGTACTATTTTTTTTTTCTTAACCAGTGGCACTTGGGCTTTCACCACTTCGGCCAAATGACATGTTATTGCGAGGCTCGGGAGCCTGTGGACTTTCCTTCAAACCCGTTCAGGAGCTTTGCTCCTTCCCATCCACAGAGGGTTTATCTAAGGAGCCGTTCAGGTTATTCAGTTTAAATCCCGGTCAATGGCAATCCTTCAAATGCTCAGGCCCGTCAACACACTTATGAAACCTTCCGCCACAGTGGGGAAAGGTTAAGATGGTCTGTATTGCCTTCACAACACCGTATTTAAAAGATCGTGTTTCAGCGCGGTTGTCCAACTTCTTTCAAAGCAAAGAAACAGACTGCAAATTACTGAATGTGAGGATCTGAGACTCCTTCTGAGTAACTTTCAGTCTGATGTTGAGACGCCGATATCACTGCACCAGGCAGATCCATCTCACTGAAGTTAAAAGAACATTGAAGTAAGTTGGTTACTAATATACTGTCGTATACAGCTGTTTATTATACAGGATTAAGTAATCAAGTTTTTCTTTTTAAATTAAATGAATAAATAAGCGTATCTGTAACTTTATGTTAGAATGTAATAAAAGGAGCAATTAGTCGTCACTGTTTTGAACTAGCAGTTGCTCTTATCTTTCACTCTTTATAGTTTTTATGTATTGTGGTGAAATGCTGGGGGTGCTGGTAACATGCCCTGGCACCCAAAGGGGCGATGACTAAAAAAATAGTTTGGGAAACACTGCTATAGACAAACAACTGAGAGATGGACAAGTAGGTTTTCACAAAACAGTTACTGTACAGGGCAGATAGCCACTCTGAGAAAAATAAATGAACAGATTTTGGAATGAAGTTTACTGCTATACATTGGATTTGTGAACTATAAAAAGGCAATTGATAGTGTAGACAGAGAGTCACTTTTTGAAATTGGGTGAACGGATATAAAGTCACAGAAAAAGTCACAGAAAAAGTCACAAGAAAAAAGTCACAAAAAATAGTCACAATAAAAAAGTCACTGAAATAAAGTCACATAAATAAGGTAACAGAAATAAAGTCACAGAAATAAAGTCACAAGAAAAAGTCACACGAAAAAAAGTCACAGAAAAAAGTCACAAGACATAAAGTCACAGAGTCACAAGAAAAAAAGTTAGAAAAGTCCTACCTATTTGGGATTGGCCGTCCGATACAGAAATGATCCTCCTCTTGTCACAAAGTTACGTCTTTTTGCTGATCGGGTGAAGTCCCATTGTGTGACCTATCTGGCGCCGTCTTTTGTCTCCTTGTTATGGCGGTTCCCTTTATTGTCTTTCACTGTCCTGCCACGTAGAATTACTTGCAAACTACATTCGTAACTTTTTGTGTACTTACCACTGTCCAGAACCAGACATGTTTTAATTCGTTTGTTGTCCAACTTAATGATAACTTACATTTAAGTCCCAAGTTGGGGGGGGGAGGGGGGTGAAGTAGGGGGGGGGGGGTGATTACTGGAGCTGTTGATATGAAATAAAGGTTTTCAAAGTCCTAAGGGAAGGGCGATCGTCCCGTCGCTATCTCCTCGGATCCGCTAAGGTTCCATGTTGATGTTACCTATTTATACAACGATTTAATGTTTCTGTTTATTTCTTAAGCAATACTTTCATGAGTTTACCATCAGTAGCAATAGACTGGGTTATGAAAACAACGACATTACACAACAGAAATGGAATCCAGTGGAATCTGAATAAATAGCTTGACGATTTAGATTTTGCAGATTTTTGCTTTTCTGCCCCATAACCATAATCATATGCAAGACACAAATAAAATACTCGATGAGAGGTCACAACTAGTAGGTCTAACAATACTGTCGTAATTTTATTTTGAGAGAAAGAGTCTAGAAATAGTGGTCCTGTTTAGAGTGAAGAATGATGGTGAATGCACAGTGAAAGAAAGGGTTAGAAAGTATAATAGTTGATTCACAGAGTGCTGGGGAGAGTAAGGACAGACACTTACGACAATACTTTGGTTCTTAATCTTCTCCTTAACTCACCTGGTCGACAAGTAATTGCCAGTTTCCTAACACACTCATGCGCTCACACCTATTTGGTGCTCCAAACACACGGACGCACGTGAATACAAAACTATGATAAACAAATAGGGGGAATTTGGGCCTGGGCCTTCCAAATCCAATGCTAGAAGTTTCACGAGTTTATTTATCATAAAAAATCAAATCACAACAGTTATTAAATTACAGGAATAATCAATGTTTACAAAAAAGTACAAAGAACAAGATGGGGAGGGGGTGAAGAATGTTATTGATTATGCCCTTCCCGTTTTCATAGCCAATGGATAAACCCAGTCCAAGACAGGTAGTTATCAGGACAATAGATAATGGAACCCCAACCAGTAAATTTAATTACTCTGAAGAGAGGTGTTACAATACTAGGTATGGTGGTAGAATAAAATCCTATTTTTCTCAAATGTGTTTTCCTTTTCTTTCTCTCTGAGCAGATATAAAGGAGGAGAAATAACAAGGTTTAAGAAAATCCCACTTAAAGAAAGTGAACACTACAAGGAATAAAATAACAAAGTGTCTACCAGGTAAAGCAATTAAAATGGTTACACATAAGTCTCATTCAGTCATGCACTCTCGTGATGGCCATCCCACAGTTACTCACACACTTACCGATCATGAAACGCAGGCACTCCCTTGAAAAATTTACAACAACACTAAAACACATCGACAATTTGAAAAAGGTCTTTTACTTCCAGTTCGGCCCCAGATTAGCGAATTTGGCTTGTAGTAAATAATTCCGTAATCGCTGAACGATGAAGTTTTTGTGTTTCTGGTTGTGTTTAAATAAAAAAAAGTTTCTCAAGGATGGCACAGTCTCAAATAGGGTGTGGACTTGTGTGGTCTCAGGTAGTTTTACCGCTAGTGGTGAAATGTTCTCTAGTGTGATGACGAAAAAAACTGTCAAATGATTCTTATAAATGTTATTTTTTATTCCACAGTAGAACAGTAAAATTATATGTATCATTTCTGGCAAGTTGTGCTCCGGTTTTATCTTTAACAGTCAATGTTTATTTTATAGGAACTTGGGTGTGCTTTATTTCTGGAAAGTTCAGTTAGCTGGATCCCAACAAAGGATCGCCACAAGTTTTAATTTAAAATGTTTATATATTGACTGAAGGTTGAACTGAGTCGGGAGGGCTCTAAATGATTTATTCTTTTTGCTCTTTGCTTTGCTTTGCTGGGAACGCAAAGGTTGCGATCACTCTGTATGAAAGAAAAAAACATGTAATATACCGAAAAATCAACTAACATTCTAAAGCGCGATGAATTTCCCGTTAAGACTATAATATACACTCGTGTATTTAATTATATTTAAGAAGACACTTCGCGAGTTTTAATGGTTAACACACAGATCTATATATATGACTTAACGCAATTAATTATAAATTCCTTCGCGACTTTTGAAAGTTAATTTAAGCATTTAAGCATCTATTAACTTTTTAAATAATATAAAAGGTATATCATTACATTTACAACTGGAAACTATTGAGAGGGTTTTTTTTTTTCGTAAGCCCGCTAACACTCGAGGCAAAATCTCAGGTCATTACCAATGTCTAACCTGACATTGATTTTACGTGAGTATCCCTTTATTTATTGTACAGAGACAGATGTCCCTCGCCATTCAGGCAGATACTCACCGATTTCGGAGGTACCCATTAGAGCTGGGTCGGCTCAGGAGCCGCCAATACCCGGTCGACGACACTCCGTCAAATGTTCTCGCCAGGTCTCGAGTTAATCCAGTCGAAATCCCGGTCGACGAAAAATCCTCAAATGCCGACTCCCGGGTTTGATCCTGGATCACCCGGTCGCCAGAGCGGTGTTGTAACCACTACGTTAGCGCGAGGGTTTAATTTAATAGATTTAAATTAACGCAGAATCCAGTGAAATAAAATTGAATTTACTAGACCACTGATCACTTTACACAATTATATTTTACCGTTTAGCACGGAATAGAATTCACTGCAATAAGCCGAAAATCCGAAAGAGGGAATCAAACAAGATTTGACTATAGCCAGTGCTTCTGTAAATTTCTGGCCAACGAGTGATAAAATGCATTTTTCAGAGGTCTTGTTTTATACTAAGTCTAATGTAAGATAAAGGGTACATGTTAGAATTTGACACCTTTCTTGATCTCAGGAGACTTTCGGGGTTCTGACCGCCAGATTAAGGTTTCCGTTCAATTTTCAACCTCTGGCCGCTAGCCTCGCCCGTCCGTCTTCGTGTTGCGGGCGATTCTGCGGTTCGCGCTGAGATGTGAAAAACCTGCGAGACTCTGCTTCGTCTGTACTCTGTGGACCACTTCTGCTTTGATGGAGAACCGCTTTCACCGTGGCACTTTGGCAACGCCTCACTGGGCAGGCTTACTGACCCAGGTAAGGACAATAACTGCATCTTATCGCTCTAGAGGGTTTAGTAGGCGTGGCTTTACCTCCCCTAAAGTCAATGCGCTTCACTGAATGCACGGGAGATAACGGTCTACATATTTAATTAGCCAACGTGTTGACAAACTGCGTGGAAAGGTTGCATACAAAATGAGCCCACGTTTTTGTTGTGCATTTCTAATGAGCCCACGTTGACGAAAAGGTCCAACAATACTCGGGCCCACTGATGCTACGAGGTGTCTACCATCATCTAATAATTCGGGGTCAGCTAAGTTGTCCGTCACAATCGTCCCCTCTTTTGAGACATGGAAACTCCTTTTCATGTTTGATTTATGACAATGAAGCTGCCCTGATCGGTAGCTTTAGGATGATTGGTATTCTCAACTTCCTCCTCTTCCTCCGTAGTCCAGTTTCTACTCAAGAAGTCAGCCCCGACATTCTGTTTTCCTAGAAAGTATTCCACTTAGAAGGAGTAAACGCTTAAAAGAAGGGCCCAACGCATAATCCTTGCGTTGAATTCCTTATTAGTACCAAGAAAAGCTGATAGAGCGTGGTCGGTTTGTACCGTTAAAGAAGTCCCATAGAGAAACTCATAATGGCGTCTGATACCGTCAATCAGAGCGAGACATTCTCTTTCAACTACGCTGTAATTCCGTTCAGCTTTATTTAATTTCCGACTGCCATAAGCAACTGGAAATAGCATATTCGGGTCACTGTCCTCGGCTTGGAGTAGCGTTGACCCGATGCCCTGACCTGACGCGTCGACTCGCAATACGAAAGGTTTCTTAAGGTCAGGTAACCTCAGAATGGGGTATGCGGACAATTGACCTTTTAAGGTGCTGTACGCGTGTTCGCACTTTTGATCCCAAATTACCTTATCAGGATACCCTTTCTTAGTGAGGTCGGTCAGAGGTGCTGTCAGTCCGTTGAAGTTCTGGATGTATTTCTGATAATATGCACATAGTGATAGGAAGGAACGTACGTCTTTCTTCGTTCGGGGTCTTTTTACTGCCACTATTTTCTCCACGTTCTTGTTAACAGGCCAACTGCATCCGTGAGAAATAGTATGCCCCAGGAAGTCTAACTGTTCAAACCCGATGAGACATTTGCTAGGTCTGGCTGTGAGACCAGTTTCCTGTAGTCTCCTGAGGAGCATAGCAACCGTAGCAATATGTTCTTCGTAGGTTTCCGATGCAATTAAGATGTCATCCATGAAATTATGGATATGGGGACTTTGCAAAGGTTCTAGAAGCTTCCTCATCATCCTGGTGAACACTCCTGGTGCGTTATGCAAACCGAACGGCATCACAGTAAATGTGTAATGTCCTTCACTAGTGCTGAAAGCTAAAAAAGGTTTAATTTCCTCCTTGACTGGTATTTGATAATAACCTTTACTGAGGTCAATCTTGGAGAAAACTTTTGCTTTGCTGAGCTTGGTGAACAACTCAGAAACAGTCTGGAGCGGTTCGGGCTGGAATTCCGTTACAGCGTTTAGCAACCGGTAATCTATACACAGCCGAACTTCCTTATTGGGCTTCTGTAACAGCACAACACTCGAACTGTAAGGAGATGTCGACTCGCTGATAATTCCTGCCTGACGCAGCTTGTCTATTTCTCCGCGAAGTGCATCAGCTTTTGCGTACGGAATGGGGTAAACTCTGGTCCGAACAGGGGTCTCGTTTGTTAATTTCATATTAAATTCGATGAGAATTGTTCTACCAGGTACATCCGTTAAGACTGCACTGTACTGTTTTAGTAGCGCCCTGGTTTCTGTTTGTTGTTCTGGTGAGAGATTGTTGCCGAACTTGACATCTTTAAAGGATTCTGTGGGTTGCAATGGGTACTCCATGCAACCATCATCATCTTCCTCATCTTCCGTTGCTATGGCGACAGCCAAGAGATGCTCGGAGGATGGCACCGGTCTCTCTAAATATTTCTTAAGGAGATTTACGTGAAAGACCTTCTCCTTTCCTTTTATCGAGATCTTGTAATTGGTACGTGAGATCTTTTTAAGGACGGTAAACGGCCCTTGCCATCCGATGCGAAGTTTATTGCTTCCGGTTGGAAGTAGCAACAAAACTTTCTCCCCTGGTTGTAGTTCTCTCTCTTTTGCAGCTTTGTTGTATCTTTTAGCATGTTTAGCGCGGGCTTTCTTAAGGTTGGTAGTAGCTAGATCCCATCCTAGCTTTAGCCTTTCCTTGAGCTCAGATACATACTTGCTTGCAGAGACGACTGTCTCGTCAGCCTTTTGGTCTGTCAGGGACCAAAGTATGGCTTCTAGTGGCCCCTTAATATGTCTGCCAAATAAAAGTGTAGCTGGCGCGAATCCCGTAGACGCTTGGGGAACCTCTCTGTTGGCGAATCAGGCAGCAGATATATATATAGGTCCCAGTCTTCCGGTTTTTCCTGACCCAGCTTACGTAACATCATGGTGAGGCTGCCGTTAAAACGTTCCACGAGCCCATTTCCGGCCGGAGGGTAAGGACTTGTGTGGATATTGATAAGTCCAAATTTAAGCAAGAGCAGTAATCGTTATGAGTCTCGGATGTACAATAGATTATAATGATTATCCCACTTGAACAGCTGTTGTCTGGCTGTTAATTTATTAAAAAAATATATGAGTGTTTAGCATTCGAATCTTCGAGATTCAGAACGCTAGTCACGGTGGCGGAGTTCCACGTGAGTTAAATGTTCTGAGCTATTTTTGAGCTGTGAGCGAGAGTTCTCGGGAAGCCCGACGGATGTGATTGGCTGGGGGTGTTCTGGGGGAGAATGATTTTGGGTGTCGGAGTGTGTACTGGGCGAGTGCACTGGAGAGATGTAAAGTGTTTTTCAATGTGTACCAGTGTACAGGCATTTATGCTGAGATATATTATGTGTGATTATCCCAGATGAACTGTATATTAATTAAGGATGTGTTTCTTAGGCCTTGGAGTATACAGGCCAGTGGTTAAAGATTATGTACATTTTTGAAGAGTTTGTGTCCTGGGCGTGACTGGAGAAATCAGCCCAGTGTTTTCGAGGGAAGCCTGTACACTGCTTGATGTGTCGACTTATATTATGATGCCTATTAATTATCAGCAGTCTTCTAGATGGATTAAAGACAGTGCTTGATATGTCGACTTATATTATGAGGCCTATTATTTATCAGCAGTCTTCTAGATGAATTAAAGACAGTGCTTGATGTGTCGACTTATATTATGAGGCCTATTATTTATCAGCAGTCTTCTAGATGAATTAAAGACAGTGCTTGATGTGTCGACTTATATTATGAGGCCTATTATTTATCAGCAGTCTTCTACATGAATTAAAGAGCGTTGAGACGTCATATATTGGTGAGGCCTATTATTTATCAGCAGTCTTCTACATGAATTAAAGAGCGCTGAGAAGTCAAATATTGGAGGCCTATTATTTACTAGTACTGCAATGGTCAGCAGTCTTATGTACATGAATTAAAGAGCGCTGAGACGTCATATATATTGGAGGCCTATTATTTACTAGCACTGCGATGGTCGGCAGTCTTATGTACATGAATTAAAGAGCGCTGAGACGTCAGATATTGGAAACCTATTATTTACTAGTACTGCAATGGTCAGCAGTCTTATGTACATGAATTAAAGAGCGCTGGGACGTCATATATATTTGAGGCCTATAACTATTGGCACTGCGTTTGCCAGTAGTTCTTCTTGATGGATTAGTGTTATTATATAATCCGGATCTTCCTTATGGTACACTATTATGACTGGAACGCCAGCTGTTCGTTATCAATGGTGGTTTCCAGTTCAAGTTGGATCGAACTTACGACATTTATAATAAGTAGCCTGTGTGGCGTGATATAATATATAGCAATCCTGTATTTCGACTACTCTATGGTTAGCAATTGTACACTTCATCTGCAACAGTGGATGTAACATCGTTTTGCAACATATACTGATTGTTACAGTGGCGGCAATATTAATCCTAGCGGCAACAGTCGTGGCCAAAACTTTCGGACGTGATCCCACGTCATCTGCGTTATGTGACTTTCTTCTATGCTGTGTGGCGCATTTAAGAATCCATCATCATTATCAAACTTTACAGGGATGACATCACCAACTACGGGTGCAATAGTGGTTGTTTTCAAACTTACATGGTGTGATACCTGCTATAGAAGACTTACCCAAAAACAGACGTTAACATAACTAGGCAGTAACATATTTGATGGAGTGCAGCTTATTAATACCCATCTACATAGAGGACTATAACATATCTAACATTTCCATTGCCAAGATATGCTTCATGATTCAGTTCTGCTTTTGAATTGAAGCTTTCAAGTGAACTGTGCCAGTATTTTGGTGGCGCAATTACAGAAGTTTACCATCAAAGTATACAAGAGATGTCTAGTACCTCCTTTCAAGTGGATAATCAACGAGATTGACAGACTGTGTACCCCTACAGTTACAGAGGGAATTCAAGCTGATATGCAGTCATTCTACACGTGTGCCTTAAGTAGATGATTGGCAGTAATACAGTTCATGTTTACCTGTGCAGTTTACGAGCACACATACCGTAGCAAGGACAAAGGACCTGAAGTGAGAAGTGTCAAGCTGCGGTGACCTTATGCGGTGAACTGTTTTCCTCAGCAGACTTTGTGATGTGCAGCGTTTTGGACGGGCGTATTTTCCTTTATTGAAGATAAGTGGTTTATGTTGTGGAAACTGTGCCATTTTATCTTGTGTCAACAAGTCTTCCTATATATATTGTGTACTATTTGTTATAATGAGTATTTCATGTTAAATATTCTATGTTTCATGTCTACTTATGAAGATTATATCCCAGTTTACCCAGGGCTTCATAAGCATTCTTTAGGATTTGGTTAGTAACTGTCAATTATGTGTCAATTCCGGTTTAAGATTACAAACCTTACCGAAGTTTAGGTTACTAGTTGTCTCTTGGGACAAGTAAGTGTGTAGTTGTGACGTACCGTTTCATTGTGGTTCTCATAGTATTTTTCTCTGTTTTTTAGTTTATTGATTAATTTGTTTGTGAGCGTTTTTCTCTATTTCCTATCTTTCAGTTTTTATACACATTTTCGTTTATACACGGTGTTGTTATTGTCTTGCCATTATTCGCGGTTATCGTTTCATGCTTTGAAAATTTTTTTGCCTTAGTTAAGCCTTACTGTTCAGTTGACTTCTACGAACGTTATCGTTTGTTCTGTAGTACCTTGTCTTTGTAATCGTTGTTCTTACTGTCTATATAATATGTTAGTTGTTTGTAACTTATTGTAAGACTTTGATGCATAAGTGTTTAAGGCTATTTCACATAATATTGACATCACTCAAATTGATATAAAGTTATCCCTCATATTGGTATATTTTACAAAGGTTCTATGCACATGAAGTTATGCTACTATGATATAAAGTAATTAACTGATACTTGCAATTACTTGAAAGGATATTTAGCTTGGTGAGCTGAAAAAGGTAATTTTCCGAATTTTTAGGGACATAAAACTTGTGGTAATTATAACTGGTGAATATATATATACAGTGGACTTGATTGTAATCACCATGGATGATGAGCTGAATCCAGGCGATATGAAGACTATATTGCAAGATATATTTGAGGAAGTTAGACATTATGAAAGATTGCGAGGCCCACGATTGGAAGGATTTGTGATGGACCGTTTTTTGGTTGAAGTGGCATGGGGCCTAAGGGGTTTTGCTGAGGATACTTTTTATTCCGTTCCTCACTTAATGATGGCTAGGCATTTGGCGGATTTGGTGCATTACCTTCGGGTATTTTTGCACAAGCATACTGATTCTGGACATGATTATATGACAGAGGTGATATACGATATAATTTACAACGACATTCCTAACAATCAGAAACAGGAGTTACGAAATGAGGAGTTAAAAGATATAATTTATAATGACATTCTTCATGAACAGTTGGAAGAGCAGAAGCGTATGAAAGTAATCAAACAAAATGCGTTACATGAAAGGGAGAAGATTGTAGAAAGTGTTGCTAAGGAGAGCAAATTACAGGCAAAAGTGACTAAACTTGAAAGTGATTTATATAAATCAAACTTGGATCTTGAAAGAGGGCAAGAAGCATTAAATTCGGCATTGTGCAAGATTGAATACTTGGAAGCTAGGCTCGGAGATAAACAAGGCGAAACTATTAATCTCACGCACAAACTTCAAGAACAGAAAGAGATGAATGACAAGTTGAAGGTTGAGAGCAATGTTCGTGAGAAGACTTACATAGAAATGCTTCATAATGTGTTAGATGATAATGAGATTCTCAGTTGCCAATTGAAAGAAAAGAAAGAGATACATGAGAAATTGAGAATTCAGGCAAAAAAAATGTGAAAACTTATGTAAGGAAACACGTTGTGATTTATTGGATGACAATGCGATTTTCGGTCGTCGACTTAGAGAAAAGTATTTGGCATCTCCCGAGAAAGTTAATAAGCTTGGGAATGGCCAGATGAGTAAGACCGGGGCGCTTCATATGGAGTTAACACAGTTAACAGCAAATAGGGAAAAGAGTAGTGGCTACCCAACAGCCTCCTCTGCCCCACATTCATTGATCAACGGGTTCAAACGCCTGTTGGCTATTGCTGTTGAAACGGACTACACATTCAAGGAAGCAGAAAGGACCAAGGAGTTCTTAAAGGACCCATTAAAGTTTGCTGCTGTTGCCGATACAGTTGCACCAGCTTCAGCAGCCAATTTAGCACAAAAAGAAGAGAAGAAGAGATTGGAAGAGTTAATAATGGAGAAGGATAAGTTAGCTAAGATTGAGAAATTACTAGCGGAGGAAAGATGTAGAGTTTTGACATTCGATGACGTAATTAAGAAACAAAGTGAACAGATTTCACTTAAAAATATTGAAATTACGGAATTAAGGGAAAGAGTGGACGGTTTGGTTGATATAATTTTAGGTAGAAAAATGCTGTCTACTGTCAATGTTGACAAAGTTAGACAGAAAGACGGTTATCAACACGTGTTAAAGATGTCGAGTCAGCAACAGACACTCGATGCCAATACTAACATCAAACGTGGTGAGCGGAAATCCTTGCGTGGCAGACATAATTTTCATCGTACTAGTGACTATTCTGGTAATATTAATAATTCCTGGCGACAGGCCAACAAGGTTAATTCTACTGTGATACTTGATTCTGTACATCACAGTAAAGACAAGGATAAATTTCATGTCAAAGTTCAAAAAACTAGCCTTGTATCTGAAGTGGGAAAGCCTCATAAAAACATAACAAGGGACAAAACTAGTAGTACTTGTGCCCAAAGTAATACTCAGTATGTTAGCAGCCATAAGGATTTTATTATTCCTATTACTGATTCAGAGGTTAAGCACGCTGCCACAGAAAAGAAGAAAAACAATCTTGACAGGAAAGATAATACAGATTTTAAACATTATCAAGGGAGATCAGCAAATTGTAATCTGTCTTCTCCAAGAAACCAGAAACAGTTTAACAGATCTAAATATTTTGGTTCTGAAGATTTTGAAAAGTATGGGAGAAATGATTACATGAAAGATTACAAATCTCACGATAATAGTTTTTCTAGAAGTCAACATAACCAATCTGGCAGATATTTTTATCAAAAGAGAAATAATAATGACAACTATGTTAACTTTTCTCAACAAAGGCCTAAAGTTATTAATGAACAATGTGATAATAATAAAAAATAGTGTCTCAAATACAACTGCTTGTTCTACTTGTAGTTTTGAGAGAGTATCTCGCTGTCGTGAGGATAGAAAGTTTTTTTCAGCATCCAATAGCGACGACCTTGTGCTACGATCATTTTCTGCCCCATAAGCCTTCGGTGGTGTTTACACGTGTCAAGGGAAGGCTTGTTGATCGGTAAAAGGGCTACAGGTTCATACAGGCCACAGTTTTAGGTAAATGTAACGTTAATTTCCGTTTTACAGCGTTAGATCTTACTGTGAATTAAAATAGAATTTTTTTTCATTGTATATTTTCACAGTGACAGCTTTGCAATAGAAGTCAATGTTCCGATGTTACATTGTTGTTGTTGTTCGTCCATCACGGGTGATGAAGACCACTCTGTTCATCCAATTATTTAAGAATATGTTAGGTTAGTCTATGGGTACGAAGGTGACTGAAGAGCCCGATGCGGGCCTGGAAAGATCTTGGACAGTGTGGGCAGGGAATGTTTGCTTCATGTGAAGGTTTTATTTCACGGTCCTTTCTAGCTTGTCTCCGCTGTTCCGCTGCTGCTCTTCTGGATGATTCGCATGCTGCTGCACCTTTACGAAGAGATGTGCGCCAAGCAGTTCGGTCTTGCACAGCAGCTTCCCATGTGTCTGGGTTTATGTCAAAGGTTTTCAATGACGTCTTTAACGTGTCTTTGAAGCGCTTCTTTTGGCCACCATGGGAGCGTTTACCCTTCTGCATCTCACCATAAAAGAGTATCTTTGGCAGTCGATGGTCTGGCATGCGGACTACATGACCTGCCCAGCGAATTTGTGACTGCATCAGAATAGTATCAATACTAGGGATACCAGCTCTGTCAAGAACGGCGGTATCCGGGATCTTGTCTTGCCATTTGATGTTCATTATCTTCCTGAGACAGACTGTATGGAAGTGGTTTAGCCTGATCTCAACAATTTAGAAAGAAAGAAAGAAAGATGTTACATTAACAGAGAGAGTAAGGTATGCCACCTTGTATTCATGGAGTTAACCAAGTAAAGCCGGACAGCAAGTTGACTCTGAATTGTATGCGGTTATCTTGCCAAGTTTATGAGATTATTCAACACGGCTGGAATTATTGCCTGTTCAACTTGTTTAGAATATAGATATTATTGTATCGTATAAATATAGGATATTATATAGAATTGTATTAAGATACCATATAACTTCTATTAGATAGTGTGTAAGCTCATTTTTTATGCACTATTTTATGCACATATTTATTTTATGTACGACTATGTTTTGATGATGCAACAATTATTTTCATACTATTCTTACACTATTGTGTCATGACGAATATTGTATGTATTATGATCGCAATAAGGTGTATGATATCATTTGCGAGTGACATGTCTCTGTAACTTTTTGATGAAAGTAGTGGACTATAGTATTTACGCACGCTAGTCAGAAGACTATGCTCATTTAGTCAATCTATGGTTGACCTTTATGCTCCGTGCTAAGCTTCGAACTATGAGAGCTGATACATCAAACATTGATGTCTTTTTGCAGCGGTGATTATTAGGACTGTTTTATATGCATGATGAGTTTGTCAGCCCTATGCACAACCTCATTAGCTAGGCATGGTGCAGTAGTCATCTTTAGAGAGTCTCTGTACTCACTAAATTTAGAATTTTTTCTTGTGTTTTGATGTCATGTTTATTTACGTATTAGCATTCTAAGACATTATGTAGTAACCATTATATTGTGAAACATAATTTTGGAAATATAGTTTGATTATATCAGAGTTAATTTTGTATTGCAAGTTAAGAATATATTCTGAAACATTGGTTTCTGAGTTTTTTTCGAAAGAATAACACCTGTGAATTTAAAATAAGATTCTATTTTTTCTTGCAATTTAGACATGCATCATTTTTTCCAGCAGATTGTTTTGATTTTGTGTCTGCTTAAGTATAAAAATTTTTGTAGGTCATACATTTTGTAATCTAATTACATTGTTGGTATATTAATGTAAGGTAAAGCTAAAAAAAGTTAAAATACCATTTTTATTTAACTTAGCGTCATGAAATATTTTTGTTTTTTACTTTTTGGAAAATGTTTTCTAAGATTGTAAAATTTTTTCGGTGCCCTGCGCTTAACTGTGCGCTAGAGGGAGTAATGATGTGTTTTTTTTTACTTAACGTTTGATGGTGCGTTAGTTCGAGTTTATTTATAACGGTATTATTTTTTGTGTATGATGTCTGATGGTTGATGGTTACTTATGAATAAGTTGTATAACGGGGTTAAGGTTAGATTATGCTTCGTTTATCTACAGCTTTCTTTTGTGGTTGTTAGATATACACATACATTGTCTTTGTGTCCTATACTTTCTTGTCATCATTATATGTATTTATATATAATACGTTTTTGATCAAATGGTTATTACGATGTATTAATCCATCGTTCTCTACAGACATATTTAGGTTTTTTCTTCTGTTGTTCCTGATTATTCTTCATTTTAGTCCATTTCTTCTACTGACTATTCGGTAGCGGTTCATATGTGGATTATACTTTCATGTTGCATTTATATGTCACTTGATACTATTTGTATTCTTATTCATCCTACTATACTGATACTTGAATCATGTATATTGTTAGGTTAATTCTATGCTAAATAGACTTAACTTTGTTGAAAGCAGATTATTTTGGTACACTTAGCTGATTATTTTGTATGCTTTGTTTTCTGCTTTACTTATAATGCTGATATTTTTTGGATGATATATAGTATTTGGACTTAACAGGTTGATTAATTTTTCGGATTAGAGCTTAATCACCCACTTAATTTTTTGGCGGAGTAATGTTTTCAAAAAAAAATGATGATATCATTTTTTTCCCCGGGGGGTGGTGTAAACTGATAAGTCCAAATTTAAGCAAGGGCAGTAATCGTTATGAGTCTCGGATGTACAATAGATTATAATGATTATCCCACTTGAAAGCTGTTGTCTGGCTGTTAATTTATTAAAAAAATATATGAGTGTATAGCATTCAAATCTTCGAGATTCAGAACGCTTGTCACGGTGGCGGAGTTCCACGTGAGTTAAATGTTCTAAGCTATTTTTGAGCTGTGAGCGAGAGTTCTCGGGAAGCCCGACGGATGTGATTGGCTGGGGGTGTTCTGGGGGAGAATGATTTTGGGTGTCGGAGTGTGTACTGGGCGAGTGCACTGGAGAGATGTAAAGTGTTTTTCAATGTGTACCAGTGTACAGGCATTTATGCTGAGATATATTATGTGTGATTATCCCAGATGAACTGTATATTAATTAAGGATGTGTTTCTTAGGCGTTGGAGTATACAGGCCAGTGGTTAAAGATTATGTACATTTTTGAAGAGTTTGTGTCCTTGGCGTGACTGGAGAAATCAGCCCAGTGTTTTCGAGGGAAGCCTGTACACTGCTTGATGTGTCGACTTATATTATGAGGCCTATTATTTATCAGCAGTCTTCTAGATGGATTAAAGACAGTGCTTGATACCTACCCATGATTTACTCGTTATGTCCCAGTGTGTGCGTCTCAATAAACTGTGTAAACAAAGATTCCAGCAGTCTGCATTGGTGCCTTGTAGACACAAGTGAATGAGTGTTTAGATTGGTCAGAACACGAACAGTACACCATTCGCGTTAAACACACTCTACACTTCTACCCATATCTACACCATCCTGCGTCGGTTGAAGTGACCAAGTTTAGGGCCTGCTTCCCCTGGAGCCTTAGAGGGAAACTACTGTTTACAGCTGCCTTTGCCTTCCCTAACTTAGGACTAGGGTGAGTTACCCATTTACAGCTGGGTAGACTGCAGCATGCCTGATCTCAACAACTATGTACACTTTCACGATGGATTGAATTATCCAAAACAGAGAAAACATTTGATGGTCTTACGGATTTATTGCTAAGAGACAAGGTCATGTCTTCGGTAAATAAATCATTCCTAGAGTTCTTACATGAGCGTAAACCTAGTACATTAAAGCAAATGGAAGAATATTGTGACCAGTATGCCACGGCACACCCTGACATGATTCTTAGTAACTCTAACATTAAAGAGAGTATGCCAGTTGCTTCGGCAACAGAATATAATCAGAATTACTCACACAAATTCCAAGGAGCTAAAAAATAAATTTGATAAAAAGGTTAATTGGAATAAGCATCAAAACCAAGATAACCACTCAAATCAGGGTTCTTCTTCGAAGAACTGGAATCGAGCTGATAGTCCTCGACACGCGAGGGGTACCCATAATTTTAGAAATTCTCGAAAAGGGAGTAGCTATAGGAACTACCCAAGTGCTTCATGGAGACAAAAAAATCAATATTACAGGGATACTCAGTATAATGAGCGTGATGATTATGATCATGAATATTATGATTCAAACCCAAATAGGGGTTATAACAGAGGCAATAATAATTATAGAGACAATTATAACCGAGGTAGATCACAACACAAAAGACATGGTAAATCTTATTACCAGGCTAACTCTGCACAACAGGAGTTCCACGACACCGATAATCAGAATAATGATAAAAAAGACTCCAACGGTGTAGCAAATTCCGCTTTCGATTTTGCTAGAGCATCTCAGTGTTCGCAATGCAAAACATTTTTCGACCCAACCACAGTTTCTACTTTAAGCTGCGGTCACCCGCTTCCCACGCTCCATGCATCAATCGCGCATAATGGAAGGGGTGCTCTTGTCTTTAATAGGGGCCTAATAGATGGTACTCCGGTATCAATTCTTTTCGATTCGGGGTGCACTACCATCGGAGTGAGGCAATCACTCGTAAATCCTTCTCGAGCTACAGGCAATATAGTCAAATGTGTAACATTTGGTGGCACATTGGAGAAGTACTCCACTGCCATTATCAATATTGCTACGCCTTTCTTTACAGGAGAGGTGCAAGCATGTCTCTTGCCGAATCCGATCGCTGATCTTATCATCGGTCGCATTCATGGAGTGAAAGAATGCACTCCACAGCAAATTTCTAATTGGGAAAATGTTAATATGCAATCTGCTAATGCAGTAATCACTAGGGCTCAAGCTCTTAATATGCCACAATCTTCACATTCTGAAGATAATGATGCGCAGATCCAAGATGATCCCTTGGAGATTTCCCATGATTCCTTTATAAAACAGCAGGAAGATGATCCTACTCTAAAGAAATTCTTTACTCTGGCAACAAAAGGTGATCCGAATAAGGATACAAATCGTAAATCTTGGATTACGATGAAGAATGGCGTACTTGTACGTATGGTACAAGACTCCGCTAAGTCCATTCATTCTCAAATCCTTGTGCCTAAAAATATGAGAGTTAAAATCTTACAGCACGCTCATGATTCGCAGTGTGCTGGACATATGGGTTTTTCCCGTACTAAAGCTAGAGTTCTTCAATCTTTCTTTTGGCCTGCTGTGAATAAGGACATACGAATCTATTGTCGATCTTGTAAAGTATGTCAAGAGATTAAATCCAGAGGTCCACGCCATGATGCACCTATTCAGGCTGCAGACATTCCAATTCGACCATTTCAAAAAATGGCGATAGACATCATTGGTCCATTTAAGATAAAGTCTGCTAGAGGACACCAATTTATTTTGACGTGTGTTGATATGTGCACACGTTGGCCGGAGGCTGTTCCTCTAAAGAGCATAACTACTGCTGATGTCGCAGATGCTCTTTGGTTAATATTTTCTCGTCTGGGATTTCCAGCAGAAATATTATCCGACCATGGTACCCAACTCATATCGGATACCATGTCTCAAGTAATGTCGACTCTTAAGATAGAGAGATCGCTGAGTAGTATTTATCATCCTATGTCCAATGGGATGGTGGAACGTTTGAATAGAACTCTGAAAAACCTACTAGGTAAGATAACAGAAGATCATCCTCAGGATTGGGATAGGGTTTTACCCGCGGCTCTCTTTGCATATAGAGAGGTCGCCAACGAACATACAGGATTTTCTCCCTTTGAACTTGTCTTTGGCGCGAAACCGCGAGGTCCTATGTCCTTACTTCATGATCTTATAACTGCTGATAATATTGTCGATGACACAAAATCCTCTTATGAATATGTCATCGCACTTAGACACAAGATTATTGAAGCATGCAAATTGGCAACTGCTTCTTCTGAATTTGCGAAACAGAAGGCAAGGGATTTTGCCAATAAAAAGAGATGCTTGCGACAACTTTGTCCAGGTGACAAAGCATTTGTCTTGCTACCTTGTAGGGAAAATAGACTTCTTATTTCTTGGAAAGGTCCGTACGATATAATATCAAAAGTTTCCGATGTTGACTATATCGTCGATATTGACGGGAAGCGTAAAACCTTCCACATCAACATGCTCACGGAATTCCATGAACGTCCTGATTATTTACAACCTGTTTTCCAGGCAACGGACGATTTTCCAGTCCAACATGGACAGTACTCATCTCTGTCAGTAATACAGGATGAGGAAACGAGTTTCTCGGATGTAAATTTACCTTTTCCAATGATTCCTCTTCACTCTAATGAATCATGGAAAGATGTTGCAATTTCTCCAGAATTATCTCCAGGAGAGCAGAAACAAGTTTCTACTATGTTAGAACAATTTCAGGATGTCCTTACTGACATTCCTGGTCAAACTGATGTCATTCAACATGACATTATTCTTACTGACCATAGTCCTATAAGAGTCAGACCGTATCCTATCCCGATACATTTTCAAGCACAGGTAGAGAAAGAGTTGGATGAGATGATAGAGTTAAAAATTATTGAACCATCCACATCAGCATATTCTTCGCCGATGGTTATTGTACGAAAAAAAGACAATAACATACGTCTTTGCGTGGATTATCGCAAATTGAATCAAGTGACTAAATTTGATGCTGAACCTATGCCTTTACTAGAAGAGCTACTTACGAGACTATCGAATTCTCATTTCTTTACTAAACTCGATTTGTCTAAGGGATATTGGCAAGTTCCATTATCCGAACACGCCAAACCGTTTACTGCTTTTTCGACGCCTAGGGGTCTATTCCAATGGAATTTCATGCCTTTCGGTCTTATGAACGCCCCTGCAACATTTGTACGCATGATGCGTCGAATCCTATCTCATCGCTCAGATGTCATTGCGTATCTTGATGACATCTGTCTTTTCAGTGATACTTGGAACGATCACTATAATGGGATAAATGAACTATTGTCTATCTTACGCGAGCATAACCTGACAGCGAAACCATCGAAAGCATGTATTGGTTTTAGCGAAATATCTTTCTTAGGACACCGTGTTGGTCATGGGTTCCTAAAAACAGAAGACCATAATACAAGTAAGATACTTAACATTTCTATTCCTAAGACTAAAAAGCAAGTGCGAAGTCTCTTAGGTCTAATACAATTTTATGGACGATTCATTCCGAATCTGTCCTCCATTATGTCACCTCTTTCTTCCTTGCTAAAGAAAGGGTCTCCTAATGTAGTCCATTGGACTCAAGAATGTCAATCCTCTTTGGATAAGGTTAAAACTATGTTTTCTACTTCACCTATCCTAGTATTGCCTTCTAAGGATAAGACATTTATTCTTCGTAGTGACGCTTCATCCACCGGGATTGGAGCAGCACTAATGCAAGAGTACTCTGGAACTCTGCATCCTGTGATGTATATTTCTCGGAAATTAAATGCCGCAGAGAAGAATTACTCGGTCCTAGACCGTGAATTATTGGCTATGGTTTGGTCAATCCTTAAACTGCAAAGATTTCTCCTTGGCGCGCATTTCATTGTGGAAACTGACCAGAAAGCTCTTACGGCTATTCAGAGTAAAAATCTGAAGAGCGCGAGATCAACGCGTTACGCGATTGCTCTGCAGCCATTTCATTTTTCGGTGCGAGCTATCCGTGGGTCAGAAAATGTGATGGCAGATATTTTGTCTAGATGCCCACATGATTCATAACTGTTATACAACTTTGATACAGTTGTTCCTATGTTGAAATGTGTACACATATGTAATATCATATATTGATTGTAACACTACTTAGCGGTTCATTGATATTTATTCACCGCTGATTTTTCAATGTTTTTTCGTCTTTGATGATCATGATGTTAAGATATCTTAGATGAAATTTATGTATAAACTAATGTACAAATTGTGTCATTGCTAATATTGTAGTATGCGTTGGTGACACCTCTCTGGAAATATTTATACTTAGAGAAGTACTTTCTCTAAGGTCATAAAACTTATGCTTATCATCTGCGCATTGTTATTGGTGCGTTGTGAGCCTATTGTATGTTGCTCCTAGATGTATTTCAAAAAAAAAATGTACCATTTTTTTTTCCGAGGGGTGTGGTAATCTGTTGCGTGCATATTTTGACGCACATATTACAAAAATCGATATGGCTATTTAATATGGAAAAGATATAGACATTCATTCATTTGTGTATGAAAATGCTGTCTATGGGGAAGGCTAGATAATCCATAATTGTTTTACCCTTTTGATTATAGGAGTAATCGTTCTTGATATTAATTCGGCGCATGGATATGACACCCTTGTCCGTACCTATTTCTTAGGGCCAGAAAATAGATTAATTTGCTTATTATGTTTATGGCCTGAATTCATATGTATTACATATTATTAGTACAAGTAGAATCAGTCCTATATTGTATATTTTGGATGGGTAGGCAGGACTATATTCTTGTTACACCGCTCTAGCGGAAGTAGGAGTTGTCTTGTCTAGTCGTGAGGAGTTCCGATGTACCGTGACAATGGCGGGTACGCATTTTTCCAGGGCTGGTATATTCTTCAGTAAAAATGATTTACGAAGTAGTTTTTCTTCTATAGGAGATTGTGTCTCTACTAGAGTTGTGTTAGAGACTTTCCTAATGTACGGTACTGTTACGCACAAATAATTACTTTTTCCAAAGTCTTTGTATGATCATTTTTCGTATGTATGATCATTTTTTGACTGAAATGTGTATTATGTTTTTTTACAGTCAAAGGGACATAACCCGAGTTATTGAGACTACAATTTTTTAGGAGTTTGCCTTCTCTTTATAGAGACACGTTCGGTCTATAATTTCTTGAACGAAGCGTGACCATATCTCCTTATTTGGTAGTATCAGTCAACTGTTGTAGATGTCTGAAACCTGTCTTAACGCTTCTTTTCATGACCATAAAAGGCGCGACTGTGTAAGACTTTTATCTCGAATGTTCTTAAAATCGCTTTGTGTGAATTGATACTCACGTAGATGAGTTCTGCACATGTCAAAAACTGGGAGTTCGTTCTGTGTGTTCCGCCCAGCTGGGCAGTTTAGAAATGGTCTGAGTAGCGAGCGGACGCAACCTGCGTCTTGTGATTTTCTGAGGGAAATACGTTGTCTTTGTGAGTTAGTTAGCTAACTAGACTATTTCCCAGTATTATTCAAGCCTGCCTGGAGGCATATGTTCGTGGTTGATTTCCGAAGAAAGGTAATTCCTCTTGTATCGAACTTTTTGCTATCATCTAGAAGTTCGTCATTTTGTCGCTCCTTGCTCGCCTGTGTGATTCAAAATGGAGAGGTACTTTGACTAGGTTTTTCGCCACCGGTATCTTTATACCTGAACTAGTTATATATATATGGGTCGCTCTAGACCAACAAGACTATTGTCTGTGTTCCAGGATTCGTTATATCAGAGATCACGTCCAAGTCAGATGGTTAGACTTAGAAACGTTATAAAGGTCGGTTTGACCTGTATGCCCAGTATGCTATTCACGTGCAGACAGTAAACGGACTTATTGTATACATCTGATCTGCTAGCATCAGAAAGGGAGCATTTATTGTTGTCTATGAACATTGAAGATCTGCAGCTGACACTGTTGCAGAAGTTATATATATTATTTATACAGCTTCACGAACCAGAACTTTATGATATCTGTTTACAATACAACTATTGAGTATTGAATCCTACATGACTATCAGTTAATATGATTTTGAATGCTGCATTCGTTATACTATGCTGGTGATGACATAAATATCATGACTGTTTTGTGGCGTGCAATAAATGGTATAAACCTAAAGCGAAGTTACCATTTCTATGACTCTACACGTCATGTTGCCTGTGGTGTACCCTGTGAACTGTTCTACTGCAACACACACAGCAACATTCTAAATCAGAGAAGACACCTACATCTTGCACTTTAATACCAGGTGTCGATAGGGGTGGCAAGTTATCATTTCAGCTCAAATCCACCTTTATCAGGTACCATGTATGATTCGGACTCCATGTAATGCCAGTCCCTGTTTTGATGATCTCAGGTCGGTTAGGCCTAGCTGGAATTTTGTGCTTCGCAACGCTAGGGTCAAGTTTGTATCGACGGAGATGACGGGCTCCATACTGTAATTATGTCTATGTGAGGTAACTGGGTTACGGTAGATCTGTATGGAGGAACTTTAAGAAATTATGCATCTGTATTGCAAAGTAACTTTGGCTTATATATATATATCCTCCTGTGAGCGAGTGAGCGACAACTCAGGAAGGCGGCCATATTACATTCCTGTCATAGTATTTTTGAATCACTGTCCAAAGAACGGGGCATGTATCTTATTATTCGGACAGTGGCAAGGAGATCTCAATTTTGATAGAAACCCCTTATCGTGGTTTCACAATATGATAAACTGTGAACATAAAGCAACTTTAGTTACCGATCCGCCTTCACTGACGCGCTTAGTCAGATAGGGGATGCGGCCATTATGTATCATGACATTGGAAGATATTGATGTGCTACCTATGATTTATGAATGTGTCATGACATAGGATCTACTATGTATGCCTGCAAATTGATATGTCAACCTACCCATGATTTACTCGTTATGTCCCAGTGTGTGCGTCTCAATAAACTGTGTAAACAAAGATTCCAGCAGTCTGCATTGGTGCCTTGTAGACACAAGTGAATGAGTGTTTAGATTGGTCAGAACACGAACAGTACACCATTCGCGTTAAACACACTCTACACTTCTACCCATATCTACACCATCCTGCGTCGGTTGAAGTGACCAAGTTTAGGGCCTGCTTCCCCTGGAGCCTTAGAGGGAAACTACTGTTTACAGCTGCCTTTGCCTTCCCTAACTTAGGACTAGGGTGAGTTACCCATTTACAGCTGGGTAGACTGGAGCATGCCTGATCTCAACAACTATGTACACATCTTTACAGATTGACACTTTACAGTACAGTGGACATGAAACTTTACAGTCGACTTATATTATGAGGCCTATTATTTATCAGCAGTCTTCTAGATGAATTAAAGACAGTGCTTGATGTGTCGACTTATATTATGAGGCCTATTATTTATCAGCAGTCTTCTAGATGAATTAAAGACAGTGCTTGATATGTCGACTTATATTATGAGGCCTATTATTTATCAGCAGTCTTCTAGATGGATTAAAGACAGTGCTTGATATGTCGACTTATATTATGAGGCCTATTATTTATCAGCAGTCTTCTACATGAATTAAAGAGCGTTGAGACGTCATATATTGGTGAGGCCTATTATTTATCAGCAGTCTTCTACATGAATTAAAGAGCGCTGAGAAGTCAAATATTGGAGGCCTATTATTTACTAGTACTGCAATGGTCAATTGGGTATAAAATGGATAAATGGAAAATTCCTAAGGGGACCTGGATTTCGCAGATGATGTAGCATTCTTAAGTTCAACACCAAGACAATCCCAAGAAGCAATAAATAATTTGTGTCATCTCTCGGTTAAAATTGGTCTCCAAATAAATGCCTCTAAAACTAAAGCTATGAACTTTTCTAACGAGACCTTTGATATCATCTTGACCGGGGAAAAACTACAGAAAGTTGAAAGTTTCAATTATTTAGGCAGTAAAATGACTCAGGATGGTGACACAACAAGAGAAATCCATACTAGAATTGCTTTGGCAGCTAGCGCCTTCAATAGATTATCTAAACATTTGGAAATTACGATCATTGAATATACATACCAAGCTTCGTCTGTTTAATTCAAATGTTATCTCAGTGTTAACATACGGCTGTGAGAGTTGGAAAATAACAAAATCATTGGAGAACAAGCTGAATACATTCGAGAACAAATGTCTTAGAAAACTCATGAACATCAGTTGGAAAGAATTCAAGACTAATCGACAAATAAGAGAAGACTCTAGGCAGAAATATGTCTCCGAACTATATAAGGAAAAGACGATGGTCATATATCGGTCATGTCCTACGAATGCAAAACAACAGAATACCACTACAGGCGCTCACTTGGGTTTCTGAGGGTAAGCGGAAAAAAGGAAGACCAAAAGAAACACTCAGAAGAACAATAATAAGAGAAGGAAGAACGTTGGGCCTAAATAATGTGCAAGAGCTAAGAGGAGTGGCGTCACAACGAACAACCTGGAGAGCACTGGTTTCTGCCTTATGCGCCGTGTTTGGCGCTTAAAGAATTTATTATTAATGGTCAGCAGTCTTATGTACATGAATTAAAGAGCGCTGAGACGTCAGATATTGGAAGCCTATTATTTACTAGTACTGCAATGGTCAGCAGTCTTATGTACATGAATTAAAGAGCGCTGAGACGTCATATATATTGGAGGCCTATTATTTACTAGCACTGCGATGGTCGGCAGTCTTATGTACATGAATTAAAGAGCGCTGAGACGTCAGATATTGGAAGCCTATTATTTACTAGTACTGCAATGGTCAGCAGTCTTATGTACATGAATTAAAGAGCGCTGAGACGTCATATATATTTGAGGCCTATAACTATTGGCACTGCGTTTGCCAGTAGTTCTTCTTGATGGATTAGTGTTATTATATAATCCGGATCTTCCTTATGGTACACTATTATGACTGGAACGCCAGCTGTTCGTTATCAATGGTGGTTTCCAGTTCAAGTTGGATCGAACTTACGACATTTATAATAAGTAGCCTGTGTGGCGTGATATAATATATAGCAATCCTGTATTTCGACTACTCTATGGTTAGCAATTGTACACTTCATCTGCAACAGTGGATGTAACATCGTTTTGCAACATATACTGATTGTTACAGTGGCGGCAATATTAATCCTAGCGGCAAAAGTCGTGGCCAAAACTTTCGGACGTGATCCCACGTCATCTGCGTTATGTGACTTTCTTCTATGCTGTGTGGCGCATTTAAGAATCCATCATCATTATCAAACTTTACAGGGATAACCACCAACTACGGGTGCAATAGTGGTTGTTTTCAAACTTACATGGTGTGATACCTGCTATAGAAGACTTACCCAAAAACAGACGTTAACATAACTAGGCAGTAACATATTTGATGGAGTGCAGCTTATTAATACCCATCTACATAGAGGACTATAACATATCTAACATTTCCATTGCCAAGATATGCTTCATGATTCAGTTCTGCTTTTGAATTGAAGCTTTCAAGTGAACTGTGCCAGTATTTTGGTGGCGCAATTACAGAAGTTTACCATCAAAGTATACAAGAGATGTCTAGTACCTCCTTTCAAGTGGATTATCAACGAGATTGACAGACTGTGTACCCCTACAGTTACAGAGGGAATTCAAGCTGATATGCAGTCATTCTACACGTGTGCCTTAAGTAGATGATTGGCAGTAATACAGTTCATGTTTACCTGTGCAGTTTACGAGCACACATACCGTAGCAAGGACAAAGGACCTGAAGTGAGAAGTGTCAAGCTGCGGTGACCTTATGCGGTGAACTGTTTTCCTCAGCAGACTTTGTGATGTGCAGCGTTTTGGACGGGCGTATTTTCCTTTATTGAAGATAAGTGGTTTATGTTGTGGAAACTGTGCCATTTTATCTTGTGTCAACAAGTCTTCCTATATATATTGTGTACTATTTGTTATAATGAGTATTTCATGTTAAATATTCTATGTTTCATGTCTACTTATGAAGATTATATCCCAGTTTACCCAGGGCTTCATAAGCATTCTTTAGGATTTGGTTAGTAACTGTCAATTATGTGTCAATTCCGGTTTAAGATTACAAACCTTACCGAAGTTTAGGTTACTAGTTGTCTCTTGGGACAAGTAAGTGTGTAGTTGTGACGTACCGTTTCATTGTGGTTCTCATAGTATTTTTCTCTGTTTTTTAGTTTATTGATTAATTTGTTTGTGAGCGTTTTTCTCTATTTCCTATCTTTCAGTTTTTATACACATTTTCGTTTATACACGGTGTTGTTATTGTCTTGCCATTATTCGCGGTTATCGTTTCATGCTTTGAAAAATTTTTTGCCTTAGTTAAGCCTTACTGTTCAGTTGACTTCTGCGAACGTTATCGTTTGTTCTGTAGTACCTTGTCTTTGTAATCGTTGTTCTTACTGTCTATATAATATGTTAGTTGTTTGTAACTTATTGTAAGACTTTGATGCATAAGTGTTTAAGGCTATTTCACATAATATTGACATCACTCAAATTGATATAAAGTTATCCCTCATATTGGTATATTTTACAAAGGTTCTATGCACATGAAGTTATGCTACTATGACATAAAGTAATTAACTGATACTTGCAATTACTTGAAAGGATATTTAGCTTGGTGAGCTGAAAAAGGTAATTTTCCGAATTTTTAGGGACATAAAACTTGTGGTAATTATAACTGGTGAATATATATATACAGTGGACTTGATTGTAATCACCATGGATGATGAGCTGAATCCAGGCGATATGAAGACTATATTGCAAGATATATTTGAGGAAGTTAGACATTATGAAAGATTGCGAGGCCCACGATTGGAAGGATTTGTGATGGACCGTTTTTTGGTTGAAGTGGCATGGGGCCTAAGGGGTTTTGCTGAGGATACTTTTTATTCCGTTCCTCACTTAATGATGGCTAGGCATTTGGCGGATTTGGTGCATTACCTTCGGGTATTTTTGCACAAGCATACTGATTCTGGACATGATTATATGACAGAGGTGATATACGATATAATTTACAACGACATTCCTAACAATCAGAAACAGGAGTTACGAAATGAGGAGTTAAAAGATATAATTTATAATGACATTCTTCATGAACAGTTGGAAGAGCAGAAGCGTATGAAAGTAATCAAACAAAATGCGTTACAGGAAAGGGAGAAGATTGTAGAAAGTGTTGCTAAGGAGAGCAAATTACAGGCAAAAGTGACTAAACTTGAAAGTGATTTATATAAATCAAACTTGGATCTTGAAAGAGGGCAAGAAGCATTAAATTTGGCATTGTGCAAGATTGAATACTTGGAAGCTAGGCTCGGAGATAAACAAGGCGAAACTATTAATCTCACGCACAAACTTCAAGAACAGAAAGAGATGAATGACAAGTTGAAGGTTGAGAGCAATGTTCGTGAGAAGACTTACATAGAAATGCTTCATAATGTGTTAGATGATAATGAGATTCTCAGTTGCCAATTGAAAGAAAAGAAAGAGATACATGAGAAATTGAGAATTCAGGCAAAAAAATGTGAAAACTTATGTAAGGAAACACGTTGTGATTTATTGGATGACAATGCGATTTTCGGTCGTCGACTTAGAGAAAAGTATTTGGCATCTCCCGAGAAAGTTAATAAGCTTGGGAATGGCCAGATGAGTAAGACCGGGGCGCTTCATATGGAGTTAACACAGTTAACAGCAAATAGGGAAAAGAGTAGTGGCTACCCAACAGCCTCCTCTGCCCCACATTCATTGATCAACGGGTTCAAACGCCTGTTGGCTATTGCTGTTGAAACGGACTACACATTCAAGGAAGCAGAAAGGACCAAGGAGTTCTTAAAGGACCCATTAAAGTTTGCTGCTGTTGCCGATAAAGTTGCACCAGCTTCAGCAGCCAATTTAGCACAAAAAGAAGAGAAGAAGAGATTGGAAGAGTTAATAATGGAGAAGGATAAATTAGCTAAGATTGAGAAATTACTAGCGGAGGAAAGATGTAGAGTTTTGACATTCGATGACGTAATTAAGAAACAAAGTGAACAGATTTCACTTAAAAATATTGAAATTACGGAATTAAGGGAAAGAGTGGACGGTTTGGTTGATATAATTTTAGGTAGAAAAATGCTGTCTACTGTCAATGTTGACAAAGTTAGACAGAAAGACGGTTATCAACACGTCTTAAAGACGTCGAGTCAGCAACAGACACTCGATGCCAATACTAACATCAAACGTGGTGAGCGGAAATCCTTGCGTGGCAGATATAATTTTCATCGTACTAGTGACTATTCTGGTAATATTAATAATTCCTGGCGACAGGCCAACAAGGTTAATTCTACTGTGATACTTGATTCTGTACATCACAGTAAAGACAAGGATAAATTTCATGTCAAAGTTCAAAAAACTAGCCTTGTATCTGAAGTGGGAAAGCCTCATAAAAACATAACAAGGGACAAAACTAGTAGTACTTGTGCCCAAAGTAATACTCAGTATGTTAGCAGCCATAAGGATTTTATTATTCCTATTACTGATTCAGAGGTTAAGCACGCTGCCACAGAAAAGAAGAAAAACAATCTTGACAGGAAAGATAATACAGATTTTAAACATTATCAAGGGAGATCAGCAAATTGTAATCTGTCTTCTCCAAGAAACCAGAAACAGTTTAACAGATCTAAATATTTTGGTTCTGAAGATTTTGAAAAGTATGGGAGAAATGATTACATGAAAGATTACAAATCTCACGATAATAGTTTTTCTAGAAGTCAACATAACCAATCTGGCAGATATTTTTATCAAAAGAGAAATAATAATGACAACTATGTTAACTTTTCTCAACAAAGGCCTAAAGTTATTAATGAACAATGTGATAATAATAAAAAATAGTGTCTCAAATACAACTGCTTGTTCTACTTGTAGTTTTGAGAGAGTATCTCGCTGTCGTGAGGATAGAAAGTTTTTTTCAGCATCCAATAGCGACGACCTTGTGCTACGATCATTTTCTGCCCCATAAGCCTTCGGTGGTGTTTACACGTGTCAAGGGAAGGCTTGTTGATCGGTAAAAGGGCTACAGGTTCATACAGGCCACAGTTTTAGGTAAATGTAACGTTAATTTCCGTTTTACAGCGTTAGATCTTACTGTGAATTAAAATAGAATTTTTTTTCATTGTATATTTTCACAGTGACAGCTTTGCAATAGAAATCAATGTTCCGGTGTTACATTAACAGAGAGAGTAAGGTATGCCACCTTGTATTCATGGAGTTAACCAAGTAAAGCCGGACAGCAAGTTGACTCTGAATTGTATGCGGTTATCTTGCCAAGTTTATGAGATTATTCAACACGTCTGGAATTATTGCCTGTTCAACTTGTTTAGAATATAGATATTATTGTATCGTATAAATATAGGATATTATATAGAATTGTATTAAGATACCATATAACTTCTATTAGATAGTGTGTAAGCTCATTTTTTATGCACTATTTTATGCACATATTTATTTTATGTACGACGATGTTTTGATGATGCAACAATTATTTTCATACTATTCTTACACTATTGTGTCATGACGAATATTGTATGTATTATGATCGCAATAAGGTGTATGATATCATTTGCGAGTGACTTGTCTCTGTAACTTTTTGATGAAAGTAGTGGACTATAGTATTTACGCACGCTAGTCAGAAGACTATGCTCATTTAGTCAATCTATGGTTGACCTTTATGCTCCGTGCTAAGCTTCGAACTATGAGAGCTGATACATCAAACATTGATGTCTTTTTGCAGTGGTGATTATTAGGACTGTTTTATATGCATGATGAGTTTGTCAGCCCTATGCACAACCTCATTAGCTAGGCATGGTGCAGTAGTCATCTTTAGAGAGTCTCTGTACTCACTAAATTTAGAATTTTTTCTTGTGTTTTGATGTCATGTTTATTTACGTATTAGCATTCTAAGACATTATGTAGTAACCATTATATTGTGAAACATAATTTTGGAAATATAGTTTGATTATATCAGAGTTAATTTTGTATTGCAAGTTAAGAATATATTCTGAAACATTGGTTTCTGAGTTTTTTTCGAAAGAATAACACCTGTGAATTTAAAATAAGATTCTATTTTTTCTTGCAATTTAGACATGCATCATTTTTTCCAGCAGATTGTTTTGATTTTGTGTCTGCTTAAGTATAAAAATTTTTGTAGGTCATACATTTTGTAATCTAATTACATTGTTGGTATATTAATGTAAGGTAAAGCTAAAAAAAGTTAAAATACCATTTTTATTTAACTTAGCGTCATGAAATATTTTTGTTTTTTACTTTTTGGAAAATGTTTTCTAAGATTGTAAAATTTTTTCGGTGCCCTGCGCTTAACTGTGCGCTAGAGGGAGTAATGATGTGTTTTTTTTTACTTAACGTTTGATGGTGCGTTAGTTCGAGTTTATTTATAACGGTATTATTTTTTGTGTATGATGTCTGATGGTTGATGGTTACTTATGAATAAGTTGTATAACGGGGTTAAGGTTAGATTATGCTTCGTTTATCTACAGCTTTCTTTTGTGGTTGTTAGATATACACATACATTGTCTTTGTGTCCTATACTTTCTTGTCATCATTATATGTATTTATATAATACGTTTTTGATCAAATGGTTATTACGATGTATTAATCCATCGTTCTCTACAGACATATTTAGGTTTTTTATTCTGTTTTTCCTGATTATTCTTCATTTTAGTCCATTTCTTCTACTGACTATTCGGTAGCGGTTCATATGTGGATTATACTTTCATGTTGCATTTATATGTCACTTGATACTATTTGTATTCTTATTCATCCTACTATACTGATACTTGAATCATGTATATTGTTAGGTTAATTCTATGCTAAATAGACTTAACTTTGTTGAAAGCAGATTATTTTGGTACACTTAGCTGATTATTTTGTATGCTTTGTTTTCTGCTTTACTTATAATGCTGATATTTTTTGGATGATATATAGTATTTGGACTTAACAGGTTGATTAATTTTTTGGATTAGAGCTTAATCACCCACTTAATTTTTTGGCGGAGTAATGTTTTCAAAAAAAAATGATGATATCATTTTTTCCCCGGGGGGTGGTGTAAACTGATAAGTCCAAATTTAAGCAAGGGCAATAATCGTTATGAGTCTCGGATGTACAATAGATTATAATGATTATCCCACTTGAACAGCTGTTGTCTGGCTGTTAATTTATTAAAAAAATATATGAGTGTATAGCATTCGAATCTTCGAGATTCAGAACGCTTGTCACGGTGGCGGAGTTCCACGTGAGTTAAATGTTCTAAGCTATTTTTGAGCTGTGAGCGAGAGTTCTCGGGAAGCCCGACGGTTGTGATTGGCTGGGGGTGTTCTGGGGGAGAATGATTTTGGGTGTCGGAGTGTGTACTGGGCGAGTGCACTGGAGAGATGTAAAGTGTTTTTCAATGTGTACCAGTGTACAAGCATTTATGCTGAGATATATTATGTGTGATTATCCCAGATGAACTGTATATTAATTAAGGATGTGTTTCTTAGGCCTTGGAGTATACAGGCCAGTGGTTAAAGATTATGTACATTTTTGAAGAATTTGTGTCCTGGGCGTGACTGGAGAAATCAGCCCAGTGTTTTCGAGGGAAGCCTGTACACTGCTTGATGTGTCGACTTATATTATGAGGCCTATTATTTATCAGCAGTCTTCTAGATGAATTAAAGACAGTGCTTGATATGTCGACTTATATAATGAGGCCTACTATTTATCAGCAGTCTTCTAGATGAATTAAAGACAGTGCTTGATGTGTCGACTTATATTATGAGGCCTATTATTTATCAGCAGTCTTCTAGATGAATTAAAGACAGTGCTTGATATGTCGACTTATAGTATGAGGCCTATTATTTATCAGCAGTCTTCTAGATGGATTAAAGACAGTGCTTGATATGTCGACTTATATTATGAGGCCTATTATTTATCAGCAGTCTTCTACATAAATTAAAGAGCGTTGAGACGTCATATATTGGTGAGGCCTATTATTTATCAGCAGTCTTCTACATGAATTAAAGAGCGCTGAGAAGTCAAATATTGGAGGCCTATTATTTACTAGTACTGCAATGGTCAGCAGTCTTATGTACATGAATTAAAGAGCGCTGAGACGTCAGATATTGGAAGCCTATTATTTACTAGTACTGCTATGGTCAGCAGTCTTATGTACATGAATTAAAGAGCGCTGAGACGTCATATATATTGGAGGCCTATTATTTACTAGCACTGCGATGGTCGGCAGTCTTATGTACATGAATTGAAGAGCGCTGAGACGTCAGATATTGGAAGCCTATTATTTACTAGTACTGCAATGGTCAGCAGTCTTATGTACATGAATTAAAGAGCGCTGAGACGTCATATATATTTGAGGCCTATAACTATTGGCACTGCGTTTGCCAGTAGTTCTTCTTGATGGTTTAGTGTTATTATATAATGTGGATCCTTTTTTGGGTATGCTATTATGACCTGTGTAACATGCTGTACTTCGTCTACGTTATCGTGACCGTGTTGTGGTGTAATTAAACTGTTCATTAACTGTCACAAGGCGTTCCACCCTTCATGACTCGTACGTGAGCTATCGTGATGTGAGTGACTGTTCCTACACACCCTTCACATATCATACACGGTCACAGCACAGCAGTCCACACCTGGATAATTAGCCTATATAGCGTATGCAATGAAGAAACTGTTACCTCTGCAGTGGTGAATACACATGAACAAACTGTATGCAACAGATTGAATGAATAGCAGCCTGTACCAATTATGGAATGGTAATGGAATAATCATACTTTATCAGTTGGAAGGAATACTAGGAATAAGCGTCGTTATCAGATATGTTTGGCCCTTAAGATCTTAAAGATCTCCTCCATTAACAGGCTACGGAATTGGGATCCATTGTCGGTCAGAACTTGTTGAGGGAATCCCAACCGTCTAAAAATTTGCACAAGGGCTTCTGCGACATGCTTGGAATCCGTGCATGTTAGCGGTAGAGCTTCGGCCCACATAGTGCAAGTGTCGACTAAGGTCAGGATGAACCTGTTCCTTCTTTTAGTCCTTTCCAGGGGTCCAATGATGTCGACAGCAACCCGTTCAAATGGAGTACCTACTATTGGCATTTGCCCCATAGGTACTGGGGTGTCAAGGGCTTTGGTGCTACCCGTTGGCACTGGGCGCAGGATTTAACGTACCTGATAATGTCAGAGTTCATTCCTGGCCATCAATAGTGGTTTTTTATTAGCTGAATAGTGGCGTTTTGTCCCATATGTCCGAAAAGATGTCATCGTGGTGTCTGGGGTCTTTAGCCATGGGCAGTTTTCTAAAGCAGGGCTCCAGAGTAGGGTCCTTTTGTTGCTCCTCCTTCAGTCCGTTCGGCAACAAATTTGGCGCAGGCTCCCTCTCCTTCTTAGTTTGCCCTCTTTTGGTTACCGCTGCCACAATCGGCTCCTTTGGTCTTCCAACAAACACATATCTACATCTTAGGATGACTGGGTAGATCGGATCATCCATTATGGCCGCTTTAATGACACCTCTGACAAAATCAGAGTGTATTTCTACCAGAGCGATAGGAAGCGTCCTGGGTGCATCACTCTAGAAAACTCCACTAAGTTTGACGGTTTCCTCTGTCTCCTGACCGGGTTTGACTAGGTGCCTGGCGACAATACTATCAAAACTTAATCCAGTGTCAAAGAGACAAGTAGTTGAGGTACCATTCAAAATTACAGTTCCTCGCGTTGAGGGTCTGTCCCCCTCAGGTTGAGAATCACTGACATTGACTCTACTTGGCGAGGCTGTATGCAGGCATCCGATGCGGTTTGGCCCGGCGTGCTTGCCCTGATCAGACGTCCCTGGTGTAGGGGTCTTCCCTTTTCCTTGACCTTTGTGGCCGCGCTGCCACGTAGGCTTGATGGGCTGATCAGAATTGTTGTTTGGGGGAAATCTGGTTTTGTAGATTTTCGATTTTTCCTGGCGAGGTCTCTGGGTATTATTTTCTCGTTGGTTATACTGCTGAGAAGAATAATAGGAACAGGATGACTTCTCTAGATTTTGTTTACGAGATGGCTCATCTGTGGGTTTACGTTTAGTGCTGGGAAGTTCGGCCATTGCATTGGTATAGCATTTTGCCTTATTGAGGATGTCCTCAAGCATGACTGCGCCCTGTTCAGCCAAAAATCTACGGGTTTCGTTTGACAAAGTTGACTTTATCTGTTCCACAAGAACAAGTTCAAGTAGTCCCTCATATGTAAGAGGTAAGTCAGATAATTCAATGCACTTTGTCAAATAGCCCGTGAGACGTGAAGAGAACTGCGGAAATGTTTCCGTGCTCTCTTTCCGGCTGTTTCTGAACATTTGCAGAAATTTTCGGGTGGTCATCTCAAACCGTTCCAGCAAGGCCTTCTTCAGCATGTCGTAATCATGTTGGTTGGTTCCCAGCTTTGTATATACGTCATAAGCAGTACCTTTTAATGACGTTGAGAGTTTAAGTGCCCAACGGTACCTCTCTAACCCATACAGATTTGCGAGTCTCTCGAATTTTTCTAGGAAGGTGTCAATTTTTTTATTGGGGCTAGGAAAAGACTCTAAAGCAAAAGACATCGCAGTTAATTGGGCAGATTGAGTGCTGAAGAGATCCGTTGACTGAGACTGGGGCGAAGACGGCTCTCCGTTATTCGAAGTAGAAGCGCCCCGACTCTCTAAAGCCTTGAGCGCCAATTCGTTCTGTATCTCCTTGTCTCTCTCCTCACGTTGTCTCTCCTTCTCTCTTTCCCTGCGGGCTTCCATCTCTGCCTCGATTTTCTTCTGCTCCAATTGACGCTCTTCCGCTTCTTTCCTATCTGCCCTCTCCTGTGCTTCTCTCCTCTGTTGCTCCGCGTCATATATTTCCAGTTCCTGGTTGATAAATGCGTGCAGCTTCTGGCTCTAATCTTGCCTCTTTCGCCTCCTGTCTCAACATGGACCTCATCCTTATTCTTTCTGCCATGTCAAAAAGTGTATGCTTCTACTACTAACGAATAGTAAGAAGAAAGCAAGAAGGGGAAAAATCAAAGCCGCTACGAGAAAAAACACAAAGTATAACTCTACTTGTGTTACCTCCTACCTTGAAATGTGCTAACTTATCGCTGCTATTATTGTCACTTAAGACTCTTAACGCAAGCGACTATGCCACTTAAAATGGAAAGTTACACTAGGAAAAAATTTACTTTTACTAATATTAGAGAAAAATTTATATTCAAACAATTTAAAGGAAAAAGAAATTTTTTCCTAAAATTTTAATTCTCCGCCACAAAACTCCGCCCCTGAAGTCAGTTTATGAGAAGAGACGTTGTTAACTAGACTAAAAGATATCAGAACAAGGCGTCTTTAGCTAAGCTCAACTCTAGAAACTTTAAAAACCTTTAGTGACTGTAAAATCAATCACGCGATCCCAGCAAATCTTATTTTAAAAAATGTCCAATATTTCTGCCAGAGAATAATGAAAATAACATATATTATTGTTGTCCTTTACTTTCTACTGCTGTTGAAAGAAACAAATCCTGTAAATTTATGTTGTGTGGTCGACCCAAATACTGAAAGGCGATGTCTAGGGGGTGTAATCCTTTTTTTATACCCTACTTCACAAAGACAAACACTCTCACTCTATCTAGTTAGACCCAGACTAAGATCAGACTCAAAGTGGGCTACCCGTTTAGAGGTACTAATTCTAGATCAACTCAAAAGTATCCAGCGAGAAAGCCATTTTATTGTCGTAATTTTATTTTGAGAGAAAGATTCTAGAAATAGTGGTACCGTTTAGAGTGAAGAATGATGGTGAATGCACAGTGAAAGAAAGGGTTAGAAAGTATAATAGTTGATTCACAGAGTGCTGGGGAGAGTAAGGACAGACACTTACGACAATACTTTGGTTCTTAATCTTCTCCTTAACTCACCTGGTCAACAAGTAATTGCCAGTTTCCTAACACACTCATGCGCTCACACCTATTTGGTGCTCCAAACACACGGACGCACGTGAATACAAAACTATGATAAACAAATAGGGGGAATTTGGGCCTGGGCCTTCCAAAACCAATGCTAGAAGTTTCACGAGTTTATTTATCATAAAAAATCAAATCACAACAGTTATTAAATTACAGGAATAATCAATGTTTACAAAAAAAGTACAAAGAACAAGATGGGGAGGGGGTGAAGAATGTTATTCACTATGCCCTTCCCGTTTTCATAGACAATGGATAAACCCAGTCCAAGACAGGTAGTTATCAGGACAATAGATAATGGAACCCCAACCAGTAAATTTAATTACTCTGAAGAGAGGTGTTACAATACTAGGTATGGTGGTAGAATAAAATCCTATTATTCTCAAATGTGTTTCCCTTTTCTTTCTCTCTGAGTAGATATAAAGGAGGGGAAATAACAAGGTTTATAAAAATCTCACTTAAAGAATGTGAACACTACAAGGAATAAAATAACAAAGTGTCTACCAGGTAAAGAAATTAAAATGGTTACACATAAGTCTCATTCAGTCAAGCGCTATCGTGATGGCCACCCCACAGTTACTCACACACTTACCGATCATGAAACGCAGGCACTCCCTTGAAAAATTTACAACAACACTAAAACACATCGACAATTTGAAAATGTCTTGGACTTCGAGTTTGGCCCCAGATTAGATAATTTGACTTGTAGTAAATAATTCCGTAATCGCTGAACGACGAAGTTTTTGTGTTTCTGGTTGTGTTTATATAAAAAAAAGTTTCTCAAGGACGGCACAGTCTCAAATAGGGTGTGGACTGGTGTGCTCTCACGTAGTTTCACCGCTAGTGGTGAAATCTTCTCTAGCGAGATGACGAAAAAAAACTGTCAAATGTTTGTTAAAAAATGTTATTTCTTATTTCACAGTAGAACAGTCAAATTATATGTATCATTTCTGGCAAGTCCTGCTCCGGTTTTATCTTTAACAGTCAATGTTTATTTTATAGGAACTTGGGTGTGCTTTATTTCTGGAAAATTCAGTTAGCTGGATCCCAACAAAGGATCGCCACAAGTTTTAATTTAAAATATTTATATATTGACTGAAGGTTGAACTGAGTCGGGAGGACTCTAAATGATTTATTCTTTTTGCTCTTTGCTTTGCTTTGCTGGGAACGCAAAGGTTACGATCACTCTGTATGAAAGAAAAAACATGTAATATACCGAAAAATCAACTAATATTCTAAAGCGCGATGAATTTCCCGTTAAGACTATAATATACACTCGCGTATTTAATTATATTTAAGAAGACACTTCGCGAGTTTTAATGGTTAACACACACATCTATATATATATATATATATATATATATATATATATATATATATATATATATATATATATATATATATGACTTAACGCAATTAATTATAAATTCCTTCGCGACTTTTAAAAGTTAATTTAAGCATTTAAGCATCTATTAACTTTTGAAATAATATAACAGGTATATCATTACATTTACAACTGGAAACTATTGAGAGGTTTTAATTTAATAGATTTAAATTAACGCAGAATCAAGTGAAAGAAAAATGAATGAACTAGGCCACTGATCACTTTACACAATTATATTTTACCGTTTAGCACGGAATAGAATTCACTGCAATAAGCCGAACATCCGAAAGAGGGAATCAAACAAGATTTGACTATAGCCAGTGCTTCTGTAAATTTCTGGCCAACGAGTGATTCATTTTTCAGAGGTCTTGTTTTATACTAAGTGGAATGTAAGATAAAGGGTACATGTTAGAATTTGACACATTTCTTGATCTCAGGAGACTTTCGGGGTTCTTACCGCCAGATTAAGGAGAGATGCCGCCCCTGGTTTCCGTTCGATTTTCAATCTCTGGCCGCTAGCCTCGCCCGTCCGTCTTCGTGTTGCTGGCAATTCTGCGGTTCGCGCTGAGATGTGAAAAACCGGCGAGACTCTGCTTCGTCTGTACTCTGTGGACCACTGCTGCTTTGATCGAGAACCGCTTTCACCGTGGCACTTTGGCAACGCCTCACTGGGCAAGCTTACTGACCCAGGTAAGGACAATAACTGCATCTTATCGCTCTAGAGGGTTTAGTAGGCGTAGCTTTACCTCCCCTAAAGTCAATGCACTTCACTGAATGCACGGGAGATAAAGGTCTACATATTTAATTAGCCAACGTGTTGACAAACTGCGTGGAAAGGTTGCATACAAAATGAGCCCAAGTTTTTGTTGTGCATTTCTAATGAGCCCACGTTGACGAAAAGTTCCAACAATACTCGGGCCCACTGATGCTACGAGGTGTCTACCATCATCTAATAATTCGGGGTCAGCTAAGTTGTCCGTCACAAATACATAGGGAAAAGACAAACGATAATGAGAATAAATGCAAGAAATTATAACGAGGTCAAATGTGAGGAGATACCACTACAAGATGTAGAATCGTACACATATGTTGGCAGTTATATAGACAAAGTTGGAGGGACAGACAATGATATCAGAATAAGATTACAAAAACACAAGCAAGAGGATCTTTCATTAAATTGGGAAACATTTCGGGATCAAGAGAAATCAAGTCCAACACGAAAAAAAGAATCTTCAACTCAAATGTCAAGTCAGTCCTATTGTATGGAGGTGAAGTATGGAGAACAACAAAAATGATAACCACAAAGTTACGTACATTCATAAATGAGTGTTTGCGTAGAATAGAAGAATTTAATTGGTATGACAAAGTCATAAATGTGGGACCGATGACAAGAACCAGACAAGTGCCAGTGGAACAAGAAATGAGAAGAGGACGCTGACAGTTGATAGGACACACATTGAGAAAACCTGTTGATAGCATTACAAGACAGTCATTGTCCTGGAATCCCCAGGGAGAGAGAGGCAGAGGTAGACCAAAAAACACATGGAGAAGAGAACTGGAGACAGAAGTGGAAATATTGAGGTACACTTGGAAAGAATTTGAGCTGATGACATGTCACATGAGGACTTGCCTATGCTCCTTGATCACCGGTAGCCCAGTTGTTAGTGCACTAGCTTCCCAGCTAGGCGTTTCATGTTTCGATCCCCAGATGACATTTTGTAGCCCGCAAACGACTCCGTGGAAGCCCAACCTTATGAAGTGGGTACCAGAGCAACTCTGGGAAGGTTAAAGGTGGCCAGCGTGATGTAGACCACATCACACCCTAGTGTGCCTAACACCATATTTCCATTATGCCTCAATGTGCATGTAAAAGAACCCTTTACCTATGTTCCTTAGCAGGAAACTAAAGTGTATTGATTGACTGATGTGCAAAATTTACAAAACATAATGACGCTGAATTTATTGACTGTTTGAAAAGAAGATTTAAAAATTGAAAACTCTGCACACAGCTCTCAACTCCAGTTTTCTCCTTCACGCTAAAATTCGTATTGACCCCAAACTTGTTATTTCTGATCGACCGTATTCATGATCACGTCTGTCTGGCAGTCGGTGGCAACACTGCTATTTTTGCCCACAGTGTACTGTTTTAGTTGAGAGCAGTCACGTGTTATTCACTCTAATTCTAGCAAAAACGACAGTCATGGCGCAAGTAATCAAAAAGACGAACTACACTGGAGACAACAGAATGAGGATGAATCAAGACAAAACTACAGAGTTCCTAGAAATTATAGAAAAAAATTAACAAATGTGTTTCGGGTAAGAAATGCGAACCAAAATAGAATTAATTGAAAACGTCAATAGTAAACCTCATTTCAGTATGTTACAAGGATGACAGTGAAGCAAAAATTGTGATGGAAAGAAAGGACGAACTAAAAAAAAAATTGATGATGGATAGAAACTAAAATAGGCTTAAAAGAATTAAGTTGAAATGAAGTAACAAAGGACGAAAGCAAGACAAGGCATGAGCAAATGAAGTAGGATGGACATGATTACCGATAAAAGAAAATGAATGAAGGGGGTAGGAAGTGGCGACGGATAAAAGCAAATAGGATATAACGGAAATACCAGGGAAAGAAGTGAAACGGATGAAAACAAAATAGAAAATAGATGAATAAAGTGCGAAGGAACAATCAATAGATGGAAATCAATCAATCAATCAGTCAACGAGTCAATCAATCAATCAGTCAACCAATCAATCAGTCAGCCAGTCAATCAGTCAAACAATCAATCAATCAGTCAATCAATCAATCAGACAAACAGTCAATCAGTCAATCAGTCAACCAGTCAAACAGTCAACAAGTCAATCAGTAAAACAGTCAATCTGTCAACAAGCCAATCAGTCACACAGTCAATCAATCAATCAGTCAACCATTCAACCATTCGACCAGTCCATCAATCAATCAGTCAACCAGTCAATCGGTCAACCAGTCTATCAGTCAACCAGCCAACCAGTCAATCTGTCAATCCATCAATCAGTCAACTAGTCAATAAGTCAACCAGTCAATCAGTCAAACAGTCAATCAGTCAACCAGTAAATAAGCCAATCAATCGGTCAACAAGTCAATCAGTCAATTAACCAACCAGTCAACCAGTCAAGCAATCAATCAGTCAACCAGTCAATCAGTCAATCAGTCAATCAGTCAACCAGTCATTCAGTCAACCAGTCAATCAGTCAATCAGTCAACCTCTCAATTAACCAGCCAGTCAATCAAACAACTAGTCAATCAATGAATCAGTCAACCAATCAATCAAACAATCAGTCAACCAGTCAGTCAGTCAACCAGTCAATCAATCAATCAGTCAACCAATCAATCAGTCAACCAGTCAATCGGTCAACCAGTCAACTAGTCAACTAGTCAACCAGTCAATCAATCAATCAGTCAACCACTCAATCAGTCAATCTAACAATCAGTAAACCAGTCAATCAGTCAACCAGTCAGTCAATCAATCATGCAGTCACCCTGTCAGCAAAAACTCTAGCTCCCCAAGGAGAGCTGAAATTTGCGTTCCTGAGCCAAGTGTGTCGCATTGGCTGGTGTGAGCCCGTGTTGTTGAAGAATGTCTGTGATGTGTTAACTGGTGTGAGCCAGTGTTGTTGTAGAATGTCTGTGATGTGTTGGCTGGTGTGAGCCCGTGTTGTTGTAGAATGTCTGTGATGTGTTAACTGGTGTGCCAGTGTTGTTGCAGAATGTCTGTGATGTGTTGGCTGGTGTGAGCCCGTGTTGTTGTAGAATGTCTGTGTTAAATTGGCTGGTGTGAGCCCGTGTTGTTGTAGGATGTATGTGATGTGTTGGTTGGTGTGAGCCCGTGTTGTTGTAGAATGTCTGTGATGTGTTGCCTGGTGTGAGCCTGTGTTGTTGCAGAATGTCTGTGATGTGTTGGCTGGTGTGAGCCCGTGTTGTTGTAGAATGTCTGTGTTAAATTGGCTGGTGTGAGCCCGTGTTGTTGTAGGATGTATGTGATGTGTTGGTTGGTGTGAGCCCGTGTTGTTGTAGAATGTCTGTGATGTGTTGCCTGGTGTGAGCCTGTGTTGTTGTAGAATGTCTGTGATGTGTTGGCTGGTGTGAGCCCGTGTTGTTATAGAATGTCCGTGATGTGTTGGCTGGTGAGAGCCCGTGTTGTTGTAGGATGTCTGTGATGTGTTGGCTGGTGTGAGCCTGTGTTGTTGTAGAATGTATGTGATGTGTTGGCTGGTGTGATCCCGTGTTGTTGTAGAATGTCTGTGATGTGTTGGCTGGTGTGAGCCCGTGTTGTTGTAGGATGTTTGTGATGTGTTGGCTGGTGTGAGTGCGTGTTGGTGTGTTGTTGTAGAATGTCTGTGATGTGTTGGCTGATGTGATCCCGTGTTGTTGTAAGATGTCTGTGATGTGTTGGCTGGTGTGAGACTATGTTGATTTAGGATGTCTGTGATGTATTGGCTGGTATGAGCCCGTGTTGTTGTAGGATATCTGTGATGTGTTGGCTGGTGTGAGCCCGTGTTGTTGTAGAATGTCTGTGATGTGTTGGCTGGTGGGAGCCAGTGTTGTTGTATGATGTCTGTGATGTGTTGGCTGGTGTAAGCTCGTGTTGTTGTAGAATGTCTGTGATGTGTTGGCTGGTGTGAGCCCGTGATGTTGTAGAATGTCTGTGATGTTTTGGCTGGTGTGAGCCCGTGTTGTTGTAGGATGTCTGTGATGTGTTGGCTAGTGTGAGCGCGTGTTGGTGTGTTGTTGTAGAATGTCTGTGATGTGTTGGCTGGTGTGAGCTCGTGTTGTTGTAGGATGTCTGTGATGTGTTGGCTGGTGTGAGCCTGTGTTGTTGTAGGATGTCTGTCATGTGTTGGCTGCTGTGAGCCCGTGTTGTTGTAGGATGTCTGTGATGTGTTGGCTAGTGTGAGCCAGTGTTGTTGTAGGATGTCTGTGATGTGTTGAATGGTGTGAGCCCGTGTTGTTGTAGAATGTATGTGATGTGTTGGCTGGTGTGAGAACGTGTTGTTGTAGAATGTCTGTGATGTGTTGGCTGGTGTGAGCGCGTGTTGTTGTAGAATGTCTGTGATGTGTTTGCTGGTGTGAGCCCGTGTTGTTGTAGGATGTCTGTGATGTATTGGCTGGTGTGAGCCCGTGTTGTTGTAGAATGTCTGTGATGTATTGGCTGGTGTGAGCCCGTGTTGTTGTAGAATGTCTGTGATGTATTGGCTGGTGTGAGCCCGTGTTGTTGTAGGATGTATGTGATGTGTTGGTTGGTGTGAGCCCGTGTTGTTGTAGAATTTCTGTTATGTGTTTGCTGGTGTGAGCCCGTGTTGTTGTAGGATTTGTGTGTTGTGTTGGCTGGTGTGAGCCCGTGTTTTTGTAGAATGTCTGTGATGTGTTTGCTGGTGTGAGCCAGTGTTGTTGTATAATGTCTGGGATGCGTTGGCTTGTGTGAGCCCGTGTTGTTGTAGAATGTCTGTGATGTATTGGCTGGTGTGAGCCCGTGTTGATGTAGAATGTCTGTGATGTATTGGCTGGTGTGACTCCGTGTTGTTGTAGGATGTGTGTGATGTGTTGGTTGGTGTGAGCCCGGGTTGTTGTAGAATGTCTGTGATGTGTTGGCTCGTGTGAGCCCGTGTTGTTGTTGAATGTCTGGGATATGTTGGCTGGTGTGAGCCCGTGTTGTTATAGAATGTCCGTGATGTGTTGGCTGGTGGGAGCCCGTGTTGTTGTAGGATGTCTGTGATGTGTTCGCTGGTGTGAGCCCGTGTTGTTGTAGAATGTCTGTGATGTGTTGGCTGGTGTGATCCCGTGTTGTTGTAGAATGTCTGTGATGTGTTAACTGGTGTGAGCCCGTGTTGTGGTAAGATGTTTGTGATGTGTTGGCTGGTGTGAGTGCGTGTTGGTGTGTTGTTTTAGAACGTCTGTGATGTGTTGGCTGATGTGAGCCCGTGTTGTTGTAGGATGTCTGTGATGTGTTGGCTGGTGTGAGCCCGTTTTGTTGTAGGATGTCTGTGATGTGTTGGCTGGTGTGAGCCCGTGTTGTTGTAGAATGTCTGTGATGTGTTGGCTGGTGGGAGCCCGTGTTGTTGTATGATGTCTGTGATGTGTTGGCTAGTGTAAGCCCGTGTTGTTGTAGAATGTCTGTGAGGTGTTGGGTGGTGTGAGCCCGTCTTGTTGTAGAATGTCTGTGATGTGTTGGCTGGTGTGAGCCCATGTTGTTGCAGGTTGTCTGTGATGTATTGGCTAGTGTGAGCGCGTGGTGGTGTGTTTTTGTAGAATGTCTGTGATGTGTTGGCTGGTGTGAGCCTCTGTTGTTGTAGGATGTCTGTGATGTGTTGGCTAGTGGCAGCCCGTGTGGTTGTAGGATGTATGTGATGTGTTGACTGGTGTGAGCCCATGTTGTTGTAGAATGTCTGTGATGTGTTGGCTGGTGTGAGCCCGTGTTGTTGTAGAATGTCTGTGATGTGTTGGCTGGTGTGAGCCCGTGTTGTTGTAGAATGTCTGTGATGTGTTGGCTGGTGTGAGCCCGTGTTGTGGTAAGATGTTTGTGATGTGTTGGCTGGTGTGAGTGCGTGTTGGTGTGTTGTTTTAGAACGTCTGTGATGTGTTGGCTGATGTGAGCCCGTGTTGTTGTAGGATGTCTGTGATGTGTTGGCTGGTGTGAGCCCGTTTTGTTGTAGGGTGTCTGTGATGTGTTGGCTGGTGTGAGCCCGTGTTGTTGTAGAATGTCTGTGATGTGTTGGCTGGTGGGAGCCCGTGTTGTTGTATGATGTCTGTGATGTGTTGGCTAGTGTAAGCCCGTGTTGTTGTAGAATGTCTGTGAGGTGTTGGGTGGTGTGAGCCCGTCTTGTTGTAGAATGTCTGTGATGTGTTGGCTGGTGTGAGCCCATGTTGCTGCAGGTTGTCTGTGATGTATTGGCTAGTGTGAGCGCGTGGTGGTGTGTTTTTGTAGAATGTCTGTGATGTGTTGGCTGGTGTGAGCCTCTGTTGTTGTAGGATGTCTGTGATGTGTTGGCTAGTGGCAGCCCGTGTGGTTGTAGGATGTATGTGATGTGTTGACTGGTGTGAGCCCATGTTGTTGTAGAATGTCTGTGATGTGTTGGCTGGTGTGAGCCCGTGTTGTTGTAGAATGTCTGTGATGTGTTGGCTGGTGTGAGCCCGTGTTGTTGTAGGATGTCTGTGAAGTTGTCGCTGGTGTGAGCCCGTGTTGTTGTATGTTGTCTGTGATGTGTTGGCTGGTGTGAGCCCGTGTGGTTGTAGGATGTCTGTGATGTGTTGGCTGGTGTGAGCCCGTGTTGTTGTAGGATGTCTGTGATGTGTTGGTTGGTGTGAGCCCGTGTTGTTGTAGGATGTCTGTGGTGTGTTGGTTGGTGTGAGCCCGTGTTGTTGTAGGATGTCTGTGATGTGTTGGCTGGTGTGAGCCCGTGTTGTTGTAGGATGTCTGTGCTTTGTTGGTTGGTGTGAGCCCGTGTGGTTGTAGGATGTCTTTGATGTGTTGGCTGGTGTGAGCATGTGTTGTTGTAGGATGTCTGTGATGTATTGGCTGGTGTTAGCCCATGTAGTTGTAGGATGTCTGTGATGTGTTGGCTAGTGTGAGCCCGTGTGGTTGTAAGATGTCTGTGATGTGTTGGCTGGTATAAGCCCGTGTTGTTGTAGGATGTCTGTGATGTGTTGGTTTGTGTGAGCCCGTGTTGTTGTATAATGTCTGTGATGTGTTGCTTGGTCTGAGCCCGTCTTGTTGCAGGATGTCTGTGATCTGTTGGTTGGTGTGAGCCCGTGTTGTTGTAGGATGTCTGTGATGTGTTGGTTGGTGTGAGCCCGTGTTGTTGTATGATGTCTGTGATGTGTTGGCTGGTGTGAGCCCGTGTTGTTGTAGGATGTCTGTTTTGTGTTGGCTGGTGTGATCCCGTGTTGTTGTAGGATGTCTGTGGTGTGTTGGCTGATGTGAGCCCGTGTTGTTGTAGGATGTCTGTGATGTGTTGGCTGGTGTGAGCCCGTGTTGTTGTAGGATGTCTATGATGTGTTGGCTGGTGTGAGCCCGTGTTGTTGTAGGATGTTTGTGATGTGTTGGTAGTGTGAGCCCGTGTTGTTGTAGGATGTCTGTGATATTTTGGCTGGTGTGAGCCCGTGCTGTTGTAGGATGTCTGTGATGTGTTGGCTGGTGTGAGCCCGTTTTGTTTTAGGATGTCTGTGATGTGTTGGCTGGTGTGAGCCCGTGTTGTTGTAGGATGTCTGTGATGTGTTGGCTGGTGTGAGCCCGTGTTGTTGTAGAATGTCTGTGATGTGTTGGCTGGTGTGAGCCCGTGTTGTTGTAGAATTTCAGCTGTATTGTCTGTCTATCTGCCTTTTGGCCTTCCTTGTGCCTTTAACCTAGATCTTCTAACGGTGTAAACGCCTACTGGTAAATGATCGGGCTCCATTCTAATTGAGATGGCCAAACCAAGTTATTTTCGGTTTCTATAAGGTATCTGATGCAGGATATGCTTCCTACACTTTTTTTATTTTAATTAACTTTCTAAACGTGTTATATTTCAGACATAATGGTAGGGGTGTATTTAAGCAAACAACAATCAAACAAACAACAGCGGCGACGACATAATAATAATAATAATAATACAGCCTTCAACACGAGACATATTTAAGAGCATTCTTGCATAACCTACCTTCCCGTATACCCCCCCCCCTTTCCTCCTCCTCCTTTTTTCCGCCTCATTTTTTTTTTGTACTAAAACTCTGTGCTCGGTTTCATTCCAAGATCCCATTTCATGTTTAATGCCCGAGATAAAAGATGAGAAAAGTATAACGCGTGAATCTACAGGTGTTGACTTTGTTATTACTTGACTGTAGTCTAGGTAATTCTTACTGAATTTGTCATCAACGGTTGTGTGATCTGTCACACAGTAAGGAAATATGTCGTTCCAACCGAACCTGGCATTTATAATTTGTACGTGTCCTCTCTGATCCGGGTCTATTGACTGGTTACAAAGGTTAAGATAGTTCCCTAGCATATAATGCCGTAGTAGGATGAAGCGTTACAGGTTTCACTATACTAGCTCCATTTTGATAGGTGGGGTGACCACTTCCCTTCCTCACTGAAATGTCCTTCACTATCTCATGAGCAGTCAGGTACGCAATTACGACTAGGTCAACTGGAGCATGGCGCCACCGTGTTTTGAACCCGTGAGACGCTGCTCTATAACCACTGTGTCAATCAGACGCTCTTATTGGCTGACACACATAAATAACGTTTATTAACCCTTTCTGTTCCAGGTGCGTTTTAAGTTTTACCTACACCACAAAGAATGCCATTTGTTTTTCCTGCACACGATACATTTTTAAACAAGGTGTAGATACGGATATTTATGAGAACATATCTCGCAATACACATAACATCGTAGCAAATTGGCTGAGGAATTTGATGTTGCTTGTATTAAATGCAACAGTTAAGTTTATTTTACAACAATTTTAATTCAGAGGAAGTCATCTTATTATAAACAAAGGGGTGTACCTGCCGGCTAGTGGTGTTTAATTGCTGTAAAAGGCTGTTACTGTCGTATTGTGTCTATATGTGCGCTGTTAGAGGCGAACAGCATAGTCGGGCTTACAGGTGGCCGACATGGTGTGTGGGTGTATAGACAAGTCAATGGACGCGAATGAGTGTAGTCCTAATATAAAATAGTGATGATCACACACACCAAAAGTACATATATTATTCAAGAAATGTTGAAAAGGTGTGGTACAGTTGCTGACAATTTAATTACACCACAGTAACACGAACATCACCGATACACTGTCAGTAGAACATAGTTTAAGCACATCATGAAGATAACAACAGTTCACTACATCCAATATAACAATGACTCTTTCGAGCAGACTGCAGGAACCGCAGTGCTAATAATATTTCAATAGTACCTCTAAGCAAGCTGCTGGCATCGCAGCGCTAATAATATCTCAATAGCTCCTCTAAGCAAGCTGCAAACATCGCAGCGCTAATAATACCTCAATGGCTCCTCTAAGCAAGCTGCAAACATCGCAGTGCTAATAATGTCTCAATGGCCCCTCTATGCAAGCTGCAAACATCGCAGTGCAAATAATATCTCAAAGGCTCCTCTAAGCAATCTGCAAACATCGCACCGCTAATAATATCTCAATGGCTCCTCTAATAATAATCTGAATACGCTGTATAAGTCCCTGGCGTCAAATAATAATAAATTTTCTATTACCTTCTCTGATAACATCAGGAATAAGCCACATAACTATAAGCCATCAATCCTCGGCTTTAGAAATATATCTCAGGGGAACCTTCAACGTTTTTAATCTCACCAAACTATCTTCCCCATACACACAGTCAGAAAAACATGGCGGAGCTCCTTCCCGGATAAAAACCACGGGACGACTGTCACGGAATACCGTCTCTCGGTCCCGCCCAAACCATCACGCATGCGCGGATAACAGCGAGGCGTGAGTTGAGCTCATAACGAGAACCTTCTAGAAAGGTCTTGACAAAATCTCGATCAAATAGTTTTAAACGAACAAATGGAACGTCAAGGGAGATAACAACAAAAATCTGACCTCACATGTAAAAATATTAATGTTTAAACCCCCTTGCTTAAAAACTGACTTCAACAGTCCTACGCACCCCCCGGGTAAAAAAAAATGATAACATCGTTTTTTTGTTGTTGTTTTTTTTGAAAACATACATCGAATAGAAATAACATGAGGACGGTAGCATACAAATATCTACACTAAAGTATACTCTCTATAAAGTTATATAAAAAATGAACAAAAGAGGTATAGGAGTAAGTGTAACGTACAAAAGAAAGAAGTATAGGCAGATAACGGGATAAGCCTATGAAGAATCTCAACTTCAAAGAGGTATGAAGAATAAGCACGCCATGACATCAAAATAGAAAAGGGAAAAATAAAACGAGAACAAAGACCAGATGGATTACTAAAGGAAAAAGAAAAAAATGAAGGAAAGCAAAGCCCTGAGAATAAAGAAAGGAGAAATATGTCATAGTAAGCAATTACATGAAACAATGCATAGTATAAATGAATACCATTGTAATACAATAGCATACATAATAAACTAAATTCTCTAACAAACAAAAAAATAATATCCTGAGCATGATAACCCAATCAATCACGGCTATTACTGACGCACAATCAAGCGTCGGGTGAGGAAAAGTACCTCCCAATCTAAAAAAAAAAAATATTTTCTCAAAGGATCAATATAGTATACATAGGTGCTTCCACTAGCGTACAATAAAGCGCTTGGCACAAAAATCATTATAATGACTGACAAAATGTACTTCATGAGACTTCATATTTTTCCAAAAAATACAATATGGACATGTATCGCAAAGATAAGTTACATAAAATAATGGTATCATTATAATATTATACTTTCAACACTGTAAAACACAGCAATATATTAACACTATAGTAAAGAAGTTATACCACTTCATAATACAATATCTTCTAATATAATATCCTATAGTAATGTACAATGTTGATAACAATCTCTAACAAGTACATTTCAAAGATGAGTTCCGAAGTCTCAGAAAATTCTGTACGCAACAAGGCACCAAAGACATCTAAAGTAGCTTCAAATGCCGAAAGAAAAACTGGAACAGTCTTGATAAATCTAGTAAACGGTTGAGACTCTCAAAATAACAGCGCTGACTCTCATGGAACAGCATACGCTGAGAAAAAATACAAATGAACATCTCTGTTTGATAACCGTAAGATTTTATAATATATTACAGTTAATGTATCTTTATCTATCAAATGTGGCCGTGCAAACTTCTGGCCCCTGTATGGCAATAATCAAACCTTCCTCCGTTACACTAGAAACGGTAACAGAGAAAGTAATACAAACTAAATTGAAATCCTGAATTAAACAGGGTCATAAAAGTATCTGAGAAAAATAGTAGCATATAATGTATGTAGAGAAAAGTCTTGGGTATACACCTGATACCCTTGTCAAAAGGCAAATGTAGAAGGTGGTAATGATGACTAAGAGCGTCATGATGGCTGAAAATCTGAGATTTTGCGCAAGACAAAGTAAATGCATTTTACAAAGGCGTATATCCCACAGGCTCAAATGAAGTCATAGCCTGAGTACTAGGCAAGGAAGAAAGCAAGAAACATATCACAAAGATACAAAACCAGCAAGTAGTAAACTTGGACCTACGTCGAAGTTTAAAAGAAAAGCAGTGAGTGCGACAAAAGTCGTAAAGGACGAAGATACTGAGCTAACCGGCCCAGTCAGAAAAGTAAAGAAACTCATGAAGTATATGTATGTACTAACAATTAAGTTCGTACATGTGGCAAAGAAAACGCTAATCATTGCAGCAAATAAGTTGCAATCAACGTGACTGGATATAGAATCAGTCGTAGCAACAAAGTTAGTATGTGTGTCAGACAAAATCAAAGGATCTTCTTCTACAATAGTAGTTAAAGAAGAGTTAAAGTTAGAGTTGCGACGTACTGAAGTATGTCGAACTGGGCTAAAAGAAGCACTAACATTAGTATGATGACCAGTCGTATCATCAATACTGCAAGATTGCACCATACCAGTAGAATGTATCACGTTAACAGAATGTACCTTTTGAAAAGATTCTGGCATAGTCCCTAAGGTAGAAGCAGTAAGGTTATGTTGCCATTCCCAATCAGCAATTTCTACCGGCGTACAAACCTTTACACCATATATCTGTCCGACAGTAAGGTCGGTGATAGGTGCTCTGAGCAAACAGGGGTGTATATAACCATTGAAAAACGGTGTGGCAATGTGGACTATGGCAGTCGGAAAAGTCTCAAATGTCCCACCGAATGCCACACATTTTACCATCTTACCTGTTGCACAAGATGGATGAAATAAAGACTGTCTAATCCCAACAGTTGTGCATCCAGAATCAAATAGAACCGAGAATTGATTATTGTTCACAAATCCCTCTTCCGTCATGAACCGATAAGGCAGGAAGAGCTGGGAGAGGATGACCGCAACTCAAGGTAGTTATAGCTGTAGGTTGGAACAGAGATGTGCACTCCGGGCACTGAGATGCTCTCTCGAAATCGAAAGCAGAGCAAGCAGTAACTTTAGGGATAGTATTATCATTGTTACCTTGATTATAATCAACCTGGGGATCTTATTGAGCAGAGTTAGCCTGGCGATGCGATCTATTATTTGATCTACCGTCATATCGCGATCTGTCGTGGCTATTATCTCTATTGGAAGCATTGTTATTTGCTCTATTGAAATTATTGTTCTGATTTGAACCCCCGTTAGCATAGTTGCGATTACTATTTCCCCTTTGATCAAAATATCTATTTGATGGGTTTTGTTGTCTCCGAGAGAAATTATTGTAGGGTCGATAATCTCTATTGTAGTTATCTCTTCCAAAATGTCCATAATTATTGGGACCAAAATGTTGAGGACTGTTAAATTGCCTCCAGTTCCCTGAAGAAGAATCGATATGTGATGGACCCCATTGGTTCTGTCCATAGTTCCAATTATATCTACCACCAAAATTTCGATCAACACTTTGAGATCTACGTCGCCAATTAGAACCATATGGCATTGCTGAAGCCACGGGTAAACCTTCTTTGACTTCAGAATTGCTAACCGTTACATTTGGATGTGCCGTGACGTATTGGCGACAGTATTATTCCATATCTTTCAAGTTTGGAGGCTTTCGTGCATGTAGGAAAGAAAAAAAAATTTACTAACTGACGACATGACTTTTTCGCGTAGCAATAAGTCCATAAGGGCTTCATATGTGTGTTCAGTTTTTGACAATTCCACCCAACGTGAAAATGTAAGGCGAATAGTCGATATAAATTCTGAAAAATCTGTACCTGTCTCTGGCAATAGAGACTTAAAGCGTAGGCGATAACCCTCTTCATCCAGTTGATATTTTTTTAATAATGCAGCTCTGACCACATCATAGTTATTTGCGTCAATACCTTCTAACATACTTATAGTATTCAAAGCTTCACCCTTAAATAACTTCCTAGTTGTTCGCAATATTGCGATTTATCTACCTTATGAGATTCGCATGAAAGTTCAAATCTATTAAGTTAGAACGGGATATCGTCACAGTCAGAGTTGAAAACCGGCAATTTAATATCAAAAGATTTAATATTTGCCTTATTAGACGTTGTTTGATTGTTTGACTCATTTTGAGTATTACCCATATTCATTACCTTTATTTTCTCCAGCTCTATAGTTGCCAATTTTTGCTCATAGAGTCTTTGGTTTTCTTCAGCTTGTATCTGAAGATTCTGTTGTCTCTCTTCAGCTTCTACTTTCTGTTTTTCCATCTCTATTTTCTGCTTTTCAGCCTCCATTTGCATTTGGATTTTTTAATCTTCCGCCTCTCTTTCTAATTTTTTATTTTCCATTTCCATCTGGAATTTTCTCTCATCTGCCTGCATTTGCATTTGCAATCTCCTATCTTCAGCTTCCATTTTCTGTTTTTCAACTTCCATTTTCTGTCTCTTTTCTTCAGCCTTCTGCGCCTTAACATATTCAGCAAGTGCAAATTCTTCTAATTAATCCTCAGTCTTGCCAAGGGATTTCCCTTGTGCAATGAAATAATCCAAAGTAGCCATTATGCTGGATTATATAAGATAAATACGTTGTGCAATAATTATTTTTCTAGAAACTCACTTTATCCCAACTCAGTGGGTGACAAGTCTTTGTCCAAGAACTTGTATCAATACTTTATTTATCAATAATATAATTAATCACCTATATACTTATTGTGCATATAATCTTGACAGTGTATGATACAATGAATAATATAAACAAGAAAGACAAAGACAAATTATCAAGAACAAACGATAACGTTCGCAGGAATCAAAATAAAGGAAAAAGCAGAAATAAATAGAAAACATATTGCAAAACTTGCAACGACAGCTGCGAATAGAGCGATGAAACAATGACAACACAGTGTATAAACAAAAAATGTGTATAGAACTAAACGATAGAAAAGGGGAGGAAGACAATCACGAACAAATAAATCAAAAATTAAAGAACAGAGAAAAATATAACGAAAACGACACTAAGACATCTCGTCACACCTAAACAATTATATAGATGACTGAATCCGGCGTAAACAGAGTATGCCCCGAATTATCAAGGGATCTTTTACGACACGGACTTAGACACACCGTCCCTAAAGAACGCTTACGTAGGCTTTCGGTGAAGTGCGATATATCCGTCCCAATAGCGGCGTGAATACCAAAAATCGCCTGATGGCTTGTAACCCTTCAGTCAATATATAAACATTTTAAATTAAAACTTGTGGCGATCCTTTGTTGGGATCCAGCTAACTGAACTTTCCAGAAATAAAGCACACCCAAGTTCCTATAAAATAAACATTGACTGTTAAAGATAAAACCGGAGCAGGACTTGCCAGAAATGATACATATAATTCGACTGTTCTATTGTGGAATAAGAAATAACATTTTTTAACAAACATTTGACAGTTTTTTCCTCATCTCGCTAGAGAAGATTTCACCACTAGCGGTGAAACTACCTGCGACCACACCAGTCCACACCCTATTTGAGACTGTGCCATCATTGAGAAACTTTTTTTATATAAACACAACCAGAAACACAAAAACTTCATCGTTAAGCGATTACGGAATTATTTACTACAAGCCAAATTCGCTAATCTGGGGCCGAACTGGAAGTAAAAGACCTTTTTCAAATTGTCGATGTGTTTTAGTGTTGTTGTAAATTTTTCAAGGGAGTGCCTGCGTTTCATGATCGGTAAGTGTGTGAGTAACTGTGGGATGGCCATCACGAGAGTGCATGACTGAATGAGACTTATGTGTAACCATTTTAATTGCTTTACCTGGTAGACACTTTGTTATTTTATTCCTTGTAGTGTTCACTTTCTTTAAGTGGGATTTTCTTAAACCTTGTTATTTCTCCTCCTTTATATCTGCTCAGAGAGAAAGAAAAGGAAAACACATTTGAGAAAAATAGGATTTTATTCTACCACCATACCTAGTATTGTAACACCTCTCTTCAGAGTAATTAAATTTACTGGTTGGGGTTCCATTATCTATTGTCCTGATAACTACCTGTCTTGGACTGGGTTTATCCATTGGCTATGAAAACGGGAAGGGCATAATCAATAACATTCTTCACCCCCTCCCCATCTTGTTCTTTGTACTTTTTTGTAAACATTGATTATTCCTGTAATTTAATAACTGTTGTGATTTGATTTTTTATGATAAATAAACTCGTGAAACTTCTAGCATTGGATTTGGAAGGCCCAGGCCCAAATTCCCCCTATTTGTTTATCATAGTTTTGTATTCACGTGCGTCCGTGTGTTTGGAGCACCAAATAGGTGTGAGCGCATGAGTGTGTTAGGAAACTGGCAATTACTTGTTGACCAGGTGAGTTAAGGAGAAGATTAAGAACCAAAGTATTGTCGTAAGTGTCTGTCCTTACTCTCCCCAGCACTCTGTGAATCAACTATTATACTTTCTAACCCTTTCTTTCACTGTGCATTCACCATCATTCATCAACACGGGCTCACACCAGCAAACACATCACAGACATTCTACAACAACACGGGCTCACACCAGCCAACACATCACAGACATCCTACAACAACACGGGCTGACACCACCTAACACATCACAGACATCCTACAACAACACGGGCTCACACCAGCCAACACATCACAGACATTCTACAACAACACGGGCTCACACCAGCCAACACATCACAGACATCCTACAACAACACGGGCTCCCACCAGCCAACACATCACAGACATCCTACAACAACACGGGCTCACATCAGCCAACACATCACAGACATTCTAAAACAACACACCAACACGCACTCACACCAGCCAACACATCACAAACATCCAACAACAACACGGGCTCACACCAGCCAACACATCACAGACATTCTACAACAATACGGGATCACACCAGCCAACACATCACGGACATTCTACAACAACACGGGCTCACAGCAGCCAACACATCACAGGCATCCTACAACAACACGGGCTCCCACCAGCCAACACATCACGGACATTCTATAACAACATGGGCTCACACCAGCCAACACATCCCAGACATTCTACAACAACACGGGCTTACACGAGCCAACACATCACAGACATTCTACAACAACACGGGCTCACACCAACCAACACATCACATACATCCTACAACAACACGGGGTCACACCAGCCAATACATCACAGACATTCTACAACAACACGGGCTCACACCAGCCAATACATCACAGACGTTCTACAACTGACTACAGCTGAGGTTCAAAGATGTGTGCAAGAGAGATATGAGAGCACTGGACATAAATCCAGCAACGTGGGAGGATGAAGCTGCCAATCGCACCAAGTGGCGATGCTATTTACGGCGCCTCCTCAGATTGGGCAAAAAGAAGCTCACACAACAAGCCGAAGAGAGGAGAAAACGTCGAAAGAAGCATCAGGAACATAGGCAGCTGAGGGCTTTCACCTCAGGGGCGCATTCCCATAGTCAGTTATGACTGAACGGGTTATTATTATTACTTGTAAATTCCTAAGTTGTCCAATGCTCGATCTGTTACTTATAGTTGTGGAATTTCTAAGTCTAATGTCTCCTTTTTCTTTCTGGCTTTTACCAGTCGCTGATATGACTTGTGCGCTGCAGTCTCTCTGTGTGATCTGTGTCTGTGTTTTCATCACACTATATTCTCAGTCTTTAGTGCAAATCACAGATTGCACTTCCGAATAATGTGCCAATAAAATACAATGTGTATTTCAGCTCCTCAAAATGAACCAATCCAATCGAATCTCGTTCAGCACTACGTGGTTAGGGCGTTTTCAAATTCGAAAAATATCCTCATGTGTTTCACAATATTATATTTAATATCCATGCGTGACCGCTTACAGTGATGTCATATCGTTGCGTAAGACTTCCGGCTGCACCTATCTGTCTCTCACCATATTGTGACCATGTGTTCCTGGCGTAACGTCTACAAATCTTGAGTTTCTAGTCATATTATCTTAGATAATTACACACAGGTATGGTCTAAGCGGAAACAAATTACGCATTACCACCTGTGTTTCGCTAGACGGATCTCCGACAGATTAGCCACACAATATGGGGTTCTATTCATAGACCGTGCACAATGCAAGCTTGAATAAACAGGCACAGTCGCTTCCAAAAGATGGTCAGCCTGATAATACGTGACAAAATATTATTGCTGCCCGGGTCAATAAACCTGGCGTAACACAAACAGTCGAGGAGTGAAGTGTTAGAGACTTAACCCTACTGATCCAACGTAGAGAACAAAAGTGAATGACAAGGCAAAAATTGTGCCAAATTAAAAACGATGATCGGTGAGAGAAAAATGAAGAAAAAGAAGTGATACTGCCGAGTGGATTAAAGTGTGAGAGAGGGCACACAAGTACACGCATAAAGTAAGACGTGCCGTCACAAAAAGACCATGACACTATCAACAGAACTGCCATGCTATAGACTCCAGAAGGAGAGTGAAAGCGGGGCTGACCAATATCTAACTAGTGGAAAACTGGAGGCAGAGATGCAAAGCATGAACCAGAGCTGGGCACTTCATGAAGGATGGCTGCCGACCGAGTAAGATGGAGACAGTGTGTTACCACCCTGCAAGACGCCACCAGATCTGATGGTCACTGATTCCTTTGCCTGTGAGTGGCCAAGGGCAAAAGAAAAAGAAAAGAAAACAGTCTGTAGTATTGTTGCCACAAGAAACATTAATTCCATATACATTCCTCTAGTTAAATAATTTACCGCAAGAAACATTAACTCCATATACATTCCTCTAGTTCCATAACTTGCCACAAGAAACATTAACTCTGCTTACAGTTCTCTAGCTTTGACACGTGTCACAAAAAACATTTAACAGCTTATTCTCCAGTCTTGTTACTTTTCACAAGACACTTGAACCCCGCTTAAAGTTCTCTGGTTTTGTCACGTGTCACAAGAAACATTAATCACTTTACAGCTCTCTAGTTTAATCACTTGTCCAATGAAACCTGAACACCGCTTACATCCCTCTAGTTCTTTTTTGTACTTGTCACAAGAAACATTTCTCCGCATACATCCATCTTGTCTTATCACTTGTCACAAGAAACATTTACTGTGATTAAATTCCTCTAGATTTAATTCATGTTTATAATTAGATACTGTAAATGTGAGTATGCTATTATTTTACCTTTACAACGTTGAATTTCTTTACATTGATGGGTAAAATGCATGTGAGAATAAAGGAAATCAGTATAAAAGACGAGAGAAAGGAAGGGTAGAATGTCAGACGGGCCTGCGTGCCCAATTCTCAACCCTTTGAAAATAAAGTTCGTTCATTCGTTCGTTCTACATCTCTGCCAAGAATAATCTTGCGCGCAGGTAGATACCTTGGAAGCCAATATTAGATACTCTTAAGTTTCGGTCACTGTTGGACCACAACGGAAAAGCAGGGGAGGCAATCCGTGACAGTCACAAGAAACATTTACTCCGTTTGCATTCATCTACTTTTTATTACTTTTCACAAGAAATAGTTACTCTGCTTACATTCTTCTAGTTTTATTACTTGTCACACAAAAAAACAATTTACTCCGCTTACATTCCTCTAGTGATTTATCTGTCACAAGAAACACTTACTCCGCTTACATTAGACTATTATTATTACTTGTCACTATAAACACTTCGCTTACATTCCTCAAGTTTTATCACTTTTAACAAGAAACATTTATTCCGCTTTTATTCCTCTAGTTTTATTACTTGTCAAAAGAAAATCTTACCCCGCTTACAGTTCTTTACTTGGAAAGAAACTTGTCTAAGAAACATTTATTCCGCTTACATTTCTACAGTTTTATTACTTGTCTCAAGAAACATTTATTCCTCTTACATTTCTACAGTTTTATTACTTGTCTCAAGAAACATTTATTCCTCTTACATTCCTACAGTTTTATTATTTGCCTCATTTATTCCGCTTACATTTCTCTAGTTTTATTACCTGTCTCAAGAAACATTTATTCCGCTTACATTCTTACAGTTTTATTACTTGTCTCAAGTAATATTTATTCCTCTTACATTCCTACAGTTTTATTACTTGTCTCAAGAAACATTTATTCCTCTTAATTCCTACAGTTTCATTACTTGTCTCAAGAAACATTTATTCCGCTTACATTCCTACAGTTTTATTAGTTGTCTCATTTATTCCGCTTACATTTCTCTAGTCTTATTACTTGTCTCAAGAAACATTTATTCGCTTACATTCCTACAGTTTTATTACTTGTCTCAAGAAACATTTATTCCGCTTACATTCCTACAGTTTTATTACTTGTCTCAAGAAACATTTATCCCTCTTACATTGCTACAGTTTTATTACTTGTCTCAAGAAACATTTATTCCTCCTACATTCCTACAGTTTTATTACTTGTCTCAAGAAACATTTATTCCTCTTACATTCCTACAATTTTATTACTTGTCTCAAGAAACATTTATTCCGCTTACATTCCTACAGTTTTATTACTTGTCTCAAGAAACATTTATTCGATTACATTCGTACAGTTTAATTACTTGTCTCAAGAAACATTTATTCCGCTTCCATTCCTACAGTTTTATTACTTGTCTCAAAAAACATTTATTCCGCTTACATTCATGCAGTTTTATTACTTGTCTTATGGAGCCGCGCTGGTGTAGTGGTTACCAAACTGCGCTGGCGACCGCGTGACTGAGGATCAAACCCGGCCGAGGACATTAGAGGATTTTTCGTCGACCGGGATTTGGACTGGATTTACTCGAGCCGTGGCGAGTACATTTGAAGAAGTATCGTCGACTAGGGACTGGCGGCTTCTGAGCAGACCCAGCTCTAATGGGTATTTCCATAATCGGCGAGTATCTGTCTGAATGGCGAGGGACACCTGTCTCTGTACAAAACAAAAGAGATACTCACGTAAAAATCAGTCTCAGGTTAGACATACTAACCTGGGATTTTGCCTTCGGTAATAGCGGGTGTAAGCAACAACAAAAAAAAAAATTACTTGTCTCAAGAAACATTTATTCCGCTAACATTTCTGTAGCTTTATTACTTGTCTCAAGAAACATTTATTCCGCTTACTTTCCTACAGTTTTATTACTTATCTCAAGAAACATTTATTCGCTTACATTCCTACAGTTTATTACTTGTCTCAAGAAACATTTATTCCTCTTACATTCCTACAGTTTTATTACTTGTCTCAAGAAACATTTATTCCTTTTACATTCCTACAGTTTTATTACTTGTCTCATTTATTCCGCTTACATTTCTCTAGTTTTATTACTTGTCTCGAGAAAAATTTATTCCGCTTACATTCCTACCGTTTTATTACTTGTCTCAAGAAACATTTATTCCGCTTACATTTCTACAGTTTTATTACTTGTCTCAAGAAACATTTATTCCGCTTACATTCCTACAGTTTTATTACTTGTCTCAAGAAACATTTATTCCGCTTACATTTCTACAGTTTTATTATTTGTTTCAAGAAACATTTATTCCGCTAACATTTCTCTAGCTTTATTACTTGTCTCAAGAAACATTTATTCCGCTTACTTTCCTACAGTTTTATTACTTATCTCAAGAAACATTTATTCCTCTTACATTCCTACAGTTTTATTACTTGTCTCAAGAAACATTTCTTCCTCTTACATTCCTACAGTTTTATTACTTATCTCAAGAAACATTTATTCCTCTTATATTCCTACAGTTTTATTACTTATCTCAAGAAACATTTATTCCGCTTACATTCCTACAGTTTTATTACTTGTCTCAAGAAACATTTATTCCTCTTACATTCCTACAGTTTTATTACTTGTCTCAAGAAACATTATTCCGCTTACATTCCTACAGTTTTATTACTTGTCTCAAGAAACATTTATTCCTCTTACATTCCTACAGTTTTATTACTTGTCTCAAGAAACATTTATTCCTCTTACATTCCTACCGTTTTATTACTTGTCTCAAGAAACATTTATTCCGCTTACATTTCTACAGTTTTATTATTTGTTTGAAGAAACATTTATTCCGCTAACATTTCTCTAGCTTTATTACTTGTCTCAAGAAACATTTATTCCGCTTACTTTCCTACAGTTTTATTACTGTCGTGAAACATTCTAAATCCACATATATAAATTAAAAGGTAAATGTAAAGCCTAACACATAAATTCAATAACAGGGAAAGAAGAATGGTAAAGAACAGTGCTGTCACAATGACTGTACTCGAGATCCCCCTTTTTCTGCTTCGTCTGCATATTCTCACGCTTTCACGTTCATTTGAAAAGCCTACTGCATCAATACACGCGTTTCAACAAAACAATAAAACGTGTACTGCATTTCTAAGAAAACCTTGAGATACGCAAGCTGCTTAATGACCTAAATTAATATTAGCATTGATTTCATTTTATACACTGCGTAATGAAAAGACAGATGGACTTAGGATAGAAAGAGGGAGGGCTGAAAGCAGGAACGCCGGCAACACTAACACGCGTCTCGCGATATGCAATTAATGCCACCCCCAACGCGAAAGGCATGAAGCACTAGGTTTTTTTTCAAATGGACAGTGATAAAAAACACTACCCATACGAGAGTTAGGTTTAAAAACCTGAAAAATGCTTATTAGGAAATATGACATTATACTGGTTTACGTTTGAAAGCCTGACAGTACCCAGATACCACATCGTATCGAAGTGAACGGGAGGTAGAAGAAAATGCATATTTTGAACGCAGCCACTTAGCTCCATTAAAACTTATATATTTGGGTTCCTTAGGACTTGCTGACAAAGAATATGTTAAGTGTTACGCAAATAGTCTAGGAATTAACAAATTATAGCCAAAAGAAAATAGTGAGGGTGTCAGACAACACCAAATAATAATCGCACAGTCGCATGTTTTGAAACCACCATTTTACGGGAAATAGGTCACCATGTTAAATCCTATTTGATTGGATAGAAGTAAATGTAAGGCAAAACACGATTTTGGAATACTAATTTTTTGTTGTTAGGGGAACGGTAGTAGGGGTACTTTTTTTGAAAAGCTGTGTAAACATGGCCCGATTGGTTAGACCCGCCAATATAGTCAATTAGGAGCGTCAGTTCAGTGCCACATTTTAAAATAAACTTACTCAGAAACAGTGCGTTGAGAACCAGTGCATATTTTTCTAAATAAAAGCCTGGGACAGAGGCAGATCGGAATTTGTGCCATATTCATCGCCAGTCAACGTATTTGTGTATTATTTCCATGAATTGTGGTAAGCTTGACATATTTGATATCTTTTTAATGAAAATTGAATGTGAATTGATAATTTATGTCTGTATATGTGTGTGGTTCAGTAGCAAACATGAGGCAAAGCCTAGATAGTGCTCCAACCTGAACAGGACGTGTCGGAGAAAAGTAAAACTGCATGGAATTGCCAAACAGTACACTGACACCTATCTTATTGACTAGAAAGAACTAATTCTAGAATTGCAGAGGCGTAGTAACCATTAGGGAGGAGTATACTGGTGTAAATTGTTTCAGATGAAGCTAGCAGTTGGCCTACCGCTCTGAACTCAGTGTTTGTTATGTATTGTGTTCAGTGTGGAAATAGATTATAAATTAATTCTGAAGTAGGAGGTACAACCTTCTTGTTTCAGGGACCGTGGTCCTAAGTTATTGAAGCAGCACCTGGTCTGAGTTTTGCTGAATCCAGAGGCTGACAGCATACTCCTTGGTCCAGATAGCGACCAGTGAGGTGTCTCCAGAACACAGTGAAGCAATCGAGCAGAGGAGTCTTTTCCTGCCTCCATCACGAAAGATAAGCTTCTGTGGCCAGAGTAGCTCAACATTATGTGCTCCCTCTAAACTTGACATTATATGAAACACAGAGGGACAATAAATTGTTTCAAATGACAGGAACTGTGAACTTTTCCCAATACTATTTCCACGATAATCAAACACTTGAAGTCATGATGACAAACAACAATCTAGCTTGAAAAACAAAACCAGTATTACCTCATAGTACTACTTCACAACTTACACACATAGGATAATACTAATAAATTATGTCAATACAAAGATCATATTTATAAATTGTGATTACATTTGATTGTGATTCCTGGTTCACTGTGTAGTTGAATCAGGATATCTATTATTGAAAGGAGTTATTACACATATATTTGAAACTTTACACTTGACTCATTTAAGATAGTCTTATAGAGTGTTATATGTGTGTGAGTGTCACAGTGTTGTAAAGTGTTGTGGAATAAATTAAATTGTTTATCTGTCTGTTGTTGTTGTGACTTACACTTCATCATTTTCATAACCCTAGACATTCAACGTAGTCATCACAATATTCCAGAATAATTCTGACTGAGGTATAAATGTGGTAGCAAGTAAGGTCATCTGTAATACACCACACTTATTAGATACAGATACCTTCACAGCTGATCTCAGTCAGTACACTAAGTCCCCTATAAATATTAATATCATCCCACTTTACCACATATATTGGGGTATCGCTCCCGGGATATTGAACTTTCTCCTGTTATATATATTGGGAAAAAGAAGAATTAAAAGGTATCTTTGGGTGAAAATAAATAAGGTTGAGCTCTCAGTGCCTGTGGTTGTCCTTGGATAATTAATTACAGATTGTATTGTTTAGTTAGACATTATATAAATTTACCTGTTAGAAAATGGCGGACCTGGCAAAATTTCGATCTGCTGCTATGCAGGCTGCAAAAGAGTTAGGAATGGACGGGCAAGTTATGATTTCCTATGTCACTACGGAATGTGACAAATATATTGAACGTGAGGAAAGAAAATTTGAAGCCGAAAGAAAATTAGAATTTGAAAGATTGGCCGAAGATAAGAGAATAGAGGCTGAAAAAGAAATTAAGAGGTTGCAGATTGAGGCTGAGGCTAAGAGGTTGCAGATTGAGGCTGAGGCTAAGAAATTGGAGGCAGAAAGAGAGAACAAAAGATTGGCTGCAGAAAGGGAAGCCGAGGAAAGAAGACAGGCTGCAGAAAGGGAAGACAAGCGATTAGCTGCAGAAAGGGAAGCAGAAAAGGAGGAGAAGAGATTACAAAGGGAACATGAGTTACGACTAAGGGAGTTTGAGTTTCAAGGCCATGCTCCTGACAATGGTGCCAGTCCCTTTGCCTCCGATGCTACTGCTAGTCAGGGAGCCTCAATCTCAGCTATGAATTTTCATTTAGATCATTTTGTTGAGAAAGACGATGATATTGAGAGCTATCTAAATAGATATGAACTATTAGCTACCACGTATGGGTTAGAGAGAGAAAGGTGGAGCTTAAAGTTATCTCAAGGGCTTCGTGGGGCAGCTTATGAAGTTTTTGCCAAAATGAGCAGAGGTGATCAAGAAAATTATGACATGCTAATGCAGGCTCTTTTGTTAAGATATGAAAAGAACGCAGAATTTTATAGGAAAAAATTTAGGATTGCTAAACTACTGTCAGGTGAAACCTATCACCAGTTCTCTGCACGGTTAGAGACATACTTGGAGAAATGGACTTCTCTGGGGAAAACCCAAGATCTTAAGGAAATGGTCCTTATAGAACAATTAAAAGAGTCCATGGCTCCAGACCTGAGAAAGTTTCTCGTGGAACAAGGTGCAGAGAGACTGGGTGAGTTATTAAATGTTGCAGAAAGGTATCAAGCAGCTCAGGTAGAGGTATCAGGTAATAAAAAGAAACGGGTAGATAATTTTAGGGCACCACAGAACTTTAATAAATTTGATCCTAGAGATCAAAACAAAGGTAAGCACCAGTTTGATAGGCCACGGTATGACAATAAAAATAAAACCCCACAATTCGATGAAAGGAAATTTGATGAAAGAAAATCTTTCAACCAAGGAAGGAGGTGGTGTAAAAATTGTCAGATGGACAATCATGATACTGACCGTTGTAGAAGGAAACCTGTGTATATGGCCACCCTTCAGGTCAGGTCGACCTCAAGACAGGAGGAGGATATTTTGATAGATACCACTCCAGAAGAGATGAGGAAGGCACAGGCTGGGGATAAGACCCTCAAGCCTTGTTTCAGGAAATTGTCAACTTGTCATACAACTCCAGGCAAGGGAGATTTTTACATGAAAAACAAGTTGATTTACAGGAAGGCCGGAACTAGATCCAATGGTCACGGACAGTTGGTTCTTCCAAAGACATACAGGGCAGACTTAATAAGGAGCCTACATGTGAAACAAGATGGGGACCATGAGAAAATTGGTACCATCATCCAAAAGGTGGCTCACAATTATTATTGGCCCAAGGCAAGGTGGGACATTGAGAATTTTGTAGAAAGGTGTAGCATAGCACATGAGGGAACACCCACAAGTGGGAACATTGATCAGGACCTGGACACGCCACGGGGCAAACGCAGGCCTGACATTGAAAAGAAAAATAAATTAAATAAAGTGGACCAAGTGGAATGGGAAGCCCCTTTTCACGGACAAGCTTCAATTAACTGTTTCACAATGGCCACTATGCAGAGAGTGCAAAAAGATGTCTTACCCCAGGATAAGCCGAAAATCCCTCAATCGGACTTAAACAAACTGGAGGAAGAGAATGTAGAGAGGAAATCTCTCATCAAGAATTCTAAGTGGGGAGAAAGCCCCAAGAAAAGAATTGGTAGCGGTCGTTTTGTGAATGATAATTCTGGGAAGAAAACTCATCACTATAGAGCTTCGAGTGGAAGAGACCATACCGGTGCATGGACAAATAGGTCCACAAAATTAAAGGTCCATATGTACCGCTGTTAAGAACGTGGACTGATGAAAAGGCAGAGGAAAATATTACATCCTCCTACCAATATGTGAATGAGCTGAACACTCGTTTAAAAACTGGCTGGAAACTTGCCAATGAAAATTTGAGACAAGCCAGGAAGAAACATGCTGCCTATTTCAACAGGAAGGCTAAAGACAGAGATTTGGCTGTGGGAGAGAAGGTACTGCTTCTTCTACCCGGTAGTCAGAATAAGTTACAAATTGGATGGCAAGGTCCATATACAGTTCTAGAGAAGGTGTCTAGAACCAATTATAAGATAGATAAGAAGGGGAAAGAAAAAATCTATCATGTGAATCTCCTGAAGAAATATTTGGAAAGAGAACATCAGGAAGAGACACACTTGTTGACCTTGTCCATTGCCATGGAGATGAAAAAGGAACCACTTTCATCATTTGAATATCCATTACATCCCTGTGAGACAGCGGCACAGGTGAAAATCAGTACACATTTAACTAAAAATCAGAAAGAGAGAGTGCAACAGGTTCTAGATAATCATACAGAGGTGTTAACAGACCGACCGGGGCATACAAACTTATTGGAATATGATATGAAGCTGATAGACCCCACACCTGTCTGTATGAAACCCTATTCGATTCCTTTTGCTAAGGAGAAAGCTTTGAAGGAAGAGATAGACTATTTGTTGAAGGAAGGAATTATTTCACACAGTGAATCTTCGTATAGTTTCAGTGTGGTGCTCTTAAGGAAACCCTCTGGAGAACATAGACTCTGTATAGATTACAGGAGACTGAATGCTATCACAGAAGGACAGGTGGATCCATTGCCGGATACAAATCTGTTGTTTGCCAGGCTAAATAAAGCTAAATATTTCTCAAAAGTGGATCTGAGTAAAGGATACTATCAGATTCCAGTAAAGCCTGAGGTTAGACCATACCTAGCTTTTAGTAACTCAGAGGGACACTTTGAGTTTAACAGATTGCCATTTGGATTGAAGAATGCGCCTAGTGTCTTCTCTAGAATGATGAGAAAATTGTTTGATCCTCTGAATAATCCATGCATCACAAATTTCATGGATGATATCCTTATAGCAACAGAAACATTTGAGGAACATCTAATCTTCTCTGGACATGTCGTTGAGCAGACTCAGAGAAAAAAAAATGGTGAATATTGATTGCTAAGCAGTAGTAAGACAAGCCGTAACACTTGCAGCTGTACAGTAACATATCTGAAATGAATTCTTGGATTGCAGAGGTCTGGGGCAGATTTCTTGAGTCGTGCCTACTTTGAATTGACCCACCTGCATTAATCCATGATCATAATAAAATCAGAGAAACGTTGATGCAGATTTTCTAAGCCGTCATCCGTGCGATGACAATCAAAGAAATCACCAGAAATAATAATAAATTTCTCTATGTGTATATAGAATTATAGACTGACATATAACGTCTGTTTTAAGAGGGGAGAATTTGTCGTGAAACATTCTAAATCCACATATATAAATTAAAAGGTAAATGTAAAGCCTAACACATGAATTCAATAACAGGGAAAGAAGAATGGTAAAGAACAGTGCTGTCACAATGACTGTACTCGAGATCCCCCTTTTTCTGCTTCGTCTGCATATTCTCACGCTTTCACGTTCACTAGAAAAACCTACTGCATCAATACACGCGTTTCAACAAAACAATAAAACGTGTACTGCATTTCTAAGAAAACCTTGAGATACGCAAGCTGCTTAATGACCTAAATTAATATTAGCATTAATTTCATTTTATACACTGCGTAATGAAAAGACAGATGGACTTTGGATAGAAAGAGGGAAGGCTGAAAGCAGGAACGCTGGCAACACTAACACGCGTCTCGCGATATACAATTAATGCCACCCCCAACGCGAAAGGCATGAAGCACTAGCTTTTTTTTCAAATGGACAGTGATAAAAACACTACCCATACGAGAGTTAGGTTTAAAAACCTGAAAAATGCTTATTAGGAAATATGACATTATACTGGTTTACGTTTGAAAGCCTGACAGTACCCAAACACCACATCGTATCGAAGTGAACGGGAGGTAGAAGAAAATGCATATTTTGAACGCAGCCACTTAGCTCCATTAAAACATATATTTTGGTTCCTTAGGACTTGCTGACAAAGAATATGTTAAGTGTTACGCAAATAGTCTAGGAATTAACAAATTATAGCCAAAAGAAAATAGTGAGGGTGTCAGACAACACCAAATAATAATCGCACAGTCGCATGTTTTGAAACCACCATTTTACGGGAAATAGGTCACCATGTTAAATCCTATTTGATTGGATAGAAATAAATGTAAGGCGAAACACGATTAGTCGGACTACAAATACTAATTTTTTGTTGTTAGGGGAACGGTAGTAGGGGTACTTTTTTTGAAAAGCTGTGTAAACATGGCCCGATTGGTTAGACCCGCCAATATAGTCAATTAGGAGCGTCAGTTCAGTGCCACATTTTAAAATAAACTTACTCAGAAACAGTGCGTTGAGAACCAGTGCATATTTTTCTAAATAAAAGCCTGGGACAGAGGCAGATCGGAATTTGTGCCATATTCATCGCCAGTCAACGTATTTGTGTATTATTTCCATGAATTGTGGTAAGCTTGACATATTTGATATCTTTTTAATGAAAATTGAATGTGAATTGATAATTTATGTCTGTATATGTGTGTGGTTCAGTAGCAAACATGAGGCAAAGCCTAGATAGTGCTCCAACCTGAACAGGACGTGTCGGAGAAAAGTAAAACTGCATGGAATTGCCAAACAGTACACTGACACCTATCTTATTGACTAGAAAGAACTAATTCTGGAATTGCAGAGGCGTAGTAACCATTAGGGAGGAGTATACTGGTGTAAATTGTTTCAGATGAAGCTAGCAGTTGGCCTACCGCTCTGAACTCAGTGTTTGTTATGTATTGTGTTCAGTGTGGAAATAGATTATAAATTAATTCTGAAGTAGGAGGTACAACCTTCTTGTTTCAGGGACCGTGGTCCTAAGTTATTGAAGCAGCACCTGGTCTGAGTTTTGCTGAATCCAGAGGCTGACAGCATACTCCTTGGTCCAGATAGCGACCAGTGAGGTGTCTCCAGAACACAGTAAAGCAATCGAGCAGAGGAGTCTTTTCCTGCTTCCATCACGAAAGATAAGCTTCTGTGGCCAGAGTAGCTCAACATTATGTGCCCCCTCTAAACTTGACATTATATTAAACACAGAGGGACAATAAATTGTTTCAAATGACAGGAACTGTGAACTTTTCCCAATACTATTTCCACGATAATCAAACACTTGAAGTCATGATGACAAACAACAATCTAGCTTGAAAAACAAAACCAGTATTACCTCATAGTACTACTTCACAACTTACACACATAGGATAATACTAATAAATTATGTCAATACAAAGATCATATTTATAAATTGTGATTACATTTGATTGTGATTCCTGGTTCACTGTGTAGTTGAATCAGGATATCTATTATTGAAAGGAGTTATTACACATATATTTGAAACTTTACACTTGACTCATTTAAGACAGTCTTATAGAGTGTTATATGTGTGTGAGTGTCACAGTGTTGTAAAGTGTTGTGGAATAAATTAAATTGTTTATCTGTCTGTTGTTGTTGTGACTTACACTTCATCATTTTCATAACCCTAGACATTCAACGTAGTCATCACAATATTCCAGAATAATTCTGACTGAGGTATAAATGTGGTAGCAAGTAAGGTCATCTGTAATACACCACACTTATTAGATACAGATACCTTCACAGCTGATCTCAGTCAGTACACTAAGTCCCCTATAAATATTAATATCATCCCACTTTACCAGAATTACTTATCTCAAGAAACATTTATTCCTCTTACATTCCTACAGTTTTATTACTTGTCTCAAGAAACATTTATTCCTCTTACATTCCTATAGCTTTATTACTTGTCTCAGGAAACATTTATTCCTTTTACATTTCTACAGTTTATTACTTCTCTCATTTATTCCGCTTACATTTCTCTAGTTTTATTACTTGTCTCGAGAAACATTTATTCCGCTTACATTCCTACAGTTTTATTACTTGTCTCAAGAAACATTTATTCCGCTTACATTTCTACCGTTTTATTACTTGTCTCAAGAAACATTTATTCCGCTTACATTCCTACAGTTTTATTACTTGTCTCAAGAAACATTTATTCCGCTTACATTCCTACAGTTTTATTACTTGTCTCAAGAAACATTTATTCCTCTTACATTGCTACAGTTTTATTACTTGTCTCAAGAAACATTTATTCCTCTTACATTCCTACAGTTTTATTACTTGTCTCAAGAAACATTTATTCGCTTACATTCCTACAGTTTTATTACTTGTCTCAAGAAACATTTATTCCGCTTACATTCCTACAGTTTTATTACTTGTCTCAAGAAACATTTATTCGCTTACATTCCTTCAGTTTTATTACTTGTCTCAAGAAACATTTATTCCGCTTACATTCATACAGTTTTATTACTTTTCTTATGGAGCCGCGCTGGTGTAGTGGTTACCAAACTGCGCTGGCGACCGAGTGACTGAGGATCAAACCCGGCCGAGGACATTAGAAGATTTTTCGTCGACCGGGATTTGGACTGGATTAACTCGAGCCGTGGCGAGTACATTTGAAGAAGTATCGTCGAACAGTGACTGGCGGCTTCTGAGCAGACCCAGCTCTAGTGGATATTTCCGAAATCGGCGAGTATCTGCCTGAATGGCGAGGGACACCTGTCTCTGTACCAAAAAAAAGGGATACTCACGTAAAAATCAGTCTCAGGTTAGACATACTAACCTGGGATTTTGCCTCCGGTAATAGCGGGCGTACGAAAAAAAAAAAAAAAAAAAAAAAAAAAAAAATTTACTTGTCTCAAGAAACATTTATTCGCTTACATTCCTACAGTTTTATTACTCGTCTCAAGAAACATTTATTCCGCTTACATTTCTACAGTTTTATTATTTGTTTCAAGAAACATTTATTCCTCTTACATTTCTCTAGCTTTATTACTTGTCTCAATAAACATTTATTCCGCTTACTTTCCTACAGTTTTATTACTTATCTCAAGAAACATTTATTCGCTTACATTCCTACAGTTTTATTACTTGTCTCACGAAACATTTATTCCTCTTACATTCCTACAGTTTTATTACTTGTCTCAAGAAACATTTATTCCTCTTACATTCCTACAGTTTTATTACTTGTCTCAAGAAACATTTATTCCTCTTACATTCCTACAGTTTTATTACTTGTCTCAAGAAACATTTATTCCTTTTACATTCCTACAGTTTTATTACTTGTCTCATTTATTCCGCTTACATTTCTCTAGTTTTATTACTTGTCTCGAGAAACATTTACTCCGCTTATATTCCTTCAGTTTTATTACTTGTCACAAGAAACATTTACTTCACATACATTCCTCAAGTAGTATTACTTGTCACAAGAAACATTTACTACATCATACATTCCTCTAGTTGTATTACTTGTCACAAGAAACATTAACTCCGCTTTCAGCTCTATTTTTGTTACTTGTGACAAGAAACATTTGTTCAGCTTACATTCCTCTAGATTTAATTCACTGTCAGAAGTAACATTTCATCTAGTTTTATTTCTTATCACAAGAAACACTTATTCCGCATACATTCCTTTTTTCCCAAGAAACATTTACTACCCTTATAGTTTATTTCCTACGGCTATCTCAAATAATCGTGTCCGCACTTGCAGATCCGGACAAAGTAGCTTGGCTCAGAATTTTGTGTTCGTCTAAGCTTTCCCGAGAGCGGCATTTTTATTTTAAAATAAAAGAATATTAGAAATACATTCGAAAAATGTAATTTCTTCTGTCTTGAAAATTGTAAAAGGCAAGCGAAATCCCTTCTGTTTTCATATCCGGTTACCATCATTACTCGTTTCGCACGACAACAATTACGGCATGCCCTACATGCACTATGTGATTATATCAAATCAGAGGCTGTTGTTGTTTTGCAAAGGTGATGGGTGGAGAGCGGGAACTTAACAGCTGACCGTTATTGCCTCTTCTCGTTCCATCTTGGTCTACCCTGTTCAACATGAAAATTGGTTATAATTGGGGTATTTAGTGTCATTTTATGTACTAATTTTGTATTACATTTAAATAACTATTGTCTTTTGCAGTTGCTGGTTTTAATTTATATTAGTATTTGTCATTTTATTTTCAGTTTTGTATTGTATATACATAACTAATGTCCTTTGCACTTGGTTTTAATTTGTATTAGTATTTATTCTTTTTGAGTTGGTTTTTTTTTTAAACCTCGTCTTTCCTTGTCATATGAGTAGTTAGTAAGTTTGCTAATTTTTCTGTTCTTCTGTTTTTTTAATTTTTATTTATTAATGATTTGTTAGTTTTTGTTGCTTAATTTCTATTTGGTTGAATGTCTTTTCTGAAGTATTATTTTTGTTATTATTACCAATATTGTCACTGTTATTAACGTTATATATTTTCCTTTGTTTAATGTATATATATATATCGTTTAAGTATTGTTTGGGATTCCCCTGGGGCATCTATACTGAAAATCTTATAAACTGTCATGTCTATATTGTGATTTTTAAAGTACGTTTTTAATTCTAGTCTCTGTTGATCGTATTTTCGACAGTGGACCAGATAGTGGTCTATGTCATTTTGTGACCGGGTGAAGGAATGAGGAGTAGACGGGAACAGCACTAAAAGTCCAGGCTCGTGTGACAGTGTATATCGTGATAGTGGATTTTGTGGAAAGGGATGTAAATCTGTATTTTACTTTACAGAAGGGAAATAATCCCAAGACTCTTCTTTTTGTGTTTCTTCTGGTAAATACTGGTTAATCACCAGAGGTAGTAATTCCAGAAGGGAGGAACAACCCAGATCTCATAAGTGCCTTGATGAATTCTAAATTTGATCTTGAAACGTTGAATATAATTGGCAACTCAAACAGTCAAGTGAAACTTCACTAGAACAGATTACTTGAAGGATCCAAATAGTTATATAAAAGGATGTACTTTATTCAGTTCGTTTTATGAAAATGCAGTGTCAATTCGATAAGAATTTCTGGTGGGGGAAAGCAAAACTGCCAGCTTTAGCCTCCAAGACGAAAGGCTTGTGGAATTTCTTATATACTGTAGTCGTTTTGTTATCTCTGTGGAAATCCTAACGAAATAAAAATGCGATTCGAGACTTCAATTATAACTAAATCGAACTTACTTCAGGTTCAATGAACCACACACATAATCGTGGCAGGGGTTAGTGCTGGTTCACTTAACCATCCTGGATGGTAGAGGATCTCATAGATTGATATTATTATCCAAACCGTAGGAGTCAAGGGCTTTTGCGTTCTTTAGTAGTCGTAGCGCCTGGTTGCTCCAAACCTAAACTTAAGAACGCCCTATGTTGATTTGATTCTAGCATTGAGTTGCTGCCTCAAGCTCTCTCTCTCTCTCTGTGTCTGTATCTAAGATGCATCAGTTTTTATACTTGTCTGGTGCTATGGCTTGCCAGAGGAAGTATTTCTCATTGGAGTTAAGACCGGAAACTTTCTAATGATTGGTCTTGGGGGCTAGTGGACTGTTGAAATAATCTTTAACCTAACTAGCTACGAATCCTCTAGTCTAAAATTATTGTTTCTATGTGATGATGACCAACCATTGTTTAAAGTTCTCTCTAATCTAAATGTTTTCCGTCTGACTTGTATGTAGGCCACACAAGGTTTGATGACATCATGGGTTCATGTGTGTCATGACTGATGATGTCATTGTTTCTTGACTAGTGGTTTATTTATCTAACTAGTCATTCATAAAATACTTTACTATAAGGCTAACAGTTGTAGCTACTTAATAGTCTACCCTGTTACATACGCCCGGGGGCCGCCAAAGTGTATCCCGTAGGGAGACACTTTAGTCCCTAAAAAATGACAAATCCCTAAAAATATCGGGGTTCATGTATCCCACCAGAAATCGTGTCGGATGGAATACAACAATCAATATATGGGAATGATGGATGAATCAATTCTATTAACATTTCAAGAATTAATTGTAAGTGGTGGGGACTGATGGACATGGTCAAGGTACTTAAGTAGATACTGATGGACATAGTTAAGGTACTTAAGTAAGGACGGATGGACATAATCAAGGGACATAAGTAGGGACTGATGGACATAATCAAGGGACATAAGTAGGGACTGATGGACATAGTTAAGGTACATAAGTAGGGACTGATGGACATAATCAAGGGACATAAGTAAGGACTGATGGACATAATCAAGGGACATAAGTAGGGACTGATGGACATAGTTAAGGTACATAAGTAGGGACTGATGGACATAATCAAGGGACATAAGTAGGGACTGATGGACATAATCAAGCGACATAAGTAGGGACTGATGGACATAGTCAAGGTACACATGTAATGACAGGGGATGACATGGTAGGAACCATTAGCAATAATAATGGGCAAAAATAGAACTGAACAATCATCAACCAACTAGCAAACCGCTTTTATGGGTTGATAGTTATCGAATATCTCTCAAATACATTATAATACATAATACAAGATGACAAGCGAGTTAACGTCGCAAAGGAAAACTGGGAACAAAAATGGCGGGTGCCCATAAAATATGGCGGACGCCCATAAAATATGGCGGATGTACCAACTGTCTGTCACCCTACACATCAACTGAAGTGGGTGATAAAATAAAATAATTGAAACAAATGGAAATGGAACCACAAAACTTGGTGGTAAGGTATGGGAAACATGGGTAAGTCTCAATAAAAATAATGGCTACACCGGTAAAACAATAACCGGAAATAATGCAAGGATTGGAAACATGGTAATCAACGGACTAAGGTACTCAATGGAGAAATGGCAAATAGTTAAATCACATGTGTAGTGGAACAATAACTGGAACTTCAAACAATCATGAAGCAAAATGGAGTCAATATTATAATAAGTCATGGATGATGCCAACATTAGTGGCGGGTGAAAATGTACTTTAGTTAAATACTTTTATTAGGTACAACAGGACAACAGCACACTCAAATCTGAGCAAAATCTTATAGCAAAAAAAAATTTAAAGGGACATAAAAGATGGTCAAAAGTACAGGAAAAAAAAAAACAAAGGGAGATTAAAGGATGGTCAAAAGTAATGGGCTGAAAAAAAACAAAGGGAGATAAAAGATGGTCAAATATTAAATGAGTCAAAACTAACGTGATTTAATAACAATACGCGTGTGAAAGGAAATACTTTAGCAATATATGAGGACTACACAGTTCGTTTGAGTCGGAACATCTCCATCATCAATGTGTAAAAGGAGGTTGCAAGGGTAACTGTTCATATACTGGTAGATTCGTCAATGTTTAACTTGCGGACGGAAATGTGTTAGTTCTCCATAAATGGCAATTCTTGGACTTTAGCATAACTTGCAAAATTGATAAAAGTCCGCAACCGAGATGTCCAGGGATGCATAACAGTCGGTCTTTACCGCCGCATCAGGATCAAACAATTCAGCAGTGGAAGCATTGGGCAAGAGACCTGCTTCGTAAAACACGAGAATCAGGGAGGACATCATACGAGAAAACGATTTCAGGGCTGGAAATGTCGACATGACAGGAACTGGCATCTTGAAGTATGTAAAATTCAATTCGTAAACATCTTCGCAAAAATGTTCATTGCTTCTAATCTTTCAATGGTTTGGGGTGGTAGGCGAGGATCGTACTGTGTAGGTTGGGAGGAAGGAACAATCGCATGGACAATGGGAGCGGATGGGCCATAACGGGAGGGACGGAGTGGAGGCTGTGGACCGGCGGGAGGACAACTGCGGGGAATGTGTAATCTACGGGATGGAAGTGTGACAGGTGGAGGTGGAGGCGGAGGGGAGGGACTACGGTGAGGAGAATGAACATAACCACGGGAGTGACGAATACGGGGACTCACATGGGCGGCCTGCTGGAGAAGGTATTTAGGAAGGGGAGCAGAATCGCTAGATGATGTCGAATGACGACGTTTAGAAGGAAAACGAGACGGGGGAGGAGGAAAATCAGGTTCAGTATCGGAAGAAGCAGAATCGGGGTAACTGTCAAGATCTGAGGGAGGGGGAGGAAAACAATCAGAGGTTGGAAGAGCAGGTTCAACTTCCAAAAAGTCGGAATCAAGGGCGGTATCAAGGTCGGAGGAAGGTGGATGAAGATAATCAGAGGGAGGAAGAGCGGGGTTAGATGAGATATGAGCAGAAGGAGGAGGGGAGGAAACGACAGGAGTTGTTGTAACTGGAGGTATAATAACATCACGCTGAGGCGGAGCATGAGAGGGGCCCGGAGTAATGGAGGGTAACTCAGCTAAACGCGCGTCACGGGCGTTGATACGGGAGTACAGTTCAGGAGGAGGGATAGGACCTTCAGAGGTGGAACAAGAACGATAACGTCTCGTACGATCAACCATATGGGAGGGTGAAGAAGGAGAAGGTACCTTGGAGGTGGAGGGAACAGCAGCTCGACGGACTACTCTAGACCGGAGTCTGTGTAAAGCATTATCTCTGGTAGGACTATCACTATCTGATGAGGAAGCATCATAATCATGGGGCTGAACAGGTGTAAGCGGAGCAGGGGGAGTGTTAAGTGAGACGGGGGCAAATCTGATGTTGTCTGATGGAGGACTAAATGAAAGTTCAGACATGGACGGAGAGTTTTAATGGTTATATTGGGTAGCATTTCGCACTGGGCGGCCAGACGGAAGAGCGGGAGGAGGGACAGTGTAGGGGCGTTGCACATCTAGTAGCAATTGGGTAGCATGAGCTTTGGTTTCGTGGTGTCGCTCTTCATTCCAAATCACGAAGGTAACAGGGGATGTCTGTTCAACTATCTTGTACCCGGAAAGCCAACAATGATCAAATTTATCGCTAGGGACATGCTTCTTAAACCAGACTAAATCACCCACATGGAAGGATGGTAGGTTAGTGCCCTTATTAAGCAAACGCTGTCGCTTCTTAAACGCCTTAAGAGCGTTATGGTGAACTTGCTGGTGGGCGAAACGTTTTTGTCGCAGGATAATCTCAATGGGATTATCACCCATATATTTCCGCTGAGGAGTAAGGAGATTATCCAAAGGTAGGCGTGGTTCCCTGCCATACAAAAGGTAGAATGGCGAGAAACCAGTCGTATCATTCACATTGACACGCAGAGCCTCAAGAGCTTGGGGTAAATAAAAATCCCAATACTGCTGATTATCAGCTGTGAATTTGGAGAGGATGTCATGAAGAGTCTTATGCATTCTTTCATTGCGACCATTTGACTGGGGCCTATAGAAGCTGGTCATCTTATGTCTTATATGAAGGGCTGCAAGAGTAGAATGGAAAGGTCGACCAGTAAATTGCTTCCCATTATCGGAAAGAATAGTCTTAGGATAGCCGTGGCGAGGCACAAAATCATTAAGGAAGATTTCAGTTACTTCTTCAGAGGAAGAGCCACAAAGTGGAAAACATTCGGGCCAGACAGAATACTGGTCTACAAAATGCAAGACATGGGTATTACCGGACTGAGAAAGAGGATAGGGACCAGATAGATCAACGCTGACGCATTCCATAGGGAAATGTGTCAGAGACATCAGTTGGGTAGGGATACGCAGAGGACGCATGTTGCGTTGCTTGCATGTTCTACAAGAGTCAACATATTCGGCAACGTCCTTATAGAGAGAAGACCAGTAATATCGTTTAGAAATAATGTCTCGTGTTTTATCTCGCCCCATGTGTCCATTAGAATCATGGAAATCATGGAGAACACGAGGGATAAGATGCTTAGGAAGACAGATGAGAAGTTTATCTGGACATTTAGGGTTAATTCAGTAAAGAACGTTATCAGAGGATTGAATAGTGTAATTGGAAACGGATTTTGGGTCACGCTGAAACTGAGAGCGAATCTGCAGGAGCGCAGGATCTCGAAGTTGTTCCTTCGCAGTGAAAGAAGGAAAAAGGAGTTCATCAGGAGAGCTGGAATAAGTGTCATGAGTAGAAATGACAGGAGGAGGACAGTCAGCATTAATGACAAGTATTTCTTTAGCGTTATCGTCAAGGTCTGATGACGCCTTAGGATCTGGCCGAGAAGAATAGGAGGGATCTGTACAAGTATCATATGGAATGCGAGACAGAAGGTCAGCTACAGTGTTATGTTCTCCTGGAATATGCTCAATTGTAGCATCATAACTCTGTAAATTCAGAGCCCAGGTTTGTAGCTTACGGGGTTGCTCAGACGTCTTGGATAGCCAAGTGAGCAAAGGCTTGTGGTCGGTACCGATTAGAACCTTTGTACCACGTAGACAGAAGTCTAACTTTTGCAACGCATAGTGTATGGCAAAAGCTTCCTTCTCAGTAACGGTCCATTTTTGTTGAGACCGACTAAGTGCGTGAGAGAGGAACGCAATAGGCATCTCGTTTGGGACTTCGGCAATAATCGGAGGAGAGTCCGAAACGTTGGCCTGGACAAGGCAAGCACCAACGGCCCGAAAAGAAGCGTCCGTATACAAAATCATAGGACGTTTAATGTCTGGATATGCCAAACGAGGAATCTTAGTAAGGGAAGACTTAAGATAATTGAAAGCATCTTGGCAGGCGTCAGTCCATCGGAAACGAGCATATTTTTTTGTTAGAGCAATAAGAGGCTCCGCAGCTCGAGAGAAATTGATTATATGCTTTCTATAGTAAGAACAACTGCCCAAGAAACCGCGAACGTGGCGAACAGAAGTAGGAGGAGGCATATCACGGATGGCCTGCACTTTAGCATCATCCGGACGGACACCATCTTGGTTGATTATGAAGCCAAGATATTTAGCTTCGGTCTGTAAGAAGGCACATTTGCTTAACTTGAGCATAACATTATGTGCTCTCAATCGGTTAAAACTTTCTCCACATGGAGTAAATGATCCTCAAGGGTTCCTGGAGTGTGAATCAGGATGTCATCAACATAAGCCAAGGCGTAAGATTGCATGCCCTTCAGTACTTCGTCCATGAGGGACATATACGTGGCAGGGCTGGTCTTTAGACCGAATGGCATGACATTCCATTGGTAACTCCCAATATGTGTAGTAAAAGAGGACTTCATTTTGGCTTCCGGTGACATCGGAATGCACCAGAATCCAGAACGGGCATCTAGGGTAGTAAACCACTTAGATTTGCCAACGGTTGCCAAGATATCGTCAACCCGAGGAAGGGGGTATGAGATAACTTTGGTGATGGCATTTAAAGCCCGATAATCGCAACAGAAGCGATTAGTACCATCCTTCTTAGTGACTATTACAATGGGGGAAGACCAGGAGGATCGGGATCTCTCAATGATACCTGCTGCTAACATATCCGTAATCGATTTCTCCACGATCTCCCTATTCTTAAGTGGAGTGTGGTACGGCTTTAGTGAGACAGGCACTTCAGTGGTGGTATGGATTTCCATTGTTACAGTATTGGTTCTCTTCAGTTCCATATCTGAGAGAGGAAAAATATCATGATTTTTCTTGACGAACTGACGAATGCGACTGGCATGTGGGGAGTCAGTTGTCACCTGCTCCATTAATTGAGCAAGGCGTGTGGGTGGTACATTCATGGAGGAGGAGGGAGAAGGAGAAAGTTGTGGAAGGAGAGGTGGAGGAGAAGATGTCGTTTCTTTCATCCAATGTGAAGGAGGGGGTGGCGTAGAAAATGTAGGAGAGGAAGATAAGTAGTGCTGAGGAGGGTAGTTACCATGTGGTAAACGCGCATGTGTAACAGCATTAATGGTATTCAAACTCCAAGGAGAAGGCTTCTTGAAGGAAGAAGATCGTCTATCATTTCCCAGGGGAGGACAAGTATACAGAAGGGAGGGAGCATTGAGAGAACATGTATGGGGGGTTGGGAGTTTAGAAGACAGTTGGGAGTGGTTGGTGACACGGGCAACAATAGTACCTCTGGGTATTGTAAGAGGTTTTCCTGAAGAATTTAGGAGCATAAGGGGGAAGTCACGTGACGTGGACACAGTGACAATGCCATCGACGACATGGATACAGGGATCATCGATGATGTCTGAGTCAGGCAGAGGTTCCACGTAAGAAGAATGACCTGAGGGTATATAGTCGGACCGTTTGTCCCGACCAGTAACGATAGTAAGACAATGAGGTTTTAAGGTGACAGGGGCAATAACTCTCACAAGAGACGCAATGTGGATATCATCCTGAAGAGGGATGAATTCACCATTGACGCGAATCTGTTTCAAGTCAAAGTAAATGCGCACTTTATGATGAAGAAAGAAGTGACGACCAAGAATGAAATTCCTAGTCATCCCACTAGCAACAATAAAAGGATGCGCAAGAGATTGAGATCCAATCTGGAGGCGAATGATAGCCGTTCCAATAGAACGCAAAGGTTGTCCAGTGACAGAAGTTAAAGAAGTGGAAGAAGGAAAGAATTGGACGTGTTTGCGGATCTGGCGAAATAACTGTTCTCTTATTAAACTAACAGTAGCACCAGTATCCACAAGAGCGCGATAATTCTTTTTATTAATGGCAATTAGACAAGAAGAAGGATCAGGAGTGACCGAAGGAGGAGAGATATAAGAGATGGAAGTCGGAGAGACCGTAGAAGAGGAAGAAAACATTTTCGGACTTTCACAGGACTTGTGAAAGTGACGAAATGTGTTTGCTTTGCGAGAGGATCTAGTGCCCAAAAGAGGTGGGTTAAAGCCACACGACGCGATCCTATCTATCGGGTGGCGGAATGTGTTTCCCTGGCCCATGAGAGGTTGGGGGTGGAACTGTCCACGGTTGAATAAACGTGGAGGGACACGAGGTGGTTGCATGGGGTTGGATGGTAACCATGAGAGCTGGTGCGGCTGACGTTGATCATTCACCGGGTGTTGAGGTTGTGATCTAGCGTGGTTCAAGGTCCTGTTAAGATTATGTTGATTCTGCACACAACTTTTTGATGTGTGTCCGGCCAAACCACAAAAGTAGCATATGACTGGAGCTACTTGTTGAACTTGTAGTGCGGATGGGTGACGTCGGTGTTGAGTGCGCTGAACAAACCGTTGACGATAAGATCCCGGCAATGGAGTATCGCACGGCTGTAACATGGATGGTTGCTGCCAAGACTGACGGTAATGACTGATGTCCATTGGCTCTTCATCTGTGTGATCGTGTGCACGAGGTTCACGCCCAAGTCTATTTGCAAACCGTTTCTTCACATTGTCTACATTTATTGCTAGTTGAATGGCATCAAGGATTGTCTGTGGGTCTTCCCTTATTAAATGAAGTTTCAGCGCATCTGACTGGAGACCATCGATAAAAATGCCAACAAGTTGGTTTTCCGTATCAGTAGATGCAGAGGAAGGTTCCACTAAAGCATCTTCAGCCAGGTTTAACAACCTATCGGCATAAAACTGAACCGACTCGTGACGGTCCTGATGGAGTCCGCGAAGCAAAGTCCAAGCGTGTTGGTGGTCCTTAACGGAAGAGTAACGGCGGGTGAGCTCCTTCTGTAGAGAGGCGAAATTCTCGTCTGGAAAAAACTGTGCCCGGCGACGTAGATAGTCAGTGACAAGTGACTGAGATGATAAGAAGGCAACACGTTTGCGATCGGCATCAGTGGCTGATGGAATCAATGAAGTAAATTTCTCAATGTCACGTAACCACTGCCGAAAAGTGGACGGATCGCCACAAAAAGGCTTAACAATGTTATTGATGTTGTGCAGATTTGCACTCTGTGTAACCAAGCTAAGGGTGGTAGCAATAGCTTGTAGAGAACTATTAGGAACTTCAGCGTTATCTGGCAATGGTTGACTCAAAACATGCTGTTGTTGCATGTCATGTATCTGCTGTTGTAATAACAGATTTTGTTGTTGGAGCAATTGTACTTGATTTTCAAACTGCTGTTGCATATTTGGATCCATCATGTATAAGCTGTACCACACCAAAAATGACAACCTCTGGTGTGTGAAAGGTCACGGGCACCAAAAGTCAAACTATGTGACCGGGTGAAGGAATGAGGAGTAGACGGGAACAGCACTAAAAGTCCAGGCTCGTGTGACAGTGTATATCGTGATAGTGGATTTCGTGGAAAGGGATGTAAATCTGTATTTTACTTTATATAAGGGAAATAATCCCAAGACTCTTTTTTTTTTGTGTTTCTTCTGGTAAATACTGGTTAATCACCAGAGGTAGTAATTCCAGAAGGGAGGAACAACCCAGGTAATTGGTAGATCTCATAAGTGCCTTGATGAATTCTAAATTTGATCTTGAAACGTTGAATATAATTGGCAACTCAAACAGTCAAGTGAAACTTCACTAGAACAGATTACTTGAAGGATCCAAATAGTTATATAAAAGGATGTACTTTATTCAGTTCGTTTTATGAAAATGCAGTGTCAGTTCGATAAGAATTTCTGGTGGGAGAAAGCAAAACTGCCAGCTTTAGCCTCCAAGACGAAAGGCTTGTGGAATTTCTTATATACTGTAGTCGTTTTGTTATCTCTGTGGAAATCCTAACGAAATGAAAATGCGATTCGAGACTTCAATTATAACTAAATCGAACTTACTTCAGGTTCAATGAACCACACACATAATCGTGGCAGGGGATAGTGCTGGTTCACTTAACCATCCTGGATGGTAGAGGATCTGATAGATGGATATTATTATCCAAACCGTAGGAGTCAAGAGCTTTTTCGTTCTTTAGTAGTCGTAGCGCCTGGTTGCTCCAAACCTAAACTAAAGAACTTTTTTTTATTTTAAAAAACCTTTATTGGGTCTATGATTTTGAACATCAATGTTATTTACAAAGATTTGTACAAATAAAATGTATGGTGTAAAACTACCCCTCCCCCCTCCTCCCCCTTCCCTCCAGTAAATAATAACAACAAGCAATCCATATTGTATAACAAATCAAAAACAAAAGGACATAGAAATTATTTCACCAAAAAGATCCCAACAATATCCCAAACCAATCAAAGGCAAAATTATAGGATGTTAAAACAGAATGTAAATGAGGCTACAAAAGCTCTATGCACATCGACACCCTACCATGAGATGATTCTTCTTCTTCTTCTTCTTCGATCCTTAACCACCGACCGTCAAAGCAGTCAGTGGCCATCACGCCTAGTGGCGTCTTGTAGGGCAACAACAAATTGATTCCACTTTGCACGGTCGGCGGCCAATGAGATGATTAGTGAAGGCATAAATGATAAATGATATTTACATTGCTTGATATTTACAGAAGTATTTATAAATAAAGCTACTTGCTTTACATTGTATAGTCAAACAACAAAGTATTTAAAGAAATTCCACAACAAGAAATATTTTTAAAGTTGTTCTGTTATGCTTTGTGTTATTTGTTCGTATATCTGTGAAAATATTCTACTGTCGTAATGTATGCCGTCATGTACTGCCCTATTTCTACATATCCACACTAAGTATCTAAATTCTGCTAATAAAGTTAAAAGTTTAAGTTCTGTCTGTCTCGGTAACGTAGGTAAAATATTCAACATGACCACTTGGTACATGTTGAGTGAATGCGGTGTTTTGGAAGTTATTAGTGTTCTTAGTTTGTTTATTGTATGGACCACTGTTCTACATGTGTAAAACAAGTGGTCTTCTGTTTCTATTGCATTGTTACTACACAGTTTACACCTTGGTGGCGCTTTGCCTGCTTTCATTGCTGAATGCTTGCTCATGATAGGTGTTAAACCGTACAGTAACCTGAATGTAACTTGTTTGGCTTGTGGCTTGACGTCTATTGCATGAATGTTTGTGAAGCTTTGTGTGTAGTCTGTTATGAAAAGGTTGTACCCTCGTTTTATCCGTGTGCCTAAAAAAGATTCTTGTGCCCCTACCAGGAGTTTGTATATAAGTTTAGTGTCTTGTTTAACTAATTGTTCGTTCCCTTTTAAGTTTTGTAAACATATTCTGTAGAAGAGTGGTGGGGTACCAAAAAGATGGGGTTGTTTATTGTCTGGTTTACATAGTTTGAGTATTCTAAGTCCAATATAATAGTGTGCTAAGGGGTACAAACTTGGGTTCTTAATTACCTCTCCTATATATTTAATCCTTAGGGCTTTAATTTTAGTGGTGATATCTTGCAGAGCTATCCCCCCCTTGTGCTTAGGTTGTATTAGGGTTACGTGTTTAATACTTTTGAAAGTGCCCCTAAAAATGAAATTCCTAATCCGTACATTAAATTTAGTAACAATTGATTTTGGTATGATTTGAATATTAAGGTAAAGGTAAAGGAACCCGTTACACGCCCATTGAGGCATATTGGGAATATGGTGTTAGGCCCATATTATCTTGACCGTCGGCACACTAGGGGTGATGTGGTCGGCATCACGAATATTAGCTGTATATTAGCTGAATATTAGCTGTATATATAATTTTAGGCATTGTGGTGAAGTGGGATGTTATAAATATTTATAGGGGACTTAGTGTACTGACTGAGATCAGCTGTGAAGGTATGTATATCTAATAAGAGTAGTGTATTATATATAACCTTACTTGCTGCCACATATGTATACCTCAGTCAGAATTATTCTGGAATAGTGTGATGACTACGTTATATGTCTAGGGTATGTGTATGATGAAGTGTAAGTCAAAACAACAACAGACAGATAAACAATTTAATTTATTCCACTACACTTGACAACACTGTGACACTCACATACATAAAACACTCTAAAGGATATCTTAAAGGAGTCACTGATAACTTTTCAAATAACAATATGTATTCATTGCTGTTATGAATGAATATGTGTCCTGATTCAAATACAAAGGGAACCAGGAATCACAATCAATTTTACTTACAAGTTATATGTACAGAATTTATCAATATGAATATTGTAGTGACATATATTATTAAAAGTATCCTATGTGTGTCAGTTGTGTAGTAGTAATATGAAGTAATACTGGTTTTGTTTTGTTCAAGCTCTGTTGGTATTTGTCATCATGACTTCAATAGTTTGTCTTTATTGGAACTAGTATTGGAGATGTTCTCAGTTCCTGATATTAAAACAATTTACTTCCCCTCTTAAGTTTATGTTACAATGTTATTTTAAGATGGGGGTACATAATTTTGAGCTCAGCTGGCCACATCAGCTTATCTTGCGTGATGGCGGCAGGAAAAGACTCCTCTGCTCGATTTCTCCCCTGGGCTCTGGAGACACCTCACTGATAGCTAAATGGACCAAGGAGTATGCTGTCCGACTCTGGATTCAGCAAAGCTCTGACCAGGTGCTGCTCAATACCATCAAGATCACGGTCCCACAATTCATAGAATAAACACAGATACGTTGACTAGCAATGAATTCTGGCACAAATTCCCATCTGCTTATGTTCCAGGCTTTATTTAGCAAAAATATGAGCTGGCTTCAACGCACTGTTGCTTTATCAAGCTTATTTGAACTAGTGGTCTCGAACTAACGCTCCTAAGTGATTATATCAGCGAGTCTGGCCAATGGAGCCACGTTTCGACAAGTGTTTGAAAAAATTTTACCTTCCTACGTCTCCCCTAACAACCAAAGATAGTATTTATAGTCCGACCAATCGTGTTTAGTCTTATATTTGTTGCGCTCCAATCAATTTGGAGTTTACATGGTAGGCTATTTCAGTACGCACGGTTTTTTTAAACACGTTATAAAAAAATTTTATGAGCAGAAATGATTTCATGCTGTCAGGCATCCCCACTATTTTATTTTGGTTATAACTTGTTAATTCCTAGACTATTTGCGTAACGTTTTACATATTCTTTGTCAGCAAGCCCTAAGGAACCCAAATATACAAATTTAATAGAGCTAATATGCTGCGTTCAAAATATGCAATTCCTTCTACCTCCTGTTTCGAAGATGTGCTGTCTGGGTACTGTAATGTTTTCAAACGTAAACCCATCTAATGTTATCTTTTCTAATAAGAGTTTTTCAGGATTTAAAAACCTAACTCTGGGAAGGGTAGTGAATTTATCACTGTCCGTCCGAAAAAGTTAGTGCATGTGGCCTTACACGCGTGATAGTAGTAATTGTGTATCGCGCGACGCGTGTTTAGTGTTGCACGTGTTCGGCTTTATGCCTCTCCCTTCTCTCTATCCTTTAGTCCATCTGTCTTTAGTTACGCCGTGTATAAAATGGAATGAATGAAATATTAAAATTAGGTCATTGTTCAGCTTGCGTATCTCACTGTTTTTCCAAGAAATACAGCACACGTTTCATTGAAGAAAGCGGGTAATAATACAGTAGGCTTTTACTATCAACGTGAAGGCGTTACAATTTGCCGACGAAGTAGAAAACAAGGGGGATTTCGAGTACAGTCATTGTGACAGCACTGTTCTTTACCATTCTTCTTCCTTTTATTAAATTTATTTATTAGGCTTTATATTTACCTTTTAATTTATATATGTGGATTAGAATATTTCACGACACCTCCCCTCTTAAAACAGACATCCCATGTCAGTCCTTTATTCTATATACACATAGATAAATGTAAGTCAACTTGACTTTACTCTGCTGTGGTGCTATCATGGTTTTATGTAGTTGGGTCCATTCAGAGTAGGCACTACTCATGAAATCTGCCTCAGACTTCTACAACCAATAATATATTTCGGTTATGTTACTGAACAGCCGCAAGTGTGAGTGCTTGTCTTAATGCTGCTTCGCAACCCGTATTCACCATTTCTCTTCTCTGAGTCTGCGCAATGACATGTCCAGAGAACATTATATTTCCCTCAAAATGTACGTTATGAGGAGATAACATATACCTGGTGATAGCAGAGTTTTCGTAGTGGATCCCATAATCTTCTTATTATCCTGTATGAAACATTCGGAATATCCTCAATCAAAGAGGCAACTCAGGGATTCATTACGTTCCTCCGAAATGTTTACATCCAACAATTTTCTCATCATTCTAGAGAAGACACTAGGCGCATTCTTCAATCCAAATGGCAATCTATTAAACTCATAGTGTCCTTCTGAGGTACTAAAAGCTAGGTATGGTCTAACCTCAGGCTTTACTGGAATCTGATAGTATCCTTTACTCAGATCCACTTTTGAGAAATATTTAGCTTTATTTAGTCTGGCAAACAGCTGATTTGTATCCGGCAATGGATCCACCTGTCCTTCTGTAATAGCATTCAGTCTCCTGTAATCTATACAGAGTCTATGTTCTCCAGAGGGCTTCCTTAAGAGTACAACACCGGAACTATACGAAGATTCACTGTGTGAAATAATTCCTTCCTTCAATAGATAGTCTATCTCTTCCTTCAAAGCTTTCTCCTTAGCAAACGGAATCGAATATGGTTTCATACAGACAGGTGTGGGGTCTATCAGTTTCATATCATATTCCAATAGGTTTGTATGCCCTGGTCGGTCTGTTAACACCTCTGCATGATTATTTAGAACCTGTTGCACTCTCTCTTTCTGAGTTTTCGTTAAATGTGTACTGATTTTCACCTGTGCTGCTGTCTCACAGGGGTGTAATGGATATTCAAATGATGAAAGTGGTTCCTTTTTCATCTCCATGGCGATGGACAAGGTCAACAAGTGTGTCTCTTCCTGATGTTCTCTTTCCAAATATTTCTTCAGGAGATTCACATGATAGATTTTTTCTTTCCCCTTCTTATCTATCTTATAATTTGTTCTAGACACCTTCTCTAGAACTGTATATGGACCTTGCCATCCAATTTGTAACTTATTCTGACTCCCGGGCAAAAGAAGCAGTACTTTCTCTCCCACAGCCAAATTTCTGTCTTTCGCCTTCCTGTTATAATAGGCAGCATGTTTCTTCCTGGCTTGTTTCAAATTTTCATTGGCAAGTTTCCAGCCAGTTTTTAAACGAGTGGTCAGCTCATTCACATATTGGTATGAAGATGTAATGTTTTCCTCTGCCTTTTCATCAGTCCACGTTCTTAACAAAGCTACATATGGACCTTTAATTGTGTGGACCTATTTGTCCATGCACCGGTATGGTCTCTTCCACTCGAAGCTCTATAGTGATGATTTTTCTTCCCAGAATTATCATGCACAAAACGACCGCTACCAATTTTTCTTTTGGGGCTTTCTCCCCACTTAAAATTCTTGATGAGAGATTTCCTCTCTACATCCTCTTCCTCCAGTTTGTTTAAGTCCGATTGAGGGATTTTCGGCTTATCCTGGGGTAAGACATCTTTTTGCACTCTCCGCATAGTGGCCATTGTAAAACAGTTAAGTGAAGCTTGTCCGTGAAAAGGGGCTTCCCATTCCATTTGGTCCACTTTATCAAATCTATTTTTCTTTTTATTATCAGGCCTAATTTTGCTCCGGGGCGTGTCCAGGTCCTGATCCATGTTCCCACTTGTGGGTGTTCCCTCATGTGCTATGCTACACCTTTCTACAAAATTCTCAATGTCCCATCTTGCTTTGGGCCAACAATAATTGTGAGCCACCTTTTGAATGATGGTACCTATCTTCTCATGGTCCCCATCTGGTTTCACATGTAGGCTCCTTATTAAGTCTGCCCTATATCTTTTAGGAAGAACCAGCTGTCCGTGACCATGGGATCTAGCTCCAGTCTTCCTATACATCAACTTGTTTTTCATGTAAAAATCTCCCTTGCCTGGAGTTGTATGACAAGTTGACAATTTTCTGAAACAAGGCTTGAGTGTTTTATCCCCAGCCTGTGCCTTCCTCATCTCTTCTGGAGTGGTATCTAACATAATATCCTCCTCCTGTCTTGAGGTCGACCTGACCTGAAGGGTTGCCATATACACAGGTTTCCTTCTGCAACGGTCAGTGTCATGATTGTCCATCTGACAATTCTTACACCACCTTTTTCCTTGGTTGAAAGATTTTCTTTCATCATATTTCCTTTCATCGAATTGTGGGAATTTATTTTTATTTTCATACCGTGGCCTATCAAATTGGTGCTTACCTTTGTTTTGATCCCTAGGATCAAATTTATTAAAGTTCTGTGGTGCCTATCCACCTTACCTGTTTTGATCCCTAGGATCAAATTTATTAAAGTTCTGTGGTGCCCTAAAGTTATCCACTTGTTTCTTTTTATTACCTGTTACCTCTGCTGAGCTGCTTGATACCAAGAAGTACATGGAGAAGAGAGTTGGAAACAGAGGTGAAAATGATGAGGAGAACATGGAAAGAACTTGAGATGATGGCACGTGACAGGAGGACTTGGCATGTGTTTGTTGAAGGCCTATGCTCCTGTGGGAGTGGAGGGTTATGAACCTCTGCTTGAGCTGCTTGATACCTTTCAGCAACATTTAGCAACTCACCCAGCCTCTCTGCACCTTGTTCCATGAGAAACTTTCTCAGGTCTGGAGCCATGGACTCTCTTAATTGCTCTATAAGGACCATTTCCTTAAGATCTTGGGTTTTCCCCAGAGAAGTCCATTTCTCCAAGTATGTCTCTATTCGTGCAGAGAACTGGTGATAGGTTTCACCTGACAGTAGTTTAGCATTCCTAAATTTTTTCCTATAGAATTCTGCATTCTTTTCATATCTTAACAAAAGAGCCTGCTTTAGCATGTCATAATTTTCCTGATCACCTCTGCTCATTTTTGCAAAAACTTCATAAGCTGCCCCACGAAGTCCTTGAGATAACTTTAAGCTCCACCTCTCTCTCTCTAACCCATACGTGGTAGCTAATAGTTCATACCTATTTAGGTAGCTCTCTATATCATCGTCTTTCTCAACAAAATGATCTAAATGAAAATTCATAGCTGAGGTTGAGGCTCCTTGGCTAGCAGTGGCATCAGAGGCAAAGGGACTGGCACCATTTTCAGGAGCATGGCCTTGAAACTCAAACTCCCTTAGTCGTAACTCATGTTCCCTTTGTAATCTTTTATCTTCTGCTTCCCTTTCTGCAGCTAATTTCTTCTCTTCCCTTTCTGCAGTCAATCTTCTTTCTTCTGCTTCCCTTTCTGCAGCTAATTTCTTCTCTTCCCTTTCTGCAGCTAATTTCTTCTCTTCCCTTTCTGCAGCTAATTTCTTCTCTTCCCTTTCTGCAGCCTGTCTTCTTTCCTCGGCTTCCAATGCTTTAGCCTCTTTGTCAGCCTCAATCTGCAACCTCTTAGTCTCAGCCTCAGCCTCAAATTGTAACTTCTTAATTTCCTTTTCAGCCTCTAACTTTCTTTCGGCTTCAAACCTTCTTTCTTCGCGTTCAATAAATTTGTCACATTCCGTCGTGACATAGGCAACCATAACTTGCCCATCTAATCCTAACTCTTTTGCAGTCTGAACAGCAGCAGATCGAAATTTGGCCAGGTCCGCCATTGTCTATCAGGTAAATTTATACAATGTCTAACCAACAATTCAATCTCTAACTATATATCTAATGGACAACACAGGCACCGTGAGCTCAACCTTATTTAATTCCACCCAAGGATACCTTTTAATTCTTATATTCCCTGAAGTGAATTACCCCCAATATTTTTAATAGGGAAAGATTCAAAATCCCAAGAGCGAGACCCCAATATATGTGGTGAAGTGGGATGTTATAAATATTTATAGGGGACTTAGTGTACTGACTGAGATCAGCTGTGAAGGTATATATATCTAATAAGAGTAGTGTATTATATATAACCTTACTTGCTGCCACATATGTATACCTCAGTCAGAATTATTCTGGAATAGTGTGATGACTACGTTGTATGTCTAGGGTATGTGTATGATGAAGTGTAAGTCAAAACAACAACAGACAGATAAACAATTTAATTTATTCCACTACACTTGACAACACTGTGACACTCACATACATAAAACACTCTAAAGGATATCTTAAAGGAGTCACTGATAACTTTTCAAATAACAATATGTATTCATTGCTGTTATGAATGAATATGTGTCCTGATTCAAATACAAAGGGAACCAGGAATCACAATCAATTTTACTTACAAGTTATATGTACAGAATTTATCAATATGAATATTGTAGTGACATATATTATTAAAAGTATCCTATGTGTGTCAGTTGTGTAGTAGTAATATGAAGTAATACTGGTTTTGTTTTGTTCAAGCTCTGTTGGTATTTGTCATCATGACTTCAATAGTTTGTCTTTATTGGAACTAGTATTGGAGATGTTCTCAGTTCCTGATATTAAAACAATTTACTTCCCCTCTTAAGTTTATGTTACAATGTTATTTTAAGATGGGGGTACATAATTTTGAGCTCAGCTGGCCACATCAGCTTATCTTGCGTGATGGCGGCAGGAAAAGACTCCTCTGCTCGATTTCTCCCCTGGGCTCTGGAGACACCTCACTGATAGCTAAATGGACCAAGGAGTATGCTGTCCGACTCTGGATTCAGCAAAGCTCTGACCAGGTGCGGCTCAATACCATCAAGATCACGGTCCCACAATTCACAGAATAAACACAGATACGTTGACTAGCAATGAATTCTGGCACAAATTCCCATCTGCTTATGTTCCAGGCTTTATTTAGCAAAAATATGAGCTGGCTTCAACGCACTGTTGCTTTATCAAGCTTATTTGAACTAGTGGTCTCGAACTAACGCTCCTAAGTGATTATATCAGCGAGTCTGGCCAATGGAGCCACGTTTCGACAAGTGTTTGAAAAAATTTTACCTTCCTACGTCTCCCCTAACAACCAAAGATAGTATTTATAGTCCGACCAATCGTGTTTAGTCTTATATTTGTTGCGCTCCAATCAATTTGGAGTTTACATGGTAGGCTATTTCAGTACGCACGGTTTTTTTAAACACGTTATAAAAAAATTTTATGAGCAGAAATGATTTCATGCTGTCAGGCATCCCCACTATTTTATTTTGGTTATAACTTGTTAATTCCTAGACTATTTGCGTAACGTTTTACATATTCTTTGTCAGCAAGCCCCAAGGAACCCAAATATACAAATTTAATAGAGCTAATATGCTGCGTTCAAAATATGCAATTCCTTCTACCTCCTGTTTCGAAGATGTGCTGTCTGGGTACTGTAATGTTTTCAAATGTAAACCCATCTAATGTTATCTTTTCTAATAAGAGTTTTTCAGGATTTAAAAACCTAACTCTGGGAAGGGTAGTGAATTTATCACTGTCCGTCCGAAAAAGTTAGTGCATGTGGCCTTACACGCGTGATAGTAGTAATTGTGTATCGCGCGACGCGTGTTTAGTGTTGCACGTGTTCGGCTTTATGCCTCTCCCTTCTCTCTATCCTTTAGTCCATCTGTCTTTAGTTACGCCGTGTATAAAATGGAATGAATGAAATATTAAAATTAGGTCATTGTTCAGCTTGCGTATCTCACTGTTTTTCCAAGAAATACAGCACACGTTTCATTGAAGAAAGCGGGTAATAATACAGTAGGCTTTTACTATCAACGTGAAGGCGTTACAATTTGCCGACGAAGTAGAAAACAAGGGGGATTTCGAGTACAGTCATTGTGACAGCACTGTTCTTTACCATTCTTCTTCCTTTTATTAAATTTATTTATTAGGCTTTATATTTAACTTTTAATTTAGATATGTGGATTAGAATATTTCACGACAGGCATAATGAAACAGTTCACTATGATACTTCTCCCAAAAATGGTAGCTGTCTTGTATTTATATTTCTCTAACATGTTTTGAATTTTATCTACTAACTTTACCCATGTCTCTGTATTGGGGTCATGGGGGTTACAAGAATAGTTTATTCCATAAATTTTGATTCTGTTAACTTGCGTTAACTGAAAAGGGAAATCTGTTTTATTTGCCCATTTACCTAATCCCATTAAACTAGATTTTTGAATATTTAGTTTGGATTCGTTAGCGTATCCAAACTCTGTAAAGGTTTCTAATATCTTTCTTATGGAATCCACAGTTGCTGGAAGGAATACAGTATCATCAGCATACGCTAATGATTTTCTTTCCCATTTCCCGGGTATAAAAGTCTCCGTGATGTTTACATCTTGTCTTATTTTTTCCAGCACTGGTTCTAATGTTAATACATATAACAGAGGAGACAAAGGGCAACCCTGTCTCACTGATCTTGTCAGCTTAATTGGGTCAGTTAAACTATGATTAATCAAAATTTTACTATGGGGTTTTTTATATAATATTTCTATCCATGTTCTAAAGTATCCACCTATGTTGTTTGCTTGTAAAGTTTTATGTAGGAAGGAATGTGATACTCTGTCAAAGGCTTTTTCCTGATCTAATGATAGTATTGCACTTTGACACTGTCTATCGTGCGTGTATGTAATCAAATCTCTTATGAAATGTGTATGTCTACTAATGTTCCTACCATGTGCACTGCATTGTTGGTCAGCGTGTATCAAGTTCTGCATGAATAATTTAAGTTTCAGAGTGAGAGCTTTGGCCAAGATTTTATAATCAGTGTTTAAAAGCGAAATAGGCCTGTAATTTTTGATTGACTTTCTGTCAGCATTATCTTTAGGTATTAAGGTGATAAAAGATTCATTTAAACTATTCGGAAGCTCTACTTTCTGGAAGGCTTCTTCAAACACTTTAATTAAAAGGGGGCCTAAAATTATGAAAAAGAAAAGGTAAAATTCTGCCGTTAACCCAACTGGGCCGGGCGATTTATTTTTCTGGAAAGTACTGATCGCTTCCCTTAAGTTTTCTAAAGTTAAAGTTTCGTCTAATTTCTTGCTCTCATCATCACTTAAACGTTTTGTGTAGTGTAGAAATTTCTCCTGTATGTTTACGTTAGTTAGTTCTTTAGCGTATAATTTTGTGTAATATTCAAAAAAAGCGTGTCTAATATTAATGTCTTCTGTCTGTTGTTTCCCATTCATGTCAAATATTTCTTGAATCTGCCTACTGTGCTGTACATTTTGTTCAATCGCTAAATACTGTCTACTGGGTGTTTCTTGTGTAATAGTATTTAATTTTGACCTAAGGAGAGCTCCTTGGTATGTGTGTTGTTTGTACAGGTCTAACTGCCCTTCTAAAGTATGAATGTGTGGGTTAGATTTGTCTATCTGCTTAGTTACACTTATTGCGTCTTCCAATATATTTTGTTCCCTCTTAAAAGCCCTGTGTATTGTTGTTGCTAAAGTCTGTGTTCTGTCCCTTATTGTGTTTTTTAGCAGGTCCCAATATTCTGCAATGTTGTTATTAGGGATATCCTATGTGTAGCTCTGAATGAGTTGTGTCATTGTATCTGTGAAGAAGGTATTCGTTAGCAAGTTATTGTTGAATTTCCAATGCGGGGATCTCTTTAATTTTGTAAATGTGTGTCCCGTACTTAAAACTGTGTATACTGCTTGGTGATCTGTAAATTTAAGCGTGTTTTTTATATGGTAAGTTTTGTGTATATTGTAATTATTGGATGCGTAGAACCTGTCTAGTCTTGAGGATTGTCTAAAATATGGGTTTGTCTTGTCGTGAAATGTGAAAGCTTATGTGTTCGGTTGTAGTTTTCTGTAAACGTCTACTAGGTCATGTTTGTCAAGAATGCGTTGTAAGTGTCGTATTGATAGGGGTATTTGAATTTTCTTTATCTGAGATACGGGGCCCCGGGAATTACTGTCTAAACTAGCCAAAACACAGTTAAAATCTCCCCCTAACACTATTTTAGTTCCTTTATAGTACCTATCTATAGTGTCGTGCAGTCCGTCGTAAAATTTAGGTTGGTCAGTGTATATTGCGGGTGCGTATATATTAATGAGCGTGTGCGTGTCCTGTTTGTTGTGTTTGTTTTGTATTTGTATAATGACAATTCTGCCACCATTGTCAGTTCTATAATGTACCGTGTCCCAATCTTCTTTAATTTGTAAGATGGCGACACTACTATGCCAGGGGCCTAGGGCGAACCAGCCATGTTTAAGTCCTAATCTAGTTACAATCCGACTGGCAGAAAAGTCGGACGTAACCCCTGTCTGTTGCAAGAACAAAAAATCAGGTTTATCTTTTTTAAACAGTTTGATAATGTGCTCTAGCTTATTCCTCAAACCGTTGATATTGAGGGATATTAGAACTAGGCTGCTTGACAAAGTGGTATCTGAGGGTTGGCCACTTGTTGCAAACTGTCTACCTGGCAAAGTGGCAGAGTGGCCACTTGCCATATCTAAACTACAAGGCAATGTAATGGTCTGGGGCTGGCTACATGCCATAGATGAATTACTCGGTAGCAAAGTACTATCTAAAGATTTATCACATGTTGTAATGGGTGTACCTGTTCCACGTAGTTTACTCGACAGAGCGGTGCATAAGGGCTGACCGTTATCTGTCATTACTAAACCACTCAACACATTCATGTTTGCACTTCTTGACAAAGCGGTGCATAAGGGCTGACCGTTGTCTGTAAAATGACTACTCGACACATTAGTGACTGGTCGCTGGCTAAAGGTCGTTGTGCCCTGCTGATTAGGGCCCAACGCAGGCAACGCTGCGTTGTCAGTCCCTCTCGCCCTGACAGGGGGGAGGGTTGGTTGCCTAATTAAAACTGTGCGCATTTTAAGAGTGTAAATGTGTGTGCCGTGTTATGTAAAAACTAAACAGCAAAAAACTATTTACAATAAACACAACTCTTAAAATACACTGTAAAAAAGCACCTAAACTATAGTTATTTATATCATTTACTTTTAAAATTACATTGCTTTTTGCGAATTTCTTTCTTGCCGACTGGAAAGAGTGCATTCTCCCACGCATTGGTATATTTTTGTCCACCACGTCAGTACACTCACAGGGGGGGGGGGGAACCACGGGATGCATCTTGACCTCACAGGCACCATTTGTCATCTGCCATCTGGAGCACACACCTCTTGCTCGCTTGACGCTGGACATCTTACGCTGGGTCCCAGCGCAGGGAAAAAAGACTCGTGGGTGTAAGCTCATGCGTTTACTGGTTCAAACTCCTGCCCGTTTATAAATATACTGGCTTGTGGCATCATCAAGTCAATGTCTTCTGTCATGCTCGCCCAGGTGAGTTGGGGTTCTTCTAGCGTCGCCTCTTCCTCCATCTGATACGCCTCTGTCATATCGGGGTACTCTTTATCTTCGGACTCAGTTTGCTTCGGCTCATCAATTGTTGGTGTTGACACGCTCCTGGGGGAGGGTTCTGATGTCGACGCCTTGGGCGATGGGGGCAAGGTTTTTTTGCTGGGGGAGTTTAACCTCACCTCCTTCGTCTTTACAGCCCTTGTTGCCTGCAATAGCATCCTCTTCCTGTTCTTCGCATTCCTTCTAGACAGCACATCTGTAAATTCTGCCTCTGTGTTCTTCTCACTTTCAGACTCCGATTCGGTATTTTCTGGGGCGGGGGAGTCAGTTGCCCTACTCTGCTCCGCTGGAGTTTTGTCTGCCACTGCCTCTTCTTCTCTTGTTTGTTTGGCTTGAGTGGGGGCCGCCCGCTTCTTTGGGCACTGGCTGACCCAGTGCGTATCAAGCCCACATATCGCACATTGAATTCTGCGCCCGGGCAGGGCCACCCACACTCGCTGTATTCTGTCATCCGTCATCTTCAAGTGCGCGAAGTGCGGTACCTGTTGTTTGGACGGCCTGTAGGAAAAGTTCCACATGTCGTATGCCGTCTTAATTCTGCTGACTTCAGCATTCTTATCTCCGGTCACTTCCGCAGCGATCCTCCTCACCGCCTCTGCTTTCATTGTTGGCGGTATCCAGTGGAGGATACCCTTGGACGTTTCTTTGTCCAGGTGCTCGATATGCACGGTCATCTGTGGATTGGACCACTCTAGCTTTTTGCCATGTAGGCCTTGATAGTGCTTGATCTGCGCTGCCGCAGTTAAAATGGCGTACCACCTAAAGGGTCCAGAAAACCTGTATAGTGTGGCAATGCCACTCAGTCCCACTCCTGCGGGCCCTGCCAGGATACTCGCTAACAACGAATAAGATGCTCTATTGGCCTGTGGGCCGGTAACAGTAATTATCAGTGTCCCTGGTTTGTGAAAGACTCCTCCTTCCAAATCTTCATCTGTATTTATTTCAATAACTGGCACAATAGGTGCTGACATTTTTTCTTACCTCTTGGTTATAAAACCAAATTAGCACAAACAAAAGTCACAAGATTAGCCTAGCTAACAGCTAAGCTAACACTAATGTCCGGGAAAGAACAGCAAACCGTAGGAGTCAAGGGCTTTTTCGTTCTCTAGTAGTCGTAGCGCCTGGTTGCTCCAAACCTAAACTAAAGAACGCCCTATGATGGTTTGACTCTAGCTTTGAGATAACTGTCTCAAGCTCTCTCTCTCTCTGTGTCTGTATCTAAGATGCATCAGTTTTTATACTTGTCTGGTGCTATGGCTTGCCAGAGGAAGTATTTCTCATTGGAGTTAAGACCGGAAACTTTCTAATGATTGGTCTTGGGGGCTAGTGGACTGTTGAAATAATCTTTAACCTAACTAGCTACGAATCCTCTAGTCTAAAATTATTGTTTCTATGTGATGATGACCAACCATTGTTTAAAGTTCTCTCTAATCTAAATGTTTTCCGGTCTGACTTGTATGTAGGCCACACAAGGTTTGATGACATCATGGGTTCATGTGTGTCAAGACTGATGATGTCATTGATTCTTGACTAGTGGTTTATTTATCTAACTAGTCATTCATAAAATACTTTACTATAAGGCTAACAGTTGTAGCTGCTTAATAGTCTACCCTGTTACAATTTTCTTCCTGACATTCTTGGCAGTGTGGTTCCTCTATAACAATGTATGCTGCACCGAGACGGAGACGCCACAGCTTTTTGTTCGTGGGTACCTTTAGTTCTTCTCTGACCTGGTACGTCCTTGTTGGTTCTTTCAGCAGTTTGAACGCGTGTCTGCAAAATCAGAAGTGGCACTTCGGAACGGCAATGAAATAAAGGTGCTTACTTCGGGGGGCAGAGGGAGTTGCCAGATATTGCTTTGATTATCTTTCACTGTTATTTTTCTAAGGTGATCCTATTTAATTCTCTAGTGCAGACTGTTCCGAATACCCAGAAAGCAGTGTTGCCACAGCTGGGTATTTTTTTTACTAGATCTGGGTTTTTTGGCTTCCGTCTGAATATCTGGGTATTTTTTTTCCAAATCTGCATTAATCTGGGTATATTTGACAATTGGCATTTACAATGTATGTATATTCTGTGCACTGAGCATTATACATTATATTTATATTATAATTAAATGTCAAAAAAAATTATGTGCTATATATTTTTTATTCCACTTAAATTTAATTCTTTTTAACCACATCAATGACGTTGTTTTTTGACTCGTTTACATCAGCTATCTATTTCCTATTATTCTGTTAATGACAATTTTTGCGATGTGTTTTAAAGTATTCTTTTTAAATTTTAGACTTAAGCAGATAAACAGCATATTGTTTTTTGATATTATAAGATTATAAAATAAGCGATGATGAAGGTACACTAGGTAGTTGTAGCAGCATGACGACACACACGCCACCGCGTAAAAAATTTAAGCCATAGCATCAACAGGCTTTTTGTGAGGAATGGCTAACAGACAGCGAACTGAAGGATTGGATAAAGTCGGACTCTGGCAATCGCTCTGTTCCTGTACATTAACTAATGCCAACAAAACAGCTTTATTGACACATAAAAGCACACAGAAGCACATGAAATACTTCGAAGCCAAAAGCAAAACTCTGAACATTAACAAGTATTTCATTAAACCAAAAGAGCCCTGTCTCCAAGACAAAATTGCTAAAGCGGAGATACTGTTGTCGGCTTGCATAGTAGAACATAATACTCCGTTTTCGCAAGCTGATAATTTGATTGAATGTTGCAAGCAGATGTTTACAGACAGCACAATTGCTCAAAAAATGTCACTGAAACGCAACAAGCTTCTGTGTGAAACAGTTTCCAATCTAATACTAGCCAAGCAAGCAGTTGCCAAAGATGGAGTTTGTCAATGTTTAATCCTAGTAAAAGCGTGGTTGAAGATGTGCGTGAAGGACGTTGTCGGCATAGATATGCAAAGATTTTGGAACTCCACAATCAAGATTCCACGTTGTCAATTCATGCAAATGATCTTGACGAAGGTGAAGTTGTCGACATGGATGCCGAGTTGCTGACAAGTGACAATTTTCAACAGTAACAAGTTACAACTAACATTTTATATTTGATTTGAGGAACATTTTGTTAATGTAACTACTGTAAGTATGTTACTGTTAAAATGTCTCATATTCAAGAGTTCATACATTGGGGTGTTAATAAAATCATTTTTATATAATTGTGAATTTTTGGTAATAAAAAATAAAATAACAATGAAGACATAGATAAAAAAAATGGTAGCACTCAGCTTCTTTGTGCTAAAGTTGCACTAAAAGATTGTGTAAGCATCGTCTATCCTGTGTATTTGAGGCATAAAATAATCTGGGTATTTCTGGGTTTTTTAAGATGAAATTCTATGTTTATCTCTAGAACTAGAGTGACAACCTTGTCAGAAAGCATTCCTGCATCATTTTTTCAGCTTATTGAGAAAGGTGGACAAAATGTGTAATCTGTAAGTGACGGCGTGAAATTATTATATAGTATAAGTGCCCCAGGGGAAGCCCAAACAATACTTAAACGATATATATATATACATAAAACAAAGGAAAATATATAAGGTTAATAACAGTGACAATATTGGTAATAATAACAAGAAAGGAAAACAGCAAAACTTAAACTACTAGCGGCAAGTACACATAATGCAGTTGAATCTTGCAAACTAACTTATAACTTATTAAATAAAGAAGTGAAGACAAAAACTCGAAGAGATAAAAGACATTTTATCAATGAACTGGCCGTAGAAGCTGAAAATGCTGCAAGAACTGGTAATAGTAGGTGCCTTTATCAAATTACAAAACAACTATGTCACGAGCCTACTGATATGGAAACACCTGTTAAAGATAAATTAGGGAATCCAATACCAACAGAAAAAGAACAAATGAAGAGATGGGCTGAGCACTTCATAGAGGTGCTAAACAGACCAACACCTATAGTAACACCTGATTTTAATAATGAAACACCCACAACCACCTTGCCAATAACTTGCGATGAATTCACGCTGGACGAGATCAAAAAAGCCGTTAAAAGATTTTAAAATTTTAAAGCTGCTGGAGTTGACGAAATTTCAGGCGAAATGATTAAAGCAGTTAATGACAACAACCTCTTGAGAATTTTACATATTATAAATGAAGTATGGAGAGAAGAACAACCACCACAACAATGGAAAGACAGTATTATTGTAAAGTTACCGAAGAAAGGTGATCTATCAGACTGTAATAACTGGCGTGGTATATCTCTATTATCAGTACCTGGAAAATTATTATGTTGCATGATGTTAGAAAGACTTAAATTGCATGCTGACGAAAAAATCAGAGAAGAACAAGCGGGTTTCAGGCCGAAACGATCATGTATTGATCAAATATTCACACTAAGAACAATTATAGAAGAATCATTGGAAATGCAATCGCCACTTATTATCACCTTTGTCGATTTTCAAAAAGCCTTTGATAGTCTACACCGCCCATCATTGTGGAAGATACTTACAATCTATGGTTTTCCAACAAAATATGTGAATATAATCAAAGCGCTATATGACAATGCAAGATGTTGTGTTAGAACAAATAAAGGGAATACAGAATGGTTTACAGTAGAAACAGGGGTGAAACAAGGCTGTATTATGTCACCACTACTTTTTGGAATAGCTATTGATTGGGTTATGAAAAACTATACCCACAATGAACAATTAGGTATAAAATGGACAAATGGAAAATTCCTGGGGGACCTGGATTTCGCAGATGATTTAGCATTCTTAAGTTCAACACCCAGACAATCCCAAGAAGCAGTAAATAATTTGTGTCATCTTTCGGTTAAAATAGGTCTCCAAATAAATGCCTCTAAAACGAAAGTTATGAACTTTTCTAACGAGACCTTTAATATCATCCTGAACGGGGAAAAACAATTATTTAGGCAGTAAAATGACTCAGGATGGTGACACAACAAGAGAAATTCATACTAGAATTGCTTTGGCAGCTAGCGCCTTCAATAGATTATCTAACATTTGGAAATTACGATCATTGAATATACATACCAAGCTTCGTCTGTTTAATTCAAATGTTATCTCAGTGCTAACATACGGCTGTGAGAGTTGGAAAATAACAAAATCATTGGAGAACAAGCTGAATACATTCGAGAACAAATGTCTTAGAAAACTCATGAACATCAGTTGGAAAGAATTCAAGACTAATCGACAAATAAGAGAAGACTCTAGGCAGAAATATGTCTCCAACTATATAAGGAAAAGACGATGGTCATATATCGGTCATGTCCTACGAATGCAAAACAACAGAATACCATTGCAGGCACTCACTTGGGTTCCTGAGGGTAAGAGGAAAAAAGGAAGACCAAAAGAAACACTCAGAAGAACAATAATAAGAGAAGGAAGAACGTTGGGCCTAAATAATGTGCAAGAGCTAAGAGGAGTGGCGTCACAACGTACAACCTGGAGAGCACTGGTTTCTGCCTTATGCGCCGTGTTTGGTGCTTAAAGAATTTATTATTATTATAAGTGGCGAAGGATAAAAGCTAATCGGTGTATCTAAAATTGCCCCGTTCCGTGCGTCCCACAATATTTTTGTTGCACTCTGGAAATTATATAAAAGTCGTGCGCTTCTAGCCAATGCAATAACTGCACGACACTTAATATAGCGTGCTTCTTTTCCCCATCCAATATTGCAGTTATATTTTTAATATTAAGTAGAAAACACATAGTAACGTGTCAAAAATCTACAATATATGTTATTATTATTGTTTTTTTGCTGCTTGATTGCTTCCCTTTGGCACTAAATAAATTTCATCCCTTCAAATGCCAGTTTTAACTTTTCCCCACCAAAGTTGAAATATTAAAATTATGGCTTCTGGCCATTGCACTAAATTGCTCAACCCCTGAAATAGCGCTTTTTTCTTGCTAATATTCTTCATTATACACTATCAACATAATGGAACAGTTTTAAAACAAGTCAATAAATTCCAATACCTGGGCATGTTAATAATATTGGATGAATGATATATCTTATAAGTGGAAAGTAGAATATTTATTAAAACATTATATTTGATGATGATAAATATATTCCGTTCAACCTCTGATTGGTTATAATTAAGATATATATTATTTTCAATTCCAAATAGTAAGAATATTTGCCGACATACGAAAGTAGCATGACGTCTCCTGTCGAGTCGTTGTAAATAGGGCAAATCTAAATAACAATTTTGTGTATATGTAAAAAGAAAGAAACTAAACAAACATACAAAAGCAAAAAAAAAAAGAGATAAAACAAAACAAAATAAAGGCAAACAAAAAAACATCAAACACAAATAACAAACAGGGGGGTGCAAAGGCCTGGTGTGTTTAGTTTAATATTTAAATGACTTTCATTTGTTATAAGTAATATGTATTATTAGAACATCATCAGACCTTCGCCTTCTCAATTACTATATATTATACTATACTTTCTAAAAATATTTTTGTGGTGTGTAGGTTTCCCTTTTTAATTTTGCCCAGGTGGCGGCCATATGACCTACTCTTTACGATTTTCAACTGCCTAGGAATTTTCACTTTCGCAACTTGCACATGGGCACTCCTATACTTTGTGTTGCCCTTATCCGAAAAGGCTAAGCATCCGATCTCACTACCAAGGAGGTCCGCAGAGAGAATGACATCATTAAGAACCACTGGTTCTGAAAAAGAAACTCCATCAATTACTACTCCATGTACTGGGAAGCGAACCCGGTACCTGTAGAATTAAAGGCGGGCGTCTTACCTCGGAGTGGCTAAGTGTAGTATAATTTATAAGAGTAGAATAGCCCAGGCGAAAGCAGCGCATTCTTTAAAATAAAATGTATTTTATGCAACAACATTTTATCAGTGGAAGTAAGAAAGACAGTTCGTCAGTCGTTACAAGACGCTGATGCAAGCCATGCTGCAGATGCAGAACGAAAAAGACTGGCTTCATTCGATGCCAGCCACCGATACGTCTGAAAATGCTGATGCATCGAGCTGTAGATGAAGAACGAACAAGATGCCGGTTTCAATGGAAGCGAGCAATAGAAACGCTGGAAAAAACTGATTTACGTCGAACTGCACGTGCAGAAACAACAAGACTAGCGTCAATCGAAACAGAGCCACAGAAACGCCGAAAGAATTTACATTACGCTGATCTGCAGATTTTGATAAATATCAGAGATGTCATGCGCCACATCGAGCCAAAGGGTCGCCTGAAAATGCTGCCTTACATCTTACTACATATGTCGAAGTTTTAAGACATTGCCATGAATCGTCCCGATGACATAGTCGAGGATTTTTTTTTTGGGGGGGGGGGGGGGAGGGGGGGGGGGCACAAAAATACAGGCGATAATCAGATAATAGCTTTCGCTGGCCTATCTCTGATTAATTATTACAGATAATCTGTCTGGGTATACAGTATTGGCGGACAGTAGCTAGACAGGAATGAGTTCACAGTTTGTTTGTGAGTTTGCATAAAGATGCAAGCGGAAGTATTACCGCCTTATTAGAAAGAGGTCACGCGTTGGAATTTTAAATTTAATATTTTAAAATACGCGGGGGAATGTAGCATAATGGATAAATACGCTTAGTTAGATTGTATTATGTATACACACTGCCTTCGCTAAAGAGTTAATCGCGAGCGCCAAAGAGTTAATCGCGAGCGACAATATTTACCAGCACACGCATGCGCAGTCTATACCTCGAAGGGAAGGAGAGAAACGGAAATATTCATAATGGCGAAGCAATTTGTGCATTGGGACGGATGGAATTTCTTAAAGGACGACTTTGGGAAGTGTCGTTATACAAGAATAATAACGGAGTTCGCTGGTGGGAATGTTCATACATGGAAATCTAAAAGGAAATTGGTAAGTAGGATGTATCTACTGAGATATCGTTTAGTTTGTGAGATGGCCACTTTCGAGGGTTAGGCCTAGTTTTAATCTAAATAAATTTATTTGGACTGCATACCCACATGGAAAGCCAATATCAAGGAATGGATTTGAAGCTTGTCACAGGGGATTTCGAAGGATATTGACCAGACAGTGATAACCTAGGCCATTTAAGATATATATGCTTTAATAAATTGCAAGGTTACACACAATGAGCCCAAAGAAGACATTTTCTATAATTATTTTGGGCCAATCAGATACGACTCCCTCTGACGTACGCTCCATTAGTATATAAGGGAGGCAGTTTCAAAATTCATTTATCACACACAACCTTGTTAAGCCCAGCCAGAAGAAGCAGAGTAGACCACTGTCATTGCCAAGCCAATTTTGACTATGCAGGGCAGGAATCCTCACTAAAAGTGTAATTCTGTGTTGGAGAAAGATTCTGAGAGGGTATGTAGGGCTATCATAAGTATTTATGTGAATAATGTACATTTTATTTCAGGAATTAATAGGCTTGTGAATATACCAAACATATTGATTGTGTGAATAGGATGGCTAAAGCTTGGCAAGCCTTTAAAACTACCCACAGCAGTCATTGCTAACCATAAGCATATCCAGTAGGGTTTATTAGTACTATGTTACTAACTACCATAAAAGGACCAACTATGACTTGGCATGAGAGTGAGGAAGGCAAAGGCTGCATCAGGAGTCATAGTTTCATATTGATTGTTTATTATTGGATTGAAAATGTTTTGCAGTAGACACCAATCTGTCTCCCTACTCTGTATCATACAGAGCCATTTATCATTCATTGTACACACAGCATCTGAATAAAACATTCTCATCTCAGCACACAGTAGAGATAACAAGCATCATAAGCAACCATTGGACACATATTCATTGTTTCAGGATCCTAGTGCACCATCACAAGTGTGATCATGTTCTGAGGTCTGAGGTCCTTATATCCTGCTATATGTGAAGCCCAGAGATAAAAGGAGCCTATTACTGTCATTCCCCTTACTGTTTGGGAGTTTGTGCAGCACAGACTATCAGTGTGTTAGTACAGTGCAACCGACCTGTACCAGAGTTACTGACTTGGACCAGAGTTAAGTCCCATGTTCCTAGAAACCAATGTGAGACCAGCTACTACTGTCAATAGAATGTTTTAAATGATGAACTTGAGCTGTAAAGATAGGAGAGACAGATAAACTTTAATTATTCATTATTAAAATAAATACAGAAGGACGGTGAACATTCCTGGTGGACAAGATCTAGTGTAAAGGAACTTGTTAATTAATAGATCCAAAGTGGATCCTTGTTCTTTTGTATTTACTTACAAATAGATTGGAATGTACATACTCTACCATAATCACCATTGCCGCAACATTCACCCATCATTACAATAGTACATAGTGTAGATAATAAATTATTTGAATTGTAAGCCACTTGAGTTATTAATTACTTTTATTCAAAGGAGTTACAGTTCAATTTTCATAGTTACATAAGTACATCATAGGAGATCAAAAGTGAGAGGGCACCAGTATAATCTGCTTGTCTATATCTAATTTTTGCTACAGATTATTCACAGCATTGATCTTCTTGTGAGAGTGAGACCAGTGAACCCTAGACACTGGGACTTCACCATTGTTCAGGAGAGAACCCTACTTCTGTCAATACTATCACTACATCTATATATATAACCTCTCGCTACACTGGGGGCCGGTCCGGGATATTCCTGTGTCCACAGAGCCATATACTATCTACACTATCTATCTCTTGTCTGTCTAGAGCCACTAGTAGTGTGTAAAGTAAATGTTAAAAAAAAAAAAATTGAATTCTAAAGTAAATTTTCATTAGGAAGTACCATTGAGTACTAGAAAGACAGTAGAGGCTCACATTGGTTACTTGGATTGTATTGTGGTTAATTAATTAAGTAATTTAATTGGTTAATACAGTTGATAGAACTATATACCCTCTTATTGGTAATACATCATGGCTGAATTGGTGAAGTTTAGAGCTGCGATTATGCAGGAAGGAAAAGACTTGGGTTTGACAGGAGATGCTCTAATTCGACATATCACAACTGAAGTAGATAAATATTTAGATAGAGAGAATAAAAGAATGGAAGCTGAAGCTGATAGAGAGACTAAAAGAATGGAGGCGGAGGCTCAAACTAAGAAATTAGAAGCTGAAAGAGAAGCCGAAGAACGAAGGTTGCAAAGAGCTCATGAGTTGAGTTTAAGGGAGCTTGAAATCCAGGGAACTGCTAGCAATCATGGTGGTAGCTCGCCTCAGTCTGAAAGTAACTCCAACCAAAGTACTTCTACGGGAGCCATGAACTTTCATTTGGATCCTTTTATTGAAAAGGACGAAGGAATAGAAGACTTCCTTGACAGGTATGAGCGGGTGGCTACCTCATATGGTTTGGAAAAAGAGAAGTGGAATTTGAAGTTGTCACAAGGATTGAAAGGAGTAGCTTATAATGTGTTCTTAAAACTTCCAAGAGAAGATCAGAACAATTATGAAGCCTTAAAACAAGCATTGTTGGTTAGGTATGAACAGAATGCAGACTCTTACCGTAGAAAATTTAGAAGGTCGAAACTTCTAACAGGAGAAACATATCAGCAGTTTGCCGCAAGGTTAGAGATGTATTTGCTGAGGTGGTGTCAATTAGGAAATTTTACTCCGGATTTTGAAGGGATCAAGGAGATGATCTTAATAGAACAACTCCTGGAGTCCATGTCGCCTGAGACAAAGACCTTCCTAATAGAGCACAAGAGAGAGAGACTTGAGGAAATAATCATCTATGCAGAGAGTCATAAACTGGCTCATCCCATGTCTCAAGTGAATAAGAGGAAACAAGGAGAAAGCTTTAAAACAGACCCAAACTCACATAAGTTTGAGCAAAAGGACAATACAACCAGGTACAAAACCAGATATGAAACTAAAGACAAGGACCCTCTAGAATCAGATAATAAACCTTCAAGAAAGGAAGGAAAGTGGTGTAAATCTTGCCAAATGAGTAACCACTCTACTGCGCAATGCAGAAGAAAAAACCCTCCTCATTTTGCTGCATGTCTCCAGGTGAGGACTTCTGATAGGAAGGATCTGACAGTGAGTCAGAACAGCCTCCATCACCCACCAATACAGGAGGAAGTGACTGTAAATGGCAAACAAGTCACAGGGATATATGACACAGGTTTGTCGTATGATGCAGTCATTTGTGCATCTCTAGTGCGCCCTGAACAAATCACCACAGAAACAGTGGACATTCAAGGGCCACTTAAGGGAGCATTACCCCTAACTTTGCCCATAGCGAAGATTCTAGTCAGTTGTCGCTATGTGGAAGGGGAAATAAATGCAGCAGTAATAGAGAATCCCCTCTACCCCTTGATGTTGGGGCGTAAATATGTGTTCCTGGGAAATCCAATAAAACCTGTAGTTGTGGAACATAACCGGACCAGGTCAGGCTCCCAGAACCAAGAGAGGGACAATAAATTTAAATTTCATCCTATTGAGATGAAACAGGCTCAAGCAGCTGACAACACATTGAAGCCTTGTTTTGGCAAATTGCCAAAGGCCCATAACCCTCCAGAGAAAGGAGACTACTATATAGAAAATGGCCTACTCTACCGACAAGCTGGAAAAGGACCTAAAGGGCATGGACAGCTGGTAGTGCCAAAATTCTACAGGGAGGAAATTATGGAGCAAGAGCATGCTACATCAGGCAGTGGTCACAGAGGAAAAGGGGCCACTGGTCAAAATATAGCATTGCGATATTACTGGCCAGGAATAATTGAAGACATACGTCGGTATATGAAGTCCTGTTCAGAATGTAACCATGTAACCTCATTCAGAAGCGTAGACCAGTTACAGGACCTAGGGAAGCATTGTTGCGGACGTAGGCCCATTAAGAAAACTCAGAAGAGAAAACAACAGGTAGATGCGGTGATAAAGAGAAAACAAAATCACAAGTCTACTGTTACACCAGTACCCATGGCAACTCTCTGTATTGTACAGAGAGGGGACGAAAGAAATCCCACCCCGACTAAATATTGTTCGGAACACCATGGCCTTGATCATCTGGAAGAATTGGTTAGTCAGCAACCAGTATTAAATAAGCTGCGGAAACCAACCAGAATCATAGGAGGTAGGAACCAGGGCTGTACCAGACCATTGATGGATACAGGCCCCACTTCGGTATACTGCCCCTTAAAATAGAAATAGGTGTGGATCCGGCAACGCTGTTGTTTGGCCGTACCATACACAGTCCACTGGAAGCATTGTTGCGGACATGGACTGAACCATACAAAGCACTCAGGGAAGAGATTAATCACTTAGTAAAGGAGAAAATTATGTCCAAATCAGAATCTCCCTACAGTGGTGTTGTTAAGAAAACCTAGTGGAGTTTATTACTGGCAACTTACTCAGTTACAGTACAGTACATTCCTGGTAAGGAAAATGTTGGAGCGGACTGTTTAAGTCGTCATCCGACAGTTATGGAAAGAAAGAATGAACAATCGTAACTTCAGCGTATGTTCCCAATAAATAAACTGTACGTAGTACAGTCTAAAAAAGATGGGGCCTATGTAGCATAATGGATAAATACGCTTAGTTAGATTGTATTATGTATACACACTGCCTTCGCTAAAGAGTTAATCGCGAGCGCCAAAGAGTTAATCGCGAGCGACAATATTTACCAGCACACGCATGCGCAGTCTATACCTCGAAGGGAAGGAGAGAAACGGAAATATTCATAATGGCGAAGCAATTTGTGCATTGGGACGGATGGAATTTCTTAAAGGACGACTTTGGGAAGTGTCGTTATACAAGAATAATAACGGAGTTCGCTGGTGGGAATGTTCATACATGGAAATCTAAAAGGAAATTGGTAAGTAGGATGTATCTACTGAGATATCGTTTAGTTTGTGAGATGGCCACTTTCGAGGGTTAGGCCTAGTTTTAATCTAAATAAATTTATTTAGACTGCATACCCACATGGAAAGCCAATATCAAGGAATGGATTTGAAGCTTGTCACAGGGGATTTCGAAGGATATTGACCAGACAGTGATAACCTAGGCCATTTAAGATATATATGCCTTAATAAATTGCAAGGTTACACACAATGAGCCCAAAGAAGACATTTTCTATAATTATTTTGGGCCAATCAGATACGACTCCCTCTGACGTACGCTCCATTAGTATATAAGGGAGGCAGTTTCAAAATTCATTTATCACACACAACCTTGTTAAGCCCAGCCAGAAGAAGCAGAGTAGACCACTGTCATTGCCAAGCCAATTTTGACTATGCAGGGCAGGAATCCTCACTAAAAGTGTAATTCTGTGTTGGAGAAAGATTCTGAGAGGGTATGTAGGGCTATCATAAGTATTTATGTGAATAATGTACATTTTATTTCAGGAATTAATAGGCTTGTGAATATACCAAACATATTGATTGTGTGAATAGGATGGCTAAAGCTTGGCAAGCCTTTAAAACTACCCACAGCAGTCATTGCTAACCATAAGCATATCCAGTAGGGTTTATTAGTACTATGTTACTAACTACCATAAAAGGACCAACTATGACTTGGCATGAGAGTGAGGAAGGCAAAGGCTGCATCAGGAGTCATAGTTTCATATTGATTGTTTATTATTGGATTGAAAATGTTTTGCAGTAGACACCAATCTGTCTCCCTACTCTGTATCATACAGAGCCATTTATCATTCATTGTACACACAGCATCTGAATAAAACATTCTCATCTCAGCACACAGTAGAGATAACAAGCATCATAAGCAACCATTGGACACATATTCATTGTTTCAGGATCCTAGTGCACCATCACAAGTGTGATCATGTTCTGAGGTCTGAGGTCCTTATATCCTGCTATATGTGAAGCCCAGAGATAGAAGGAGCCTATTACTGTCATTCCCCTTACTGTTTGGGAGTTTGTGCAGCACAGACTATCAGTGTGTTAGTACAGTGCAACCGACCTGTACCAGAGTTACTGACTTGGACCAGAGTTAAGTCCCATGTTCCTAGAAACCAATGTGAGACCAGCTACTACTGTCAATAGAATGTTTTAAATGATGAACTTGAGCTGTAAAGATAGGAGAGACAGATAAACTTTAATTATTCATTATTAAAATAAATACAGAAGGACGGTGAACATTCCTGGTGGACAAGATCTAGTGTAAAGGAACTTGTTAATTAATAGATCCAAAGTGGATCCTTGTTCTTTTGTATTTACTTACAAATAGATTGGAATGTACATACTCTACCATAATCACCATTGCCGCAACATTCACCCATCATTACAATAGTACATAGTGTAGATAATAAATTATTTGAATTGTAAGCCACTTGAGTTATTAATTACTTTTATTCAAAGGAGTTACAGTTCAATTTTCATAGTTACATAAGTACATCATAGGAGATCAAAAGTGAGAGGGCACCAGTATAATCTGCTTGTCTATATCTAATTTTTGCTACAGATTATTCACAGCATTGATCTTCTTGTGAGAGTGAGACCAGTGAACCCTAGACACTGGGACTTCACCATTGTTCAGGAGAGAACCCTACTTCTGTCAATACTATCACTACATCTATATATATAACCTCTCGCTACAGGGAAATTAAATTAAACACCGCCACTATTATAGTGCAAAAGAGATTGGATTGGTGTAAAGTGAGAGCCGGGATACACAGTGGTTCTCATTGGCAAATTCGTCGGAATTACAACCTGGGATTTGAACTGAGAAATAGAAATATAATCTAGCGAAATCGGAGTCACAGATCAGACTGTTGTCACAGTTGTTGAAAATTGTCTGCCCTTAGTCTGACTTGCATGTCTGTTTTCTTCCGATGTTGTGGGCCCACCTTTCCGGTCATTTTTGCTCTTATTGCGTTTGTTCTGTCTTTGGTACCTGTCAATCTTGACAGAACCAAGCTATTGTCCCACCCTCGTGTACCGGCAAGAGGTCAAAAGATCTTTCATGTCGGCATTCAGGGAAACCCGGAGATTTCTGTGTCTCTTTTATCTTTTGCCGTTCTTTCAGTTGCAGTCAGGACGCCATCGCTCGTAGGAACGAGCGAGCGTGATCATCTTACATCATTTCTCCCCTTGTCTTACGGCAGCCATGGAAATCTCCCTGGTACTCTGACGGCCACTTCTGTTTCACCTTGAGACGATCAGACCCTCTGAACGTAGGACTTACGTCTTCCGTTCTGTTAGCGCGTGCACGTGCAGTCAACACCTGGCGATCTGTCGTACTACTTAAGACCCTGTCTCTAATTTTCTGTACCATTGTCCGCCAGGATTTCTTCGTGGCCAGTAATTGTTTACTTCAAGTTGAAAGCTGTAGTAACCAGTATACGTGCGCCAGAGTTATTCCTTAAGTGGTAAGAGCACGTATTTTCGTTTTAAGTTAGTATTGGGGTATTATATATTAAATATATAAATCTTAATCCCGGGTTATCTTAATTTCATTCATAAAGAAGAGTAATTTTTGGGAGATCTGGGAGACAGAAATGTATTGAGCACGCCACCGATTTTGACTCTGCTGTAGACGCACGGCCTGGCAGATAATGAAATAAGTACAGAGAGATGTAATTTGTTTTTAAAGACTGAAGAGCGAGCTATTATGTAGATATATATTTTATCTGTTGTGATTGTCCATTTCAATATGTGTGGAGTTAATTCGGTATAGAGTTTGTGGTTAGTAGCACGTTATCGGTGCATGTAAGTAATTTATTTACATATGCGTAGATGAATGACGCTGATCGTGCCTAAAGATTTGTCAGCATGCGAGTGAGGGGAAGCGGGGTTTAGTTAACACCCGCGAGCGCTAGCAGCGAGTTTCATACATGACTGAACTTAAGGGTAATCGCGACTAGGCGTATCAGTGCAGTGTTGTGTGTCTATTTTTGGCGTAGCGTGGAAGAGCACGGGAGGGGTGTTTAGGCTGGCGAAAGATTGTTCTGTTGTTGTTGACAAACTACTAGAACTGACTGGGAACAATTGTTAACGATGTTTGTGATTTAGTTTGTCTTTTGCAGCATGGTCACAGGTCTGTATTCGGGCTTTCTGTCACCCTCATCGAGAACGTTTTTCCTCGACACATATCTACGACACCAACGCGTAGCCACTGTTGGGTTATTGTCTGTGCCACCGGGTAATTGCCTTTGCCCTCCAAAATTGAGGCAATATTGCCAGGCCATTGTGTCTCGGGCACCTTGGAGTAAATGATCACAGTTGTGGAGGGGTATACCTTGTATACCTTCCAGTCAACCAGGTTGACAGCTGTGCCCTCGACTGGTGTCGGCAACACTGCCCAACTCATTGACGGCCCTTAAGCCAAGAATATTGTAGATTATCGTCCAAGAATTATTACCTCGCCTATATTAGTCACCTACCTAAATTCAAGTCAGCGGCAAGTTCAGCACATAGAGGCGCTTAGCGCGAGAGCACTCACTTTGTTCGTTGTTTATTCATCAGCAGTTCCCTAGAGCGGCTTGATAGTCGGATTCTGAATAAAGCAAGGATAGACGCACTGCCAGAGTATTCTTCACTAGTGCCCCGTGAAAGCGGGTGCGTTCTGGGTTAGTTTAATACATGTGTCTTTCGGATATATATCCTCATCACTTGGATTATTACACTCATGGGACCGTGTTAAAATTCTCGGAGTTTTGAAGTACTTTCATCACAGGATTAATTTTCGCAATAGGCAAGGAAGGCCGTTTCAACAGGAACTGGGGGCCCCTTGTTCTCTAGAAAGCTGAGGTGTTAAAGACTTTCTAGGAGTTGGGGTGGAGTGAGGAGATCTAATTGTGTGTGTGATTTATCTAAGTGGTATGCCAGAGGGCGAGTTGCTGTTGTGTTTTTCGTTTCCCATGATTTGTGATTTTGTTTGCCGAAGTGTTAAAGGCAGACTTGTGTTGATTTTCTTGATGTTGTGGATTATTGTCTTTAATAAAATATAAAAACTATAGGTGGTGGCCAGGATCTCTTTCTTCTTATCTGTCACTCGATGTCGTAACTGTGATTCTTACTGATTTAGTGGCGTCTTTATTAATCAGAAAGAAGGGACAAGGGTTGACTACTGTCGTATATTTTCGATAGGATAATTAAGATCAATGTGGCCCCTCCTGAATAGGACTAAAACAGGTGATAGCTCAGTGAGAGATGAGGTAAAGAAATAGAATTTCACAATGAAATGGTGAAAGGTAAAAATCTGTCCCTGGATTTGAGAGGTAATCAAACCAGTCCATCGATCACGACTGAGATTTCTTTGATCAGACAGTTTCCTATAAATATATATTGATATATTCAACCACTCACATCTACTCTCACACACACAGATACGTGACGACAATTAGACGCACGGACGTGAACAAACTATATCTATGGAATATGGATCTTTTGGGACAAGCTGACCGACACACGTGAATAAAGTTTATGTAAATTTTATTTATCATAAAGAAACTACAACACAACAATATCTTTGAATATCAAAATCAAATGCAATAAACATAGGTTAATGAATTAATTAACGAGTTAGACTCATAGGTTTAATCTTCCCTCCCTCTGTTGAGACAAAAGAATCCCGTAAGAAGAAAGTTATTAACATTCAAAGCGTCAAAGATTTATACACTATGGTCTAGAATTTCCCTCTACAGTTAAGAACAGAGTTGATACATTAATCTATTCTAAAAGGAAACAGCATTAGCAAAACTCGCATAAAGAAATACAAAGTGGGTGTATGGGTTATATAATAAAAGAGTCACTCATTCCTGCTTTCATTCTATTCATACAGCAGTGGCCACTGACATTCGTTCTTACCTACAAACTTGATTTTTATCTTCTGGAACAATCTTTAGGACATACACATGCACAGCAGATCCCGTGTTCTTCAGGCAAAGATTAACCCCAGCTCTACAGAGACCGGTTAATTCCAATTCTCCGGGGAGCATTAACTTCACTGTTTATATTATAGAATTACTGTTTATGTCACTGTAAATCAGTTCAGATAAGAGATGCCACAGGGCTCACAGTGTCAGAATTTTGAAGTTTTCCAGTACTTTAGGAAATGTCACGTCGGTAACTTCACTCAGTATAAACAATTTATTGTCACACCACAATTAGTCAAACGTCGGAAATGTAATGTTTGCAATTTGTCGCCACATGGGCTGAAGGTAAATGAGATTTTTGGAAAGAATATAATCTGGCTCGATAGGCCCAGTTACAGCATTTAGTCTTAATGTCATTTAGGTTGGTACTCTGTCTCTTTCTGGATGCAAACACAATGCCAGACAGGTTTACCTTGAAGACCCAAGTATTTAAGTACAAAATGTTCTCTCATGGTTATTCTCAGGTACACATTGAAAAACCACTGGTAGATTTTGGGCTTGACCCAATACTGTATAAAGGAAGAGAAACAAGTACAAATACTTAACCACAATATTATTATTCTCACTCCTATCCTACCTCGCGTAAAATAATATATTCACTTCGGTTCTTTAACGTTAAATTGAAACTACAAGCTTAGAGCTTGTCTTATCGTTTAAACCCCCGTGAAATAAATTCTAGGTATTTAAAAACAACTTATCACCATGAATTAGAAATATATATTTCGTCAATACTCATGATGAACAGTGCATTACTAGTCGGTTAAAATATTCTCTGACTGGTTACTAGCAATTGATTAAATTTATTAATTAGCTGGAATAGTTTAGCTAGAAATATAATTTATTCTGCTAGCAACTGTAACACAGTAAAGCCTAGAGAACTAAAAATGACTGACTTATCTAGTAAATCACTCTGCACAACTATAAACTTAAAACTTAAAATACGGACTTAACAATTAAATCACTCGACAATATTAGTCAATATTATTACTTCCAAACAGAACTACAGGCTATCCCCAACGAGAAACTAAGAACTACACTTATACAAGGTATTCTAGAACTCGGCTAGATGTCTTTAAAGTCTGTGGAGTATTGAATGAATGAAGTTCAAATGTTGGGGTTTATATATTAAAACTTCAGACGATGGCTCGACTAATTACTTTTACCACCTACGGTTAACTCTAAGGAAAATACGCGTATCAAAGCCCTTATTCCCCTAGGACCGAAACTCAGAACCTCTGCCATATGTTGGCACCTGCGGGAAAAATCTCTGCTCAACTTCTAGGAATGAAAGAAATCTACATATTGTTACCGCTGCACACCCGAGCACCAAGCGAACCGTCTGTCTTAGATCCTGCGTCACATGATTTACCAAACCGTACGAGATTTATTCTATCGAAAAATCACACTATTTGCTATCTGCAGATGTGGTCATAAAAACGAAATATAGCGAGCCCGTCTTTGATCTCAAATTCTTTCACCGTGAATAATTAACCTACCGGCGAACAGATCAGGGAAAAGTAATAGACAATTGTCTTCCTTATTATCACTGTCTGATCTATTACCACGATTTCGATCTCAGGCGTTTAAAATGAAACCGACTCGCGTTAGCTAACAGGTCTACTCGTAAACGTTCATCAAAGAAATTAGCGAACAGCAATAAACTGTTCGTGCTAAATTAGAAAAAGAAAAGAAAGATCTCAGAATATGGGATGTTTATGTTAACAAAAGTAAGTCGGGTAAAAGAAAAGTGTAGATAAAAAATAGATAATATGTCACAACTACCTAACCATAGTCGCGGTAGGCTGAAGACGTGGCCCAACAACTCTTCAGATGTCACATCTCTCACCATAATATCATCAATGACGTTACTCTCATCTGCTTTCACATCTTTGCATCCATAATCTGTCTGAACTCAGACATAGTCGATCCTCTATTTATTCCTACCTGCGACAACTGCATTGCCACGTCAAGCTAGCTATTCACCAGAGAGAGAAAGAGAAGGATCGGACAACGGATTCCAACATTATAAGTGACAGATCAGAGTATTTGGGCAACTTTAAAACTTATAAAAGTAAACCCGTATTTATAAATACAAAGACTGGAAACTTAAACGACCAGGATCGAAGATTTTGGCAATTTTAAAACTTAAAAAAGTAAACCTGCATTTAAAAATACCAAGACTGGAGACCTAATGAATCAAATCACCTGTCATAACAGGAATACTCACATTTCCAGTCCAAGTGATTCGACAGCATCTAACCTAAGCTGCTAGTGTCCATTCTAACTGTGCCAGCTGATTGTGTTCCCAAAAGTTGCTTTGGGTTCGTGGAACGAAGCTATCAGCCTGTTCGTGGAACGAAGCTATCAGACTGTTCGTAGAATAAAGCTATCAGACTGTGAAGTGACATCATCACAGAAGAATTGACCAAACCACGGCTGCAGGACTCACCTAGATCAGTTACATTCTGATTAGAAGGAACAAGCGAAAGGACAATATTTTTTCTTTAAAATCCACACCTGTCTTAGTGAAGAAAAAAAACAAAATGTTATTTAAATCTGAAATTCACCATCATTCCATTTATTTTAACCTGTTAAAACTTATTGATTATTAAATTTGTTATATGTTATTTTAAAACAAAACAATTATTCTTTATTCAGTTATTATAGGTATGCAAGCAAACGTATGAGCAAGACTCTTTAATATATATACATATTGTCACCGTGGAGTCTTTGCAGCATTATTATGCTGAGTTTAAGTTCAGATGAACAGTATTTTGGGGTCGTTGAAATAACAGGGTATGAGAAAATGGTTTTGAAAATGTAAATAATTTATTAAAGTTGACTATTTGTCTTATAGATGGGAGACAAGAAACAGCAATATTGTGCTTAGTTGGTAAGGGAGATAACTATTTTAGACTTTAATATTTCCTAAGTGTACATAATTCTGGTTTATAAAATTAGCATAACGATTGTTTTTAATAAGCTAGAAGTAACAGAACATAGCAATTGAGCATAAACCACTAAGGGAGTTAACAATATTATTAGCGCCCTTTACAGTTAAGAGAACGCAGAGCAGAGTAAAACGCACGTGAAAAGTGAGCGAAAAATAAACAGTTATGTAGCACAGGTCACGGGGTTGACAGAGTAGGGTTAAAAGCGTGAAAGGTGAGATTAGGTGAGTGAACTGAGGATGATGGGAATAAATTGAAAGGGAAAAGAGATGAGTCCCACCAGAAACCTCAACCAGGGTAGACGTGCCCCTGCTCTACCTGTGTGTTTTTCTTGGACATTGGTGTTTTTTCCAGGACTTTTTTGTGGTGTTAGCTTAGCTGTTAGCTAGGCTAACTTGTGACTTTGGTTTGTTCTAATTTGGTTTATAAAACCAAGAAAGAAAAGAAAATATAATGTCAGCACCAGTAGTGCCCATTTTTAATGTAAATATAGATGATGATTTTGAAGGAGGTGTGTTGCACCGTCCTTTTACTTTGATTATTACAGTAACTGGCCCACAGGCTAACAGGGCATCATACGGCTTGATATCAAGCATCCTTGCGGGGCCTGCAGGAGTAGGTACGAGTGGGATTGCCACTCTGTACCGTTTTGCAGGGCCCTTTAAGTGGTTCGCCACCCTCACAGCAGCGGCCCAACTTAAGCACTACCAGGGCCTTCATGGTAAGAGGCTAGAGTGGTCAAACCCACAGATGACGGTGTATATTGAACACCAGGACAAAGAAAAATCAAAAGGAACCCTGAACTGGATACCGCCCACCATGAAGGTGGAAGCTGTGCAGAGACTGGCGGCGACCATCTCAGGGGACGAAAGCGCAGAAGTGACAAGAATAAAGACGGCAGGAGATAAGTGGAACTTTATGTTTAAGCAGTCAGAACACCACGTACCGCACTTCGTGCACCTAAAGGCAGCGGAGAATAAGTTTCTCAGAGTATGGGTGTCCCTGCCAGGGAGAAGGATCCAGCGTGCGGTGTGTGGGGGAGACGACCACTGGGTAAGTCAATGCCCCAAGAAGAGAGCGGCCACCCAACAAGTGAAACGAAGAAGGGAGGAAGAGACGGTTGCCAAGAAAACACCGGCGGAGCAGAGTAAAGAAACAGTGGCGGAACAGGACAGGGCAAGTGAGCTCCCTGCCCTAGATAGCCACCAAGGCAGTGCCGATGAAGATGATTTCGAAACATTTCTCTCAAAGAAAGAGAGAAAGAACAGAAAGAGAATATTGCTCCAAACAGTGGGGCCGGTGAAAACCAAAGAAGTCAAGCGTAACGAGAGCAGGTCGCCATGTAAAAGCTCTCCGAGCAAGAAAGACCTGCCACCGTCACCTAGGGCGTCTACATCGGAGCCCTCCCCGAGGTGGAGTTCGTCGACACCTGTGGTTTACGAGCACGCTATGTCTGCACCCAGCAGCCCCAGAAAGTCACCAGCAAGAACGGAAGCTCCGGAAGCACCTACACCGGCGAATACCCAAGCCTCCTCCTGGTTGGTGTCAATGGCAGAAGAGGACGATATGGAGTCGATAATGACGCAGACCAGCCTGTACATAGACGGGCAAGATTTTGACGATGTAAGTCCATGAGCTTGCCCCCACGAGTCTTCTTTCCCTGCACTGGGGCCCAGTGCAAGAAGTTACTTCCAAGCTTCAAGCAGGTGAGACGAGTGAGAAAGAACGGTGCAGGTGAAGGCACGCCTGAGCTGCACCCCGAAGCTACCCTCCCCTTTGACCCTGTTAGAAGCTTGAAAAATAGACTACCACTGCGTTGGAAGATGTGCCCCCTCAAGTGGACTCAAGCGTACAAGTCTAGAAAAATAAAAGAAATGTATTTTTTTAAAGTAAAATCTGAAAACACCTATAGTTTAGGACGTGTTAGTTATGATTTAAGAGTTTTGTGTTTTTATTTTAATGTAAATAAGTTCAGTAGTATTTTAATTTATGTTTTGATACAGCACACGCAAAACTAACATGCGCACAGTTTCATTTAAGCAGTCAACTCCCCCTCTACTGGGGTGGGAGTGTTAGGCGACGCAGTCTCATCTGCGCCCAGCCTAAATTATCAGTGCGGAACGGATAGTCAGCCCCAGATCACTATTGCGTCAGGCAGTCATGTAACTAGGTTAGCAGGTCAGTCCTTATGCACCGCTTCGTCAAGTAATGCAAACATGAATGTGTCGAGTGGCCTAGTTACGACAGAAAGCGGTCAGCCGACAGGCACCGCTATGCTGTGCAAACCAGGTGTAATAAATGACCAGTTTATCACTTTGCCTACTACAATTGTTAAAATACATGATAAGTCACCAACCAGTTTTTTATTGAGTAACTCACCTGTAGCGGGTAGCCAGCCTCAGACCACTACTCTGCTTTGTAATTCAAAAAAGACAGACGGTCCGCACCCTGTCCCCGTTTTGTCAAATATTTTAGATATGGCAAGAGACGACTCTGCTACTTTGCCAAGTAGACAGTTTATAACGAGTGGCCAACCTCTGCTTACCACTCCGTCATGCAGTCTAGTGATAATATCTCTCAATATCAATGGTTTGAGAAATAAGCTAGACCATGTAATTAAACTAATTAAAAAAGAGAAACCCGACTTTTTGTTTTTGCAACAAACGGGAATTACTTCTGGTTATCATGCCGACCAGATAGTAACTAGATTAGGACTGAAGCATGGTTGGTTCGCCCGGGGCACCTGCCATAGTGGTACTGCCATCCTTCAAATTAATGAGGATTGGGAAGCAGTACATTATAGAACAGACAATTGTGGCAGAATTGTCATTATACAAATACAAAAAAAAACACAACAAGCATGACACACACACACTTATAAATATATATGCCCCTGCGACGAAAATTGACAGGCCTAAGTTTTATGACGGATTACACGACATACTAACGGAACACTACAGGGGGAATAAGAAAATTTTAGGGGGGGGATTTTAATTGTATTTTATCCGACCTTGACCGGTCTGGAGGCTTCACGAGAGCGCAGACACGAGAAAAGTCTTTACTTGTACGACAAGTTCAGGCTATGTTAGACGAACATGACCTTTCAGACGCATACAGAAAAATAGAACCAAATAAACAAACCTTTACATATTATGACAAGACGAACCCATTTTTTAGACTGGCTTCAAGATTAGATAGATTTTACACCACTAGTGACTATAATATACACAAAATATACCACATTAAAAATACTCTTAAATTCACAGATCATCACGCAGTTTACACTTCTTTAAGTACGGGACACACGCACAAACAAGTAAAGAGATCCCCGCATTGGAAATTTAACAACAGCCTACTTAAAAACACTTACTATACAGAACAAATAACACAACTGATACAAGGTTACGCACTAGACATTCCAAATAATAACATTGCTCAATATTGGGATATGCTAAAGAACACCTTTAGAGATAGAACGCAGATTTTGGCTACACTTATTCACAAAAAGTTTAAAAAAGAAGAGGGGATTTTAGAAGAAGCAATTAGTTTAACTAAAAGAACCCTCACATACACACCTTAGATCAGCAATTAGATCAATATAGACAGTATACCTACCAGGGAGCATTACTTAGGACAAAATTACACACTATAACGCAGGAAATCCCTAGTAGGCAATATTTAGCAGTAGAGCAAAACATTCAGCGCAGTAGACAGATTCACGAAATAATTGACATGAAAGGAAAACATCATACAGACAATACCAATATTAGTCACGCTTTCTTCGAATACTACAAGCAGCTATATACCAAAGAAGAAAGTGATGCAAACATACAAGACAAATTTCTAAAATACACAAAGTGTCTAAGTGATGAGGAAAGTGAAAGGCTAGACCAACCCCTAACTTTAGATAATTTGCAAGTGGCACTTAGTACTTTTCAGAAAGATAAAGCCCCCGGGCCAGATGGGTTAACTGTGGATTTTTACAGGTTTTTCTTCCCATGTTTAGGCCCCATCCTAATCAACACATTTGAAGAAGCATTTCAAAAAGGGGAACTCCCGGAAAGTTTAAATTGGTCATATATTACCCTGATCCCCAAAGATAGTATTGATAAAAAGTCAATCAAGAATTTTCGGCCCATTTCTCTTTTAAATGTTGATTATAAAATTCTAGCCAAGGCACTAACTCTGAAGCTTAAGCCACACATGCACGCAATAATACATGAAGATCTACATGGTAGAAACATTAGCAGACACACACATTTCATTAGAGACCTAATTACATACACACATGATAGGCAGTGCCAGAGTGCCATATTATCTTTAGACCAGGAAAAGGCATTTGATAGAGTATCACATGCCTTCCTACATAAAAGCCTTAAAGCTAATAATATAGGGAAGTACATTAGATCATGGATAAAAATCCTATATAATAAACCTGAAAGTAAAATATTGATTAATCATAGTTTAACCAAGGCATTCAAATTAACGAGAAGTGTTAGACAAGGGTGCCCTCTGTCGCCCTTGTTATATGTAATAACGTTAGAACCTGTGTTGGAAAGAATAAGACAAGACACAAATATCACGGGGACTTTTGTCCCCGGTGCAGGGGAAAGAAAAATGTTGGCCTACGCCGATGATACTATATTCTTTCCAGAAACAAAGGATTCTATAAAAAATATATTAGAGGTTTTCACAGAGTTTGGATACGCCAGCGAATCCAAACTAAATATTCAAAAATCTAGCATAATGGGGATAGGTAAATGGGGCAATAGGTCAGATTTCCCTTTCCAATTAACGGTAGTGAATAAAATTAAAATTTATGGAATTAACTTCTCTTTTAATCCTCAAGACCCCAATAAAGAAACATGGACAAAATTGATAGAGAAAATCCAAAATATGCTAGAAACTTACAAATATAAAACGGCTACCATTTTCGGAAGAAGTATAATAGTTAATTGTTTTATTATGCCGAAAATAATTTATACAGCAAATATACAAATAGTACCTAAAAAGATTATAACGGAAATATATAAACTAATTAGGGCCTTCATTTTTAGGAACACTTGGCACAGTATTAAACACGCTACTTTAATACAACCTAAAAATAAAGGGGGGATAGCTCTACAGGATATAAATACTAAAATTAAAGCTTTAAGAATTAAATACATAGGGGAAGTTATAAAGAGCCCGGGTCTATACCCGCTGGCACACTATTATATTGGGTTAAGGCTATCAACTTTTTGTAAATTAAATAATAATCAACCCCATTTTTTTGGGACACCACCTCCTTTTTATGCAATATGTATGAAAAATTTAGAGGGGAACAAACACTTAATAAAACAAGAAACCAAACTCATATACAAACTTCTAGTTGCAGCACAGGAAGCACCTATAAACACACGAAGAGGGTACAACCTCTTTATAACTGATTACACACAGAGTTTTACAAACATCCACGCAATAGACATCAAACCACAAGCAAAAGAAGTCACCTTCAGATTACTACACAGTTTAACGCCTATTGCAGGCATGCAGTCAGCAAAAAAAGCAGACAAAGCGCCACCAAAATGTAAACTGTGTAGTGATAACATTATAGAGACAGAAGACCACTTTTTTTACACATGTAAGACAGTGGTCCCCACCTTAAACAAGTTAAGGAAATTAATAGCCCCACACTCACAACAGACACTTAATTTATATAGAGCAGTCATGGTGAACACGTTACCACGAATGACGAGACGAACAGAACTTAAACTACTAACTTTACTCGCTAATTTCAGATATCTTGTATGGACATGTAGGAACAGAGCTGTATACGACAATGGACATTATGACAGTAAAATATTTACACAAATATACGAACAGATAACACAAGACATAACAACACAGATTTAAAGCATTCCTTTTGTGTTAAATTATAACTTAGTCCCTTGTTGGTGATACAAAGCAAGTAGCTTTGAGTATTAATACTATTTCTGTAATATCGTGCAATGTAAATACCATTTATCGCATATTATCTCATGTTAGGGTGTCATTGTCAGTCGTTGTACCATTAATCATCTAGTAACTCCCATGCCCTCATCAACAGTTGTGATCATTTGTATCTTTAATTTTTTTTTTTTTTTTTTTTTTTTTTTCCGTACCTGGACTTTTTGTAATTCGTTTATGCAATAGTTTTGATTTGTGCTTAGCTTTTTAATTTTAAATTTTGTGTAATATTTTTTGCATATTGTTCTTTTTTAGATTGTAATATTTAAAGTTATTTTTCTTAAATAATATTGATTTGTTCGCAATTAGGTTTATCTTATATAATGTAATAATTTTAATTTGTACCCGGTTTATTTAACTTTAGAATTTGTGCATTTGCTCTTTTTTGGTCTTGTAATATTAACTAAATAATATTGTTTTTGTGTTTGTACCGGGTTTATTAACTTTAAATTATGTCTTTATAATGAGTATAGAGGAATAATGTTACTATCAGTGCCAGGAAAGGTATTGAACAGGATTATCCTTGAGAGATTAAAGGAGTCCATAGACAAGAAATTGAGAGATGAACAAGCAGGTTTTCGACAAAACAGATCATGTACAGACCAGATAGCCACTTTGAGAATAATAGTTGAACAAAGTCTGGAATGGAATTCACCACTATACATCGGATTTGTGGACTACGAAAAAGCATTTGACAGTGTGGACAGAGAATCACTTTGGAAATTGATGAGGCATTATGGAGTTCCCCTGAAAATCATTAATTTAATAAAGAAAACCTATGAAGACATGACGTGCAGAGTTCTTCATGAAGGACAGCTTACAGAACCATTTGGGATAAGAACAGGAGTGCGACAGGGATGCCTCTTGTCTCCATTTCTTTTCTTGCTGGCAATAGATTGCGTTATGAGATCATCGACAACACACAACAGAAATGGAATCCAGTGGACTCTGACTAAGCAGTTGGATGATCTGGATTTTGCTGATGATTTGGCTCTCCTGTCCCATAACCGTAATCAGATGCAGGACAAATTGAAAACACTCGATGAGAGGTCACAGCAATTGGGTCTGAAAATACACAGGGAAAAGACAAAAATAATGAGAATAAATGCAGGTAATGAAAACAGGGTTGAACTTGAAGAAACGCCAATACAAGATGTAGAATCATACACATATCTTGGCAGTAATATAGACAAAGTTGGAGGGACAGACAGCGATATCAAAATAAGAATACAAAAAGCAAGAGGAGCTTTCATTGCATTGGGAAATATATGGAGATCAAGAGAAATAGGATCCAACACGAAAATAAGAATCTTCAACTCAAATGTGAAGTCAGTCCTATTGTATGGCTCGGAGACATGGAGAACAACAAAGACAACAACCAAAAAGCTACAGACTTTCATAAATGGGTGCTTGCGTAGAATAGAGGGATTAAAATGGTATGACAAGGTTACCAATGTGGAACTGATGACAAGAACTGGACAAGTGCCAGTGGAACAAGAGATGAGAAGAAGACGATGGCGATGGATAGGACACACACTGAGGAAACCTGTTGATAGCATTACAAGGCAGTCCTTGTTCTGGAACCCCCAGGGCAAGAGAGGCAGAGGAAGACCAAGAAGTACATGGAGAAGAGAGTTGGAAACAGAGGTGAAAATGATGAGGAGAACATGGAAAGAACTTGAGATGATGGCACGTGACAGGAGGACTTGGCATGTGTTTGTTGAAGGCCTATGCTCCTTTGGGAGTGGAGGGTTATGAAATGAAATGAAATGAATGAGTATTTTAAAATTCAATTGTTGTAAATACTATCAATATTGTAAATATATTGACCAAATAAAGGTTTTAAAAAAAAAAAAAAAATTAAGAAATGTGAAACCTGCGGTTTGCAGAAGGTCTACAGAAATAGCTAGATATAGAAAGGTAGTGATAGGAATTCAGTAGAACACTTAGATTTGATTGATAATTTGTGCTGTTAAACATGGGATTAGCTCATAGGTGGTGCTAGTAGGACAGTGATAGGTAACGGACGTCTGTATATTACGGTAAGAGGTCTTTGACTCTAATTATGCTTAACTTATGTGAAGAGAGACATGTTTTTTTAGAAACACGCTCAACATATTGTCACAGGCTAAGGTCGCTCATATTTAAGGGAGCGAGCTACAGAAGAGACTATTGAAGCAAAGGCATAATTAAAGCTTAAAAAGTGGATAACTTTTATTATCAGATAGCCAGGATGGGCTTTCATACAAAGACGATGAGGCATTGTCATAAAACAAGAAAATATTGTACAAAGGGTTTACAGCACTGACATTTATGAAACATCTCATGCGCTTTCTCATATAAGAGTAAGTATGAAGACGGCACCACAGTTGAATCTGACATTTATGTAACATCTCATGCGCTCTCTCGTATAAGAGTAAGTATGAAGACGCCACCACAGCTGCACCTGCCATTATATTACTTTGTTTAGGTGAACTATGAATTGATATTGATGCATGAAATTGAGCTATGCCTAGCAGATTATAGTGCTTTAGACAAGAGTCTACAGTAGAGAATATAATAATATACCTTTGAAAAATTACATTGAGCCTAAGTCTGGAGGCCTGGATAAAAGGGAGATTGAAACATACCCTTATGAGAAAAGAATTGTGGAACACATGTTATGTAAATAAAGCCATTATGTTTGGAAATTCAACACTCAAGTTGGTTTAATCAATAAAAAGATGTGGAGTGGGTAGGTGAGAAAGAGTTAAACCTATATAGCATATATAGCCTTAAAACCACTAGTACGAGGAAGTCGCTATAACAATAAGGAGAGAAAAACGTGGTCTGGGTCAAAGAAAAGACGAACCTTATCTCATCCAGGAATCACCCTCTCTGGCGAAAAGGGCCAGTTAAGGAGATAGCTCTACTTGGATGATAGGTCAAGGAAGGAATTTGACCGTTGGAATTAAATACTAGGCCTGCCTCAGTCACCTAGTAATATCAGTAGCACCTAGTATAGTAGTAGTATCATTGTGATAATAAAAGAAACACCCACGCTGCTACATATAACTTATTTGGCGCCGTAACCACCTCTCCTAAAGCGACAAAATGGCTACACCACCTCCTGATGAAACAAAGCAACAGCATCAACAACAGCCTATATAACCCACTACCAACAGAACAAGAATCATAGACAGAGAAGAATAAATAGTTGACTTGAACAGATATTCAAACATGGAGAGTTGTTCAAGAACCATACAGAACAGAAAGAAGAGAATAGCATTGAGAGACTTCGCTTCAGAGCTAAAGCGTTGCAGGAATTATGCAATCGATTTTCCTTGCATAAGAATAGTGGATGGATTGGTTGCAAAAGTATATAAGATTGAAATAAAGGAGATTGTTGAAATCAAGCTACAACCATTCAAAGTGAAAGAAGGGAGACCAAAATTAAACTTGAAAAAACAAACTGAGTCTGCAGTTACTAGAATAGAGCCTCAGACAGAGAATGTCGCAGTGCAAACGGATGACAAGTTTAAGAAAAGTCTAATCCCAGTCAGGATAAAGTCAAGACAAGTTACAAATGTCGCAGTACAAACAGATGACTTACCTGATTTATACAGTACTGAAATGGTTGATAAGTTACAAAAGCTGACATCTGAAGAAAGAGATATGAAGAGCGACAGTGACATCATGAAGCCAAGTACATTCTTGTCAATGCTATGGAGTCAAGCACAGATGAAGAAAGATAAACGGTGCAGAAAAGTCCAAACAATTGCTAATATTTCAGAGATAGAGACTGCTGATGAGATGCTGAACAGTCTAGTGTCAAAAGGAATAGGTGTTCTAGAAGACATAAAGACATTACTTCTTCAGAAAGGACAGTCAAGTCAAAGTAACATTCAAGATCAAGTGCAAGATGAGAAACAAGAAGCTGTCACATGCAAAAATCCAGAAAGAACTGACCTGAATGTGCAAAGTCATGCACCGGTTCCAGAGTTGAGCGACGTTCCCTTAGATAGTGGATATTCAAGAAATAACAGCCTTAATCCACAAAAGAATCAAGAACAGCTGAAGCAAGTTACAGCATCAGCACAGATGGACTCAGCAACACAAACAGAGAATAAAGTCGCAGTTTCAGCAACACAAACAGAAAAAACAGTTGCAGATTCAGCAATGCAAACAGAAAACACAGTTGCAGATTCAGCAATACAAACAGAGAATAGAGTTGCAAGTTCAGCAACACAAACAGATGTTGATCTTAACGCTGACGCATCTAGCAGGCATGTGGGAACATCAGTGGGAAGGAGTACAGTTAAAATAGGTCTACAAGAAGTACAAGACATAGACACAACAATTAGAAAGCGGGAAGTAGATAAGAGAGTACAGAGAGTCGACAATGTTTCGGAGGAGAAGAAAATTGTCAAGGTAGCTAAGCCAAGCACAGAAGAGATGAAGAAAGTACTAAAAGACGACCTGAAGGAACTAGATAAACCTGACACAGTAGTACTGGATTATGTACGGGGATTTCTGGAGAGAGAGTTTGATACAGACTTATCGGGAAGACAAGATGAAATTGCCAGACTTGTGGTGAGAGTATTGGAGGAACTTAATTACTGGGATGTCAAAATAGTGGATAGAGAGGTGTTCTCAGATTCGTCATCAAGTTACTCAGACATTGTATTGTCAGATGAAGATAAAATTATAGACTCCGACGAAAATGCAGAAGGATACTTGTCGGAAGAGCTTGATCATGCAACGGACGAAGAAGGCCGTAGATATTATTTTCCAAAACAACCTAACATAGAAGAGTTGAAGAAGAGAAGTCATCATAGCACGGCCTGGGTTTGACGGGTCAAGAAAAACAGTATGGACATTGCTAGAAAAAAGGTATCGGACACAGTTTCTAGAGATAAGAAATGAATTAGATATGGTTATAACGAAAATGTTAGATGACGAAATCATGAAACAGAGGGACAGAAGAGTAGAGCAAGCAAATCGGAATAGAATTCAGAAACAGAGACACCTTGTAGAAGAACTTCAGCACAAGAATGACATGACTAAGAAAACGATTATAGTGGATGAACCAAACATAGAAGAGGTGAAGAAGGTAATAGAAGCCACCATAAAGCGGCCTGATTTTAACTTCTCGGGAGCCATGATATGGAGAGTGCTAGAAGAAAAGTATCAGACATACTTTCCACAAACAAAAATTGAGGTAGATAGGGTTCTGGGGAAAATGTTAGAAGACGCAAAAACGAAAAGGTTTATAGAAAAGGCAGAGCAGATAAATCATCAGCTAAGGCAGAAGAGAAATAAAGGAAGACGTAATTATAGATATTGATAAACAGATAGCCTTGGAAACGCTTAGAGCCAAGGAAGCCATGATGATGAAGTTAATAGAGATGGTGAATAAGTAAGGAGAATGGGAGATAGTAGCAAGGGGCTATGTGAGGAGAGGCATAGCATACATAAAATAAACAATCTGGCGGTGGCAGCTCAGTCTTGAGAAGACTTAGTATAATTGGTCTGTACCGCACACACAAGAAAACTGAGTATACCTGACAAATAGGATACTGCAGTAGAGGAGAAGAGTAAAGGAAATGTACGACGTACATTTGAGGCCGCGGTAGTACGGCAGGAAAATTTTTGTATAAAGTCGTGGTAACGACGGTAGAAATACTGGAGATTCAGATTTTTGATGAAGCAGCAGCAGAAGACAGCAATTATGGAACGAAATAAAGTGACAACTACAACTATCGGTCACAAGTTAATCCTACCTTATATGATCAAGTTGGGACATGGAAGATAATAGACTTTTACAATCAACAAGAAGAAACAGTACAGCGGAGTCCAAGCCTTATAGACGAAATAAAGAAGCACGAATCACATGAGAAGTCTAGCCGCACTACATGAAGATAGCACATCAATGTTCGCAATGTTAGTCACATGGTCACAACCATCATTCCCTATTCCTTCGTTAATCCCAACATACTCACTGCAACACCTGTTGCAACCCCAGTGATCATGTGAAGCGAACATGTGATGACAGAAGACGATCACTCACACCTTCAGAAGTATCAGCCAAGCCGGAACTTTACAGAAGGAAACAGAAGTCAACCACAACTACCAGCCACAAGTTGACATCAGCCTAGACGATCAAGTCGGGACATTGAAGATGGGAGACCTTTGCAGTCAACGGGAAATGACATACTACAGCGGAGTCGAAGCCTTACGGAAGAAATAAAAAAGTAAGAAGCACATGAGAAACTAGATGCACTATGAAGACAACACATCAATGTTCGCAATGCTATTCACGTGGTCACAACCATCATTCCCTATCCCTACGTCAGCCATAACATATTCCCTGTGACACCTGTCGCATCCCCAGTGATCATGTGAAGCGAACAGGTGATGACAAGTGACATACAAGCAACGAGATGGAACTATTCAGCAGAGACGAGGCCGTACAGAAGAAACAGGAGTCAACAACCATAACCACTAGCCACAAGCTAACCCCAGCTTATACACTACAGTTGGGATGATGAAAATGAAATGCCTTTACCAGCACTGAGGAATAATAAAACTTATCATCATCGAAGACTTACAGCATAGCATACAAACATTATCAAGAATACTGCTAACAAAATGAGAGGTACCAGTACAATCAGAACGTAGCAACATAAAGCAAAGAAAATGACATTCAAAGAATGGACGACGTTACCAACACCAGACTCAGAATGTAAACATCATCAAGTAAACAAGCTATTGTCATACTGACAACAACAACATAAATTCGTTCGTCCTCATCCTCCTGCAGAGCGACTATAAATAACATCACAACTGATACCAATTTCGTCGTAGTACGACAGTCGTCTCTACAGTAGAGAAATTTACACTGTTGGAGTTTACAAATCAGATCTCCAAATTCATACAATCAGTGTAATCGCCGTAAAGTACTTCCCCAGCAAATAGTACTAATTCACAGCACTCACCCAGCTATTGTGCTTAATAAGGTAAACCAATCAACGGTATCCAACGGTTAGTTAGGTCATTAGGTCTCAGTGGTAAACTTAAGTAATTGTTAACATTTCACAGCACACTTAGACATTTACATTATACACTAACTTCGTGAATAGATAGGCTATAACTCCGCAAGGAAACTTAATTGTGAGCAACAGTATAGATAGTGATAAACTACAGTAATCACATAGGCATGAAACATTATAACGAGTGATAAACTATCTTGATCACATAGACACATGAGTGATACGTTTCATTAATCACGAGACATTCAGATTGTTAATAGAATAGTTTAAAGATAGACACCATTGTACTGAAAAACTAGAACTGTCTCAGACTAGAATAAAGACACAGAATGGCACAAGGCCCATACAAGATTTCTTACAAGAAAAGACTTATCCATTGTTAAGTAGTTAAGATAACAATTTGTATGTTGACTAATGTTGTATATGTATTTCAGATATATGATGGTTCAAGACTAGATGAAAAAAATGAATATTAAACATAAACAGAGTCAGAAGAGATGTCATAGAACAGACCAGAGGATATTGAACCAGGAAATGTACTTTTTCAGATGGAGGTGTACACATTCCATTAATGTGGATGCTTACTGTAGCATTAGGTACATGGCGACACAGAGCTATGATGAGGTCACAATGTTGAGATTATAGCCACTGCTTATTCGAAAAATGATGATAATACTGATCTGTATATGAATAGGTACATATGAACTTCAGATATTGATGTTTAATACTTGTTTGACTATGACATAATGGGGTACAGAGTATATAGTTCAGACAGCATTGATGATTCGACGGGTGCATCAAAGGCTAGCATCAGCCGAGTACTTCATGTTCTGACGTAGTGACAAAGGTCTTTCGCTATTGCCCCAAGACAGATGGTAGGATTTCGCGTGATTAGTTGCATACAGGACTGGTAATTCGACTGGTGCATCCAAGGCTAGCATCAGCCGAGCACATCACATTCTGACGTAGCAACACATATTTCTTGCTGTCACTTTGGGGATGTTTAGTTAATGCATGCTTGGTGACATTATAGTATAGATTTCTTTTCCACTCTGCCTATCTGACCTTTACAATGTACACTAACATTGACGGCAGGTATTATAGACATATTAAGGACTGACAAACCTCTTCTTCCAGAGGCAGTTCCATGTCGACCCATGTATAGTGTAAATGCAATAAATAATAATGTATGTTCACATATTTATGTTGGAGTAATGATTGATGAGATACTTTACTTAAAACATTACTATATAGACTACAGCATAGTCTTCATTGCCTTTGATAATTATCTTGGAATTTTTGAGCCAGCTGTGGATGGTATAGAGTAGTAATGATAGTAGGATAGTTAGAGTTTGGGTATTTTTGATAGGACGCAAATGTCTCACTGCGTGATACATTTGTGTGGCCCCGGGACATATGTGTTACCGTGGAGTCTTTGCAGCATTATTATGCTGAGTTTAAGTTCAGATGAACAGTATTTTGGGGTCGTTGAAATAACAGGGTATGAGAAAATGGTTTTGAAAATGTAAATAATTTATTAAAGTTGACTATTTGTCTTATAGATGGGAGACAAGAAACAGCACTATTGTGCTTAGTTGGCAAGGGAGATAACTATTTTAGACTTTAATATTTCCTAAGTGTACATAATTCTGGTTTATAAAATTAGCATAACGATTGTTTTTAATAAGCTAGAAGTAACAGAACATCGCAATTGAGCATAAACCACTAAGGGAGTTAACAATATTATTAGCGCCCTTTACAGTTAAGAGAACGCAGAGCAGAGTAAAACGCACGTGAAAAGTGAGCGAAAAATAAACAGTTATGTAGCACAGTTCACGGGGTTGACAGAGTAGGGTTAAAAGCGTGAAAGGTGAGATTAGGTGAGTGAACTGAGGATGATGGGAATAAATTGAAAGGGAAAAGAGATTAGTCCCACCAGAAACCTCAACCAGGGTAGACGTGTCGCGCTGGGCGCTCAACAAATGTGAAACCTGCGGTTTGCAGAAGGTCTACAGAAATAGCTAGATATAGAAAGGTAGTGATAAGAATTCAGGAGAACACTTAGATTTGATTGATAATTTGTGCTGTTAAACATAGGATTAGCTCATAGGTGGTGCTAGTAGGACAGTGATAGGTAACGGACTTCTGTATATTACGGTAAGAGGTCTTTGACTCTAATTATGCTTAACTTATGTGAAGAGAGACATGTTTTTTTAGAAACACGCTCAACATATTGTCACAGGCTAATGTCGCTCATATTTAAGGGAGCGAGCTACAGAAGAGACTATTGAAGCAAAGGCATAATTAAAGCTTAAAAAGTGGATAACTTTTATTATCAGATAGCCAGGATGGGCTGTCATACAAAGACGATGAGGCATTGTCATAAAACAAGAAAATATTGTACAAAGGGTTTACAGCACTGACATTTATGAAACATCTCTTGCGCTCTCTCATATAAGAGTAAGTATGAAGACGCCACCACAGTTGAATCTGACATTTATGTAACATCTCATGCGCTCTCTCGTATAAGAGTAAGTATGAAGACGCCACCACAGCTGCACCTGCCATTATATTACTTTGTTTAGGTGAACTATGAATTGATATTGATGCATGAAATTGAGCTATGCCTAGCAGATTATAGTGCTTTAGACAAGAGTCTACAGTAGAGAATATAACAATATACCTTTGAAAAATTACATTCAGCCTAAGTCTGGAGGCCTGGATAAAAGGGAGATTGAAACATACCCTTATGAGAAAAGAATTGTGGAACACATGTTATGTAAATAAAGCCATTATGTTTGGAAATTCAACACTCAAGTTGGTTTAATCAATAAAAAGATGTGGAGTGGGTAGGTGAGAAAGAGTTAAACCTATATAGCATATATAGCCTTAAAACCACTAGTACGAGGAAGTCGCTATAACAATAAGGAGAGAAAAACGTGGTCTGGGTCAAAGAAAAGACGAACCTTATCTCATCCAGGAATCACCATCTCTGGCGAAAAGGGCCAGTTAAGGAGATAGCTCTACTTGGATGATAGGTCAAGGAAGGAATTTGACCGTTGGAATTAAATACTAGGCCTGCCTCAGTCACCTAGTAATATCAGTAGCACCTAGTATAGTATAGTAGTATCATTGTGATAATAAAAGAAACACCCACGCTGCTACAATATATACATATATTTACATATATAGAGCTAATTCTTATGAAAGAATTTCGCTGGATTTACACCAGCGGGGGGCTTGAACGGGCTAAAACCATTGCTTAATTCTTCATAAAAGGCGGCGGAACGATATAAGTTAACAATTGCTATGCCAATGCAGCATTGTTCATGACTTCCGAAATATCTTATGGAAACTCCCTTGAGATAGAAGCATCATTATCCTTCTATCTACCAATCTGCAAGTGCAAAGGTAGACACCTTTGACGACCCATTTTAGAAACTCTTGAGTTTTGCCCAATGGTGTACCATTACTGCAGAGCTAAAGGGAGGCAATCCGTGTCAGGGGGAGGGGGTGCTAAAAAGTATTCAGTGCTGTACTGGAAGATGAGACAGGTCTGTATTTCAGGGCTGGCATTTTCCGACCATGTTGCCGTGATTGCTGGGTCAGAGGCACATCTTCAGTACGGCCTGAGATCTGGAGGCACGAGCTGGAGAAGAGAGGAATGGTTATTGGTTTTTTTGTTGCCTTCTTCTGGCGAGGCGCGTTCCTTTCAACCTATGTGGTTATATCAGAGCGCATTTACCATCCCAAAAAAAGTCAACTCTGTTGACTGCTAACCCGATCAGCATTGATAGATACTAAGTCCAGTAAAGTACCAACATTATCTATCTGCTAGCACAAAGCCCCAAAAAGGCCTCGCCAGCTGTCACAGACGAACTCAGCTGGCCCTGAATTGTTGTAGCACGACCTTTGTAGCGACCCCTTCGTTAGCACCAGAGCCCCCGAATATTTTGGTAACTCTTCATCAAACGGGAATTTATTTTCACCTGGACTCATTGCTATGAAACCGTTCCACGCAGATGGCCAACACGTTGGCTGATTAATATGTGGACAGTTTATCTACCGGTCATTCTGGTCATCGCATTGATTTAAGGAAAGATATAATAACGCCCACGGACATCGCCTGAGCAATGATATGAAGTTATTTTTATAAACTTGGGCAGTGGGGCGTTGCCTACTTCAAACAGAGAGAGCGGAACAGGATCAAACAGACATGGAAGTGGTTTCAGGAACGTTGAGCGGAAGAGATCAAAGCAGTAGTGGTCCCTGAAACGAATGGGGAACATTTTCCGCACCTCCATGTTAAGCGCTAAACCGACCGCAGACGGAGCAAACGGGGGAACATGTCGGATGCAACGAACGGGGAAACGGGAAACCAGGGGACGGCATCTCTCTTTAGTCTGTCGGTCAGATCCCCATAAGTCTCCTGAGATCAAAAAAAGTGTCAACTTTCTCGTGTCCCCCTCATCTTTAATTCCATTTTAAATATATACAGACCACTAAAAAGCCAGGCTATCATTCAGTTGCCAGAGATTTTAGATTCACTAGCTATCGTAGAAATTTTGCTAGATTTCCATCTGAAATTGGTGGCTACCATTGGAGTGTTTCTTTTCTGTGCACGGTATAATATATTTGTTGAAGTGATCAGTGGTCTAGTGCTTTCATTTTATTTCACTGGATTTTGTGTTTATTTAATCTATTTAATTAAACTCATCCCAAAAGTTCCAGTGGTAAATTTAATGATATATCTATTATAACATTTTCAAAAATAATAGATGTTTAAATGTTAAAGTAACTTTTAAAGTCGCGAAGGAATTTATAATTAATAAATTTAGTTAAGTCATATATATATATATATATATATATATATATATATATATATATATATATATATATATATATATATATATATATATATATATCTAGATGTGTATTTTAACCATTAGACTCGTGACGTGTTTTCTTAAATACATAATTAAATACGCGAGTGTATATATAATATAGCCTTAACGGTAAATTTATCGCGCGTTAAGAATATTATTTGATTTTTGAAGTATGATTATGATTGTCATGGGTTTTCTATCTTTTTCTCTAGAATGATCACCTTTGCGATCCCAGTATTATAAATAAATCATACAGAGAGTTCCATACTCGGTTCTTAAACTTCCAGACAGTTTGATGAGACAATTTTTTTAAATTTAATCTTGTGGCGGTCCGGTGCGGCCTAGCTGTCATAATTACATGAAAGAAAGCCTACCCAAGAACATTTAAAATATTATCATCAAATTTAAATTTCAATCTGTGAGATAAACTGGAAGATGAACAGTGCCAGTAGCAATAATTTATGTACGGCTCTAAATGTGAGAGAATACCGATTTACCTGACTGTGACCGAGCCTAGTTTTTCCTCACTGGATTAAAAACTTTACCGGTCAGTGGCTATCATCACGCACTGAAGGATTATACCATCACCTCATTTTTCACCCCTATGTCGATCTGCGTCAGTGCCATCCCATAGACTCGTTTCTTTATAATAAAACACAAGAACTCTTAGAACTTCAAGTCCGGCGATAAGCGGGAATATTTGCTCTCAGTGAAACCTCGCATTATCTGGGGCGGGACATAGAAGGACTAGACAGTTTTCACATGTAAAGAGTTTAATTACTGTGTATATCATGATATGGATTGTCTGATGCTGAAATCGGTAAGTGTGTGGTGTATATGAGTGTGGATCCTCACAGAGTGCATGAATGACAGGAGATTTATTTTTTTGCAAAAACCATTTGTTAACTTGCCTACCGGGTAATACGTTTTTCTGTATACCCGGCATTGTTCCTTTAAGTGGGATAATTTGTTAACTCTGTTTCATCCCCCCCCCTTTTTGTCTTTGTTTAGTAAAGGGAAGACACAATTGGGATAACAGTATTTTAGTCTACCACTATACCTAATATTGTAACACCTCTTTTCAGAGTAATTAACTTCATTGTTAGGTTACATTACCTATGTTCCTGATAACTATCTATCTTGGGACTGGGTTTACCTTTGTCTAATAAGCGGGAAGGGCTTAGTCGATACCAATCTTCTTTACCCCATCATCACCTTGTTAATTGTATTTTCTGTACTTATGATAATTTTTATGTAACCTGTTGGATGTTGTGATTGAGTTTAATGCTAATAAACAGCATAAACATATATAGTACTGTGTTGGATTACCAAGGCCCAAATTCCTCATATTTGTTTAAGATAGTTGTATCCACGTCGTCTGTGTGTCTGAAGCACCAAATCGGTGTGAGCGCAGATGTATGTCTGGAAAACTGGCAAATAATTGTTTGACCAGGAGAGTGGAAGAGAAGATTGAGAGAAACGATTTGTCGTAAATAAGTCTGTCTTTACTCTCCCCCAGCACTCTGTGGAGCATCATATTTACTCGCTAACCTTTTCCTATCACTGAGCCTTTTACCATCATTCTACACTCTAAACCGGACTACTATTTCTAAGACTCTCTCAAAATAAATTTACGACAATATATGGGGGCTCGTCCGGGATAAAGATATTTTGAGTCTGATCTAAATCTGGGTCTAACTAGATAGAGTGTGAGTGATCTGTCTTTGTGATTTAGGGAAATAAATAAATACTTAATTACACCCCTAGACAACGCCTTTTAGTATTTGGGTCGTCCACACAGCATACTTACAGGTTGTTTTCTTTCCACAGCAGTAGAAAGTATGGATAATCATAAATTCGGGTAGCTAAATTATCCTCTGGCGGAGTAAATTAATTTTTTTTTCTTTATAAGATTTGCTGGGATCGCGTGACTAGTTTTACAGTCACTAAAGGTTTTTGAAGCGTTTGAGTTGAGCTAAGCTAAAGACGGATTGTTCTGATTTTTAAAAATTAAGTTAACTACGTCTCATCTCATAATTGACTTCAGGGACGGAGATTGTTGTTAGAGAATTAAAATTTTCGAGGAAAATTTTATTTTATTTTTTTCCCTTTTAAATTGTTTTAATATAAATCTTTCTCTACTGTTAGTAATAGTAGATTTTTTTTCTAGTGTAACTTACCAATTAATTTGCTTAGTTGCTTGCGTTAAAAGTCTTAAGTGACAATAATAGCGGTGATAAGTTAACACACGATGTCATTAAGTAAATTGTTCTTTACTTTCGGTTTTTCTCGTAGCGGCTTTGATTTTTTTTCCCTTCTTGTTCTTTCGTACTATTCTCTAGTCATACTACATCTTATTCTTTAACAATGGCAGAAAGGATAAAGATGAGATCCATCCTGAGGCTGGAAGCGAAAGAGGCAGGACTAGACACAGAAGCTGCGAACCTGTTTATCAACCAGGAACTGGAAATATATGACGCGGAGCAACAAAGAGCAGAAGCAGAGAGGAAGGAAGAGCAACAAAGAGCAGAAGCAGAGAGGAAGGAAGAGAAACAAAGATCAGAAGCTGAGAGGAAGGAAGAAAAAGAGAGAGAAGAGAGGGCAGAAGCTAGGAAGAAAGAAGCGGACGATCGTCAATTGGAGCAGAAGAAAATTGAGGCAGAGATGGAAGCTCGCAGGGAAAGAGAGAGAGAGCGAGAAAGACAACATGAACTGGCGCTTAAGGCTTTAGAGAGTCGGGGCGCCTCTACTCCGAATAACGGAGAGTCGTCTTCGCCCCAGTCAAATGATCTCTCCAGCACTCAGTCTGCCCAATTAACGGCGATGTCTTTTGCTTTAGAATCTTTTCCTAGCCCTAATGAAAAAATTGACAGCTACCTAGAAAAATTCAAAAGGCTCGCGAATCTGTATGGGTTAGAGAGTTTCCGTTGGGCACTTAAGCTCTCAACGTCACTAAAAGCTAATGCTTATGACGTATATGTCGTGAAACAATCTAAATCCACATATCTAAATTAAAAAGTAAATGTAAAGCTTAACGAATTAATTCAATAAAAGAAAAGAAGAATGGTAAACGACCAGTGCTTTTCCCAATAGCGTACACCTGCGTTGTAGAAAGCCATAATGACTGAACACGAGATCCCATTTTCCTACTTCGTCTGCATATTGTAACGCTTTCACGTTTGCTAGTAAAGCCTACTGCATAAACTACACGCGGTTCAAAAATAAAACGTGTACTGTATTTCTTAGAAAACCTTGAGATAGACACACTGCGTAATGACCTAGATTAATATTCCATTAATTTCATTTTATACACTGCGTAACCTAAAGACAGACGAGCTTAGAGAGAGAGAGAGAGAGAGAGAGAGAGAGAGAGAGAGAGAGAGAAAGAGAGAGAGAGATGTACTGAGGAACGCATGCAGTTGAGCCACTTGCTGTGTGTCGCATCGTAAGTCGTCTCGCGATTTAAAAGTGAACGCAAGCGCACGCGAAAGGCATGAAGGCTTGATTTTTTTCAAATAGACAGTGACAAAAAACACTACCAATACGAGGTTAGGTTTTAAAAAACATGGTTAATGCTTATTAGGAAACATGACACAATACTGTTTTACGTTTGAAATCCTGACAGTACAGAAGACACCCCATCGTATCGAAGTGAACGGGTGGTAGAAGAAAATACATATTTTGAACGAAGCCACTTGGCCCCATTAAATTTATATATTTGGGTTCCTTAGGACTTGCTGACAAAGAATATGTTAAGTGTTACGCAAATAGTCTAAGAATTAAAAAATTATAGCCAAAATAAAATAGTGAGGTTGTCTGACAGCACCAGATCATATTTGCTCAGTGGCATGTTTTAAAACCACTATTTTACGGGAAATAGGCCAACAAGTTCAATCCGATTTGATTGGCTAGAATAATATGTAAGGCGAAACATGATTAGTCGAATGCAAATACTATTTTTGGTTGTTAAGGGAAACGGTAGGAAGGGTACTTTTTTCAAATGCTTTTGTAAACATGGTCTTATTGGCTAGACCATTTAATATAGTCAATTAGGAGCGTCAGTTCAGGGCCACATTTTGAAAATAAACTTATTGAGAAGCAAGTGCGTTGAGATCCAGCTCATATTTTTCTAATGAAAGCCTGGGACAGAGGCAGATCGGAATTGTGCCATAACTCATCGCCAGTCAACGTATTTGTTTAATATTTCCTTGAAATTGTGGGACCGTGGTACTAACATATTAAAGCAGCACCTGGTCTGAGTTTTGCTGAATCCAGAGGCTGGTAGCATTCTCCTTGGTCAATATATCGACCAGTGTTGGTTCTCAAGAACACGGCGAAGCAAGCGAGCAGTGGAGACTGTTTCCTGCCGCCCACACAGAAGTTAAGAGTTCGTGGCCAGAGCAGCTCAATCTTGTGTTTACCCCCTCTAAAAGTGACTTTACCTTAAATCAAGTGGGACATTATTTGTTTCAAATAAAAAGAAACTGTGAACCTTTCCAATATTATTTCCACGAGAAACAAACACTTGAAGTCATAATGACACACAACCACCTAGCTTGAAAAGCCAGTATTACCTCATAGTACTACAGCACAACTTACACACAAATTGCAATAATAATATATGGCAATACAAAGATCCTATCTATAAATTGTGTACATACAACTTGTGATTACATTTGATTGTGATTCCTGGTTCACTTTGTAGTTGAATCAGGATATTTAATATTTGAAGGAATTAATACATATTTTTAAAAGTTACCCTTGACTTATTAAGATAGCCTTATAGAGTGTTCTATGTATGTGAGTGTCACAGTGTTGTAAAGTATTGTGGATTAAATTAAATTGTTTATCTGTCTGTTGTTGTTGTGACTTACACTTCATCATTATCATAACCCTAGACATTCAACGTAGTCATCACACTATTCCAGAATAAGTCTGACTGAGGCCTAAATGTGGTAGCAAAGTAAGGTCATCTGTAATACACTACACTCATTAGATACAGATACCTTCACAGCTGACCTCAGTCAGCACACTAAGTCCCCTATAAATATTTATAATATCCCACTTTACCACATATATTGGGGTCCTGTCCGGGATTTTGAATCTCTCCCTATTATATATATTTGGTGTAATTCACTTCAGGGAATAATAGAAAATTAAAAGGTATCCTGGGGTGAAAATAAATAAGGTTGAGCTCTCAGTGCCTGTGGTTGTCCTTAGATAATTAGTTATAGATAGACTTGTTTACTTAGACATTGTATAAATTTGCCTGTTAGAAAATGGCCGACCTGGCAAAATTTCGATCTGCTGCTATGCAGGCTGCAAAAGAGTTAGGAATGGACGGGCAAGTTATGATTGCTTGTGTCACTACTGAATGTGACAAATTTATTGAACGCGAAGAAAAAAGATTAGAAAAAGAAGCTGAAAGAAAGTTAGAGGCTGAAAAAGAAATTAAGAGATTGCAGATTGAGGCTGAGGCTAAGAAGTTCCAATTGGAGGCAGAAGAAAAAAGATTGACTGCCAAAAGGGAAGACAAGCGATTGGCTGCAGAAAGGGAAGACAACCGATTGGCTGCAGAAAGGAAAGCAGAAAAGGAGGAGAAGAGATTACAAAAGGAGCACGAGTTACGACTAAGGGAGTTGGAATTTCAAGGCCATGCTCCTGAAAATGGTGCCAGTCCCTTTACCCCTGATGCCACTGCTAGTCAGGGAGCCTCAACCTCAGCTATGAACTTTCATTTAGATCATTTTGTTGAGAAAGAAGATGATATCGAGTGCTATCTAAATAGATATGAACTATTAGCTACCACGTATGGGTTAGAGAGAGAAAGGTGGAGCTAAAGTTATCTCAAGGGCTTCGTGGTACGGCTTATGAAGTTTTTGCCAAAATGAGCAGAGATGATCACGAAAACTATGACATGCTAAAGCAGGCTCTTTTGTTAACATATGAAAAGAATGATGAAATTTATAGGAAAAAATTTAGGAATGCTAAACTACTGTCAGGTGAAACCTATCACCAGTTCTCTGCACGGTTAGAGACATACTTGAAGAAATGGACTTCTCTGGGGAAAACCCAAGATCTTAAGGAAATGATCCTTATAGAACAACTAAGAGAGTCCATGGCTCCAGACCTGAGGAAGTTTCTCATGGAACAAGGTGCAGAGAGACTGGGTGAGTTACTGAATGTCGCTGAAAGGTATCAAGCAGCTCAGGCAGAGGTATCAGGTAATAAAAAGAAACAGGTAGATAATTTTAAGGCACCACAGAACTTTAATAAATTTGATCCTAGAGATCAGAACAAAGGTAAGCACCAGTTTGATAGGCCACGGTATGACAATAAAAATAAAACCCCACAATTCGATGAAAGGAAATCTGATGAAAGAAAATCTTTCAACCAAAAAAGGAGGTGGTGTAAGAATTGTCGGATGGACAATCATGATACTGACCATTGTAGAAGGAAACCTCCTCATTGTGCTGCTATGACATCTGGAAAGAAGGGAAAAAAGGTCAAACCTGTGGAACTACAGGAACCATACCACCCCCCAGTGTGTGAAGATGTCATCTGTAATGGAGTCACCATAAGGTGCTTATATGATACAGGTCTAGATTATGATTCCGTTGTGAGTTCTCACCTGGTGCAGGCAGATCAATACACCACAGAAACAGTGGAGATTCAAACTGCAACCAAGGATGTAGCGACCATGACACTTCCCGTCACCCGGATAAAGGTGAAAACGCGATATGTGGAAGGAATCATAAAAGCAGCAGTGATAAATGAGCCAATCTACCCTCTGATATTGGGGTGTAGATATGTCTTCTTGGGGAATCGCAAGAGACCTGTGATATTGGCAACGGCGCAGACCAGATCACACTCCAAAAAGGAGGAGGAAAATCCAATAAATACTCATCCAGATGAGATGAGGAAGGCACAGGCGGAGGACAAGACACTCAAGCCGTGTTTCAAGAAGTTGCCCAAATGCTATACACCTCCAGGCAAGGGAGAATTTTATATGAAGAACAAGCTGATTTATAGGAAGGCTGGATCTGAATCCAATGGTCACGGACAGCTGGTCCTTCCCACTTCATATAGGACTAAAGTGTTGGAACTAGGGCATGCGATTCCCTTCAGTGGTCATATGGGGATCAGCGCAACAGGACAGCGTATAGCTTGTCACTATTTCTGGCCAGGGATAACTGAAGATATCAAACGATATGTAAAATCCTGTCCAGAGTGCCAACGAGTAGCACCTAAGCATTGGACTGCACCAGCAACTCTAGGGGAAATGCCCATAGTGGGAACACCCTTTGAGAGAGTTGCCGTGGACCTTGTGGGACCTCTCACTCGAACCAAGAGGAGGAACAGCTACATTCTGACTCTGGTGGACACGTGTTCTATGTGGGGAGAGGCGGTAGCCCTGTCATCGATTGACTCTAAACATGTGGCAGAGGCATTACTCACAATTTTCACAAGGTTAGGCTTTCCCAATCACATCTTGACTGATAATGGCTCTCAGTTCAAGGGGAAACTAACAGAAGAAGTTTTCAGGATCTTCCAGGCCAAACACTTCCATTGTATTGTGTACCATCCCCAAGGGAACGGCCAAGTGGAAAGATTTAATAGCACGTTGATGTCGATCCTGAGAAAGTTGGCACACGAAAAACCAGATACATGGGACCAGTACCTTCACGCCGCCCTCTTTGCTTATCGGGAGGTACCCCATAGTTCAACCGGTATGGCCCCGGCAACATTATTATTTGGAAGGCCAATAAAAGGTCCACTCGAAGCACTGTTAAGAACGTGGACTGATGAAAAGGCAGAGGAAAATATTACATCCTCATACCAATATGTGAATGAGCTGACCACTCGTTTAAAAACTGGCTGGAAACTTGCCACTGAAGATTTGAGACAAGCCAGGAAAAAACCTGCTGCCTATTACAACAGGAAAGCTAAAGACAGAGATTTGGCTGTGGGAGAGAAGGTACTGCTTCTTCTACCCGGTAGTCAGAATAAGTTACAAATTGCATGGCAAGGTCCATATACAGTTCTAGAGAAGGTGTCTAGAACAAATTATAAGATAGATAAGAAGGGGAAAGAAAAAATCTATCATGTGAATCTCCTGAAGAAATATTTGGAAAGAAAAAATCAGGAAGAGACACACTTGTTGACTTTGTCCATTGCAATGGAGATGAAAAAGGAACCACTTTCATCATTTGAATATCCATTACATCCCTGTGAGACAGCGGCACAGGTGAAAATCAGTACACATTTAACGAAAAATCAGAAGGAGAGAGTGCAACAGGTTCTAGATGATCATACAGAGGTGTTAACGGACCGACCGGGGCATACAAACTTATTGGAATATGATATGAAGCTGATAGACCCCACACCTGTCTGTATGAAAGCCTATTCGATTCCTTTTGCTAAGGAGAAAGCCTTGAAGGAAGAGATAGACTATTTGTTGAAGGAAGGAATAATTTCACACAGTGAATCTTCGTATAGTTCCAGTGTGGTGCTCTTAAGGAAACCCTCTGGAGAACATAGACTCTGTATAGATTACAGGAGACTGAATGCTATCACAGAAGGTCAGGTGGATCCATTGCCGGATACAAATCAGTTGTTTGCCAGGCTAAATAAAGCTAAATATTTCTCAAAAGTGGATCTGAGTAAAGGATACTATTAGATTCCAGTAAAGCCTGAGGTTAGACCGTACCTCAGAGGGACACTATGAGTTTAACAGATTGCCATTTGGATTCTTCTTCTTCTTCTTCCTCGTTCGCCTTCAGACTTCCACATTTATGACTCTAATAAAGGCAGCAGTCAACTCAAGGTTCCCGACATCTCCAAACAGTTTTTCGTTGACAGAAGTAGGTTGTTGCCATATGCTACCCCGTTCATTACTGTAGGTTGGGCAGTACTGCAGCAGGTGTTCGACTGTCATCGGGCTGGTACCGCAGGTGCAGAGATCTGTTGCACCAATTTTGTATTTGTGGTACAGATGGTATCTCAATCTGTTGTGCCCAGTGCGCAGTCGAAAAATGATGACCTGTTCTTTTCTGGATAGTTGATGATATGCGCCATTTTTCAAATGTCCCGGGTGCTCTCTTTCCCATTTGGACTTGAATGTAGCCTTTATAGTGGTCTTTGCCGTTGCGTAAGTTGTCTCTATATCATTTTGCTGTAAGGCACCTCCTTCTTTAGCAAGTCTATCTGCCTCTTCATTTCCTGGTATGTTGCAATGGGCTGGTATCCACTGGATAGTGCACTTCTTGAAGCATTCGGCCAGTCTTTCAAGGGAGATTATCAGATCTTTCAATCCTTTAGTTTGGTGGCTCTTCAGCGCTGATATTATTGAGAGGGCATCTGAAAAGATTACTATCTGTTTTTCTGCCTGTGCTTTGCATTCAATAAGAGTTTCAGCTGCCTGTTTCAGGGCTTCTGCTTCAGCACAGAAGTTGTTGCAGTATTTTCCAGTGGTAATTGCCATAGAGTGAATTCTATTCTTTAATTTTATGAGGATGCCGGCACCCCCATTTTCAACTGCATTTGTTGCCGAACCATCAGTATATGCATGTGTCCAAAGCTTCGCTGGAAATCTTTGGTCAATATACTTGGTTGCTATACACTTTCTTTGTGTTTCTGTCTGTGTTCCCTTACCTTCAATGCCTGGAATATCAGATTTTAACTCATTTGGATTGAAGAATGCGCCTAGTGTCTTCTCTAGAATGATGAGAAAATTGTTGGATCCTCTGAATAATCCATGCATCACAAACTTCATGGATGATATCCTTATAGCAACAGAAACATTTGAAGAACACATTGACTCTCTGAACATGCTGTTTAATCGACTTAGAGAAGCAAATTTAACAGCCCGACCAACCAAATGTTGCGTTGGATGTAAAGAATTAGAATTCTTGGGACACACAGTCCATCAGGGAAACATGACCGCTGACCCCAAGAATTTAGAGAAACTAAAGAAAGCCCCGAGGCCACAAACCAAGAAAGACGTGAGATCCTTTGTCTCATTATGTGGTTTCTACCAAAAGTATATCAAAACCTTTAATTCCATTTATGCACCGTTAACTGATTTGACGCGCAAAGGAAATCCAGATCGAATTACATGGACAGCACAATGTGAATTGGCATACCAGGAATTGAAGGAAAAGCTCACAAGCAAACCTATTTTGAAATTACCTGACTTAAGTCAAGAATTCATTGTGAGAACGGATGCAAGTAATATCGGGTTGGGCGCGACCCTGTTACAGAAATCAGATGCACTGGATGGGGAATTAACCCTAGTGGCGTATGCTAGTAGGAAGTTGAATAAAGCTGAAACCAATTACTCAACTAGCGAAAAAGAATGTCTTGCAGTAATATGGGCGATAAAGAAATTCAATATTTATCTGTATGGGAAGGCATTCAAGTTGCAAACGGATCACAAACCCTTGTCGTTTCTAGCGCAGGCTAGGCATGAAAATTCGAGGTTACTCAGATGGTCCTTACTTTTGCAGCCATTCCAGTTCAGAATAGAGTATATTTCTGGAAAAACCAACCTGGGAGCGGATTTTCTAAGCCGCCATCCGTGTGATGAAAATCACCGTAAGCCCCTGCAATAATAATAAATTTCTCTATGTGTATATAGAATTATAGACTGACATATAACGTCTGTTTTAAGTGGAGAGAATTTGTCGTGAAACATTCTAAATCCACATATCTAAATTAAAAATTAAATGTAAAGCCTAACGAATTAATTCAATAAAAGAAAAGAAGAATCGTAAAAGACCAGTGCTTTTCCCAATAGCGTACACCAGCGTTGTAGAAAGCCATAATGACTGAACACGAGATCCCCTTTTCCTACTTCGTCTGCATATTGTAACGCTTTCACGTTTGCTAGTAAAGCCTACTGCATAAACTACACGCGGTTCAAAAAAAAAACGTGTACTGTATTTCTTAGAAAACCTTGAGATAGACACACTGCGTAATGACCTAGATTAATATTCCATTAATTTCATTTTATACACTGCGTAACCTAAAGACAGACGAGCTTAGAGAGAGAGAGAGAGAGAGAGAGAGAGAGAGAGAGATGTACTGAGGAACGCAGGCAGTTGAGCCACTTGCTGTGTGTCGCATCGTAAGTCGTCTCGCGATTTAAAAGTGAACGCAAGCACACGCGAAAGGCTTGAAGGCCTGATTTTTTCAAATAGACAGTGACAAAAAACACTACCAATACGAGGTTAGGTTTTAAAAAACATGGTTAATGCTTATTAGGAAACATGACACAATACTGTTTTACGTTTGAAATCCTGACAGTACAGAAGACACCCCATCGTATCGAAGTGAACGGGTGGTAGAAGAAAATACATATTTTGAACGAAGCCACTTGGCCCCATTAAATTTATATATTTGGGTTCCTTAGGAATTGCTGACAAAGAATATGTTAAGTGTTACGCAAATAGTCTAGGAATTAACAAATTATAGCCAAAATAAAATAGTGAGGTTGTCTGACAGCACCAGATCATATTTGCTCAGTGGCATGTTTTAAAACCACTATTTTACGGGAAATAGGCCAACAAGTTAAATCCGATTTGATTTACTAGAATAATATGTAAGGCGAAACATGATTAGTCGAATGCAAATATTATTTTTGGTTGTTAAGGGAAACGGTAGGAAGGGTACTTTTTTTCAAATGCTTTTGTAAACATGGTCTTATTGGCTAGACCATTTAATATAGTCAATTAGGAGCGTCAGTTCAGGGCCACATTTTGAAAATAAACTTATTGAGAAGCAAGTGCGTTGAGATCCAGCTCATATTTTTCTAATGAAAGCCTGGGACAGAGGCAGATCGGAATTGTGCCATAACTCATCGCCAGTCAACGTATTTGTTTAATATTTCCTTGAAATTGTGGGACCGTGGTACTAACATATTAAAGCAGCACCTGGTCTGAGTTTTGCTGAATCCAGAGGCTGGTAGCATACTCCTTGGTCAATATATCGACCAGTGTTGGTTCTCAAGAACACGGCGAAGCAAGCGAGCAGTGGAGACTGTTTCCTGCCGCCCACACAGAAGTTAAGAGTTCGTGGCCAGAGCAGCTCAATCTTGTGTATACCCCCTCTAAAAGTGACTTTACCGTAAATCAAGAGGGACATTATTTGTTTCAAATAAAAAGAAACTGTGAACCTTTCCAATATTATTTTCACGAGAAACAAACACTTGAAGTCATGATGACACACAACCACCTAGCTTGAAAAGCCAGTATTACCTCATAGAACTACAGCACAACTTACACACAAATTGCAATAATAATATATGGCAATACAAAGATCCTATCTATAAATTGTGTACATACAACTTGTGATTACATTTGATTGTGATTCCTGGTTCACTTTGTAGTTGAATCAGGATATTTAATATTTGAAGGAATTAATACACATTTTTAAAAGTTACCCTTGACTTATTAAGATAGCCTTATGGAGTGTTCTATGTATGTGAGTGTCACAGTGTTGTAAAGTATTGTGGATTAAATTAAATTGTTTATCTGTCTGTTGTTGTTGTGACTTACACTTCATCATTATCATAACCCTAGACATTCAACATAGTCATCACACTATTCCAGAATAAGTCTGACTGAGGCCTAAATGTGGTAGCAAAGTAAGGTCATCTGTAATACACCACACTCATTAGATACAGATACCTTCACAGCTGACCTCAGTCAGTACACTAAGTCCCCTATAAATATTTATAATATCCCACTTTACCAAAGTATACACAAAGCTGGGATCGAACGAACATGATTACGGCATGCTGAAAAAGGCCTTGCTAGAACGGTTTGAGATGACCGCCCGAAAATTCCTGCAAATGTTCAGGAACAGCCGAAAAGAGAGCACGGAAACATTTTCACAGTTCTCTTCACGTCTCACTGGCTATTTGATAAAGTGCATCGAATTATCGGACCTACCTCTTACATATGAGGGACTCCTTGAACTTGTTCTTGTGGAGCAGATAAAGTCAACTTTGTCAAACGAAACCCGTAGATTTTTGGCGGAACAGGGCGCAGTCAGACTTGAGGACATCCTCAATAAGGCCGAACGCTATACCAATGCAATGGCCGAACTTCCCAGCACTAAACGTAAACCCACAGATGAGCCATCTCGAAAACAAAATCTAGAGCAGTCATCCTATTCCTCTAATTCCTCTCAGAATTATAACCAACGAGAAAATAATACCCAGAGACCTCCCCAGGAAAAATCGAAATTCTACAAAACCCCGTTCCCCCCCCCCCCCCCCAACAACAATTCAGATCAACCCACCAAGCCTACGTGGCAGCGCGGCCACCAAGGTCAAGGAAAAGGAAAGACCCCTACACCAGGAACGTCTGATCAGTTCAAACAAACCGGGCCTAACCGCGTTGGATGTTTGCATACAGCCTCGAAAGGTAGAGTCAATGTCAGTGATTCTCAACCTCAGGGGGACCGACCCTCAACTCGAGGAACTGTAATTTTGAATGGTACCTCAACTACTTGTCTTTTTGACACTGGAATAAGCTTGAGTTGTATTGTCGCTGGGCACCTAGTCAAACCCGGTCAGGAGACAGAGGAAACCGTCAAACTTAGTGGAGTTTTAAGGAGTGATGCACCCAGGACGCTTCCTATCGCACTGGTATAAATACACTCTGACTTTGTCAGAGGTGTTATTAAAGCGGCCATTATGGATGATCCTATCTACCCAGTTATCCTGGGATGTAGATATGTGTTTATTGGGAGACCAAAGGAGCCGACTGTGGCAGCGGTAACCACAAGAGGGCAAGCCAAGAAGGAGAGGGAGCCTGCGCCAAATTTGTTGCCGAATGAACTGAAGGAGGCGCAACAAAAGGACCCTACTCTGGAGCCCTGCTTTAAAAGACTGCCCATGGCTAAGGACCCCAGACACAACGGAGACATCTTTTCTAAGGATGGCGTATTGTATCGTAGAACGGGCAACCCGGACACGGGGAATAACCAGCTCCTAGTACCGACGCAGTACAGAAGCCAGATCTTAGAAATGGGACACTCTCTTCCCTTTAGCGGACATATGGGACAAAACGCCACTATTCAGCGAATAAAAAACCACTATTGGTGGCCAGGAATGAACTCTGACATTACCAGGTATGTGAAATCCTGCGCCCAGTGCCAACGGGTAGCACTAAAGCACTTGACACCCCCTGTACCTATGGGGCAAATGCCAATAGTGGGTACTCCATTTGAACGGGTTGCTGTCGACATCATTTGACCCCTGGAAAGGACCAAAAGAAGGAACAGGTTCATCCTGACCTTAGTCGACACTTGCACAATGTGGGCCGAAGCTGTACCGCTACCATGCATAAATTCCAAGCATGTCGCAGAAGCCCTCGAGAAAATCTTTACACGGTTAGGATTCCCTCAACAAGTTTTGACGGACAATGGATCCCAATTCCGTAGCCTGTTAATGGAGGAGATCTTTAAGATCTTGAGGGCCAAACATATCCACACAAGTCCCTACCATCCGGCCGGAAATGGGCTCGTGGAACGTTTTAACGGCACCCTCACCACCATGTTTCGTAAGCTGGGTCAGGAGAAACCGGAAGACTGGGACCTATATATATCGGCTGCCTTATTCGCCTACCGAGAGGTTCCTCAAGCGTCTACGGGATTCGCGCCAGCTACACTTTTATTTGGCAGACCTATTAAGGGGCCACTAGAAGCTTTACCTCGGTCCCTGACAGACCAAAAGGCTGACGAGACAGTCGTCTCTGCAAGCAAATATGTATCTGAGCTCAAGGAAAGGCTAAAGCTAGGTTGGGATCTAGCTACTACCAACCTTAAGAAAGCCCGCGCTAAACATGCTAAAAGATACAACAAAGCTGCAAAAGAGAGAGAACTACAACCAGGGGAGAAAGTTTGGTTGCTACTTCCAACCGGAAGCAATAAACTTTGCATCGGATGGCAAGGGCCGTTTACCGTCCTTAAAAAGATCTCACGTACCAATTACAAGATCTCCATCAAAGGAAAGGAGAAGGTTTTCCACGTAAATCTACTTAAGAAATATTTGGAGAGACCGGTGCCATCCTCCGAGCATCTCCTGTCTGTCGCCATAGCAACGGAAGACGAGGAAGATTATGATGGTTGCATGGAGTATCCATTGCAACCCACAGAATCCTTTAAAGATGTCAAGTTCGGCGACAATCTCTCACTAGAACAACAAACAGAAACCAGGGCGCTACTAAAACAGTACAGTTCAGTCTTAACGGATGTACCTGGTCGAACAAATCTCATCGAATTTGATATGAAATTAACAAACGAGACCCCTGTTCGAACCAGAGTTTACTTCATCCCTTACGCTAAAGCTGATGCACTTCGCGGAGAAATAGACATGCTGCGTCAGGCAGGAATTATCAGTGAGTCTACATCTCCTTACAGTTCCAGTGTAGTGCTGTTGCAGAAGCCCAATAAGGAAGTTTGGCTGTGTATAGATTATCGGCTGCTAAACGCTGCTACGGAATTCCAGCCCGAACCTCTCCTAACTGTTTCTGAGTTGTTCACCAAGCTTAGCAAGGCAAAGATTTTCTCCAAGATTGACCTCAGTAAAGGTTACTATCAAATACCAGTCAAGGAGGAAATTAAACCCTTGTTTGCTTTCAGCACTAGTGAAGGACATTACACATTTAATGTGATGCCATTCGGTTTGCATAACGCACCAGGAGTGTTCACCAGGATGATGAGGAAGCTTCTAGAACCTTTGCAAAGTCCCCATATCCATAATTTTATGGATGACATATTAATTGCATCGGAAACCTACGAAGAACATATTGCTACGGTTGCTATGCTCCTCAGGAGACTACAGGAAACTGGTCTCACAGCCAGACCTAGCAAATGTCTCATCGGGTTTGAACAGTTAGACTTCCTGGGGCATACTATTTCTCACGGCTGTTGTTGGCCTGTTCAGAAGAACGTGGAGAAAATAGTGGCAGCAAAAAGACCCCGAACGAAGAAAGACGTACGTTCCTTCATATCACTATGTGCATACTATCAGAAGTACATCCAGAACTTCAACGGACTAACGGCACCTCTGACTGACCTCACAAAGAAAGGTTGTCCTGATAAGGTCATTTGGGATCAAAAGTGCGAACACGCGTACAGCACTTTGAAAGGACAGTTGTCTGCATACCCCATTTTGAGGTTGCCTGACCTCAAGAAACCTTTTGTATTACGGGTCGACGCGTCAGGTCAGGGCATCGGGTCAACACTGCTTCAAGCCGATGACAGGGACCCAAACATGCTATTTCCAGTTGCCTATGGCAGTCGGAAATTAAAATAAAGCTGAACGGAACTACAGCGTAGTCGAAAGAGAATGCCTCGCTCTGATTGACGGTATCAGACGGCATCATGAGTTTCTCTATGGTACATCTTTTACGGTGCAAACAGACCACGCTCCGTTAGCATTTCTTGGTGCCAATAAAGAATTTAACGCAAGGATCATGCGGTGGGCCCTTCTTTTAAGCGTTTATTCTTTCAAAGTGGAATACATTCCGGGAAGACAGAATGTCGGGGCGGATTTCCTGAGTAGAAACTGGACTACGGACGAAGAGGAAGAAGTTGAAGATACCAATCACCCAAAAGCTACCGATCAGGGCAGCTTCATTGTCAGAAATTAAACATGAAAATATGTTTTCATGTCTCAAAAGAGGGGACGATTGTCACAGACGAACTCAGCTGGCCCTGAATCGTTGTAGCACGACCCTTTGTAGCGACCCCTTCGTTAGCACCAGAGCCCCCGAATATTTTGGTAACTCTTCATCAAACGGGAATTTATTTTCACCTGGACTCATTGCTATGAAACCGTTCCACGCAGATGGCCAACACGTTGGCTGATTAATATGTGGACAGTTTATCTACCGGTCATTCTGGTCATCGCATTGATTTAAGGAAAGATTAAATCACGCCCACGGACATCGCCTGAGCAATGATATGAAGTTATTTTCATTAACTTGGGCAGTGGGGGCGTTGCCTACTTCAAACAGAGAGAGCGGAACAGGATCAAACAGACACGGAAGTGGTTTCAGGAACGTTGAGCGGGAGAGATCAAAGCAGTAGTGGTCCCTGAAACGAACGGGGAAGTTTCTTGCCGGCATTTTCCGCACCTCCATGTTAAGCGCTAAACCGACCGCAGACGGAGCGAACGGGGGAAGATGTCGGATGCAACGAACGGGGAAACGGGAAACCAGGGGACGGCATCTCTCTTTAGTCTGTCGGTCAGATCCCCGAAAGTCTCCTGAGATCAAAAAAAGTGTCAACTTTCTCATGCCCCCCTCATCTTTAATTCCATTTTAAATATATACAGACCACTAGAAAGCCAGGCTATCATTCAGTGCCAGAGATTTTAGATTCACTAGCTATCGTAGAAATTTTGCTAGATTTCCATCTGAAATTGGTGGCTACCATTGGAGTGTTTCTTTTCTGTGCACGGTATAATATATTTGTTAAAGTGATCAGTGGTCTAGTGCTTTCATTTTATTTCACTGGATTTTGTGTTTATTTAATCTATTTAATTAAACTCATCCCAAAAGTTCCAGTGGTAAATTTAATGATATATCTATTATAACATTTCCAAAAATAATAGATGTTTAAATGTTAAAGTAACTTTTAAAGTCGCGAAGGAATTTATAATTAATAAATTTAGTTAAGTCCTATATATATATATCTAGATGTGTATTTTAACCATTAGACTCGTGACGTGTTTTCTTAAATACATAATTAAATACGCGAGTGTATATATAATATAGCCTTAACGGTAAATTTATCGCGCGTTAAGAATATTATTTGATTTTTGAAGTATGATTATGATTGTCATGGGTTTTCTATCTTTTTCTCTAGAATGATCACCTTTGCGATCCCAGTATTATAAATAAATCATACAGAGAGTTCCATACTCGGTTCTTAAACTTCCAGACAGTTTGATGAGACATTTTTTAAAATTTAATCTTGTGGCGGTCCGGTGCGGCCTAGCTGTCATAATTACATGAAAGAAAGCCTACCCAAGAACATTTAAAATATTATCATCAAATTTAAATTTCAATCTGTGAGATAAACTGGAAGATGAACAGTGCCAGTAGCAATAATTTATGTACGGCTCTAAATGTGAGAGAATACCGATTTACCTGACTGTGACCGAGCCTAGTTTTTCCTCACTGGATTAAAAACTTTACCGGTCAGTGGCTATCATCACGCACTGAAGGATTATACCATCACCTCATTTTTCACCCCTATGTCGATCTGCGTCAGTGCCATCCCATAGACTCGTTTCTTTATAATAAAACACAAGAACTCTTAGAACTTCAAGTCCGGCGATAAGCGGGAATATTTGCTCTCAGTGAAACCTCGCATTATCTGGGGCGGGACATAGAAGGACTAGACAGTTTTCACATGTAAAGAGTTTAATTACTGTGTATATCATGCTATGGATTGTCTGATGCTGAAATCGGTAAGTGTGTGGTGTATATGAGTGTGGATCCTCACAGAGTGTATGAATGACAGGAGATTTATTTTTGCAAAACCATTTGTTAACTTGCCTACCGGGTAATACGTTTTTCTGTATACCCGGCATTGTTCCTTTAAGTGGGATAATTTGTTAACTCTGTTTCACCCCCCCCCCTTTTTTTGTCTTTGCTTAGTAAAGGAAAGACACAATTGGGATAACAGTATTTTAGTCTACCACCATACCTAATATTGTAACACCTCTTTCAGAGTAATTAACTTCATTGTTAGGTTACATTACCTATGTTCCTGATAACTATCTATCTTGGGACTGGGTTTACCTTTGTCTAATAAGCGGGAAGGGCTTAGTCGATACCAATCTTCTTTACCCCATCCTCACCTTGTTAATTGTATTTTCTGTACTTATGATAATTTTTATGTAACCTGTTGGATGTTGTGATTGAGTTTAATGCTAATAAACAGCATAAACATATATAGTACTGTGTTGGACTACCAAGGCCCAAATCCCTCATATTTGTTTAAGATAGTTGTATCCACGTCGTCTGTGTGTCTGAAGCACCAAATCGGTGTGAGCGCAGATGTGTGTCTGGAAAACTGGCAAATAATTGTTTGACCAGGAGAGTGGAAGAGAAGATTGAGAGAAACGATTTGTCGTAAATAAGTCTGTCTTTACTCTCCTCCAGCACTCTGTGGAGCATCATATTTACTCGCTAACCTTTTCCTATCACTGAGCCTTTCACCATCATTCTACACTCTAAACCGGACTACTATTTCTAAGACTCTTTCTCTCAAAATAAATTTACGACAATATTTGGGGGCTCGTCCGGGATAAAGATATTTTGAGTCTGATCTAAGTCTGGGTCTAACTAGATAGAGTGTGAGTGATCTGTCTTTGTGATTTAGGGAAATAAATAAATAATTAATTACACCCCTAGACAACGCCTTTTAGTATTTGGGTCGTCCACACAGCATACTTACAGGTTGTTTTCTTTCCACAGCAGTAGAAAGTACGGATAATCATAAATTCGGGTAGCTAAATTATCCTCTGGCGGAGTAAATTAAATTTTTTTTCTTTATAAGATTTGCTGGGATCGCGTGACTGGTTTTACAGTCACTAAAGGTTTTTGAAGCGTTTGAGTTGAGCTAAGCTAAAGACGGATTGTTCTGATTTTTTAAAATTAAGTTAACTACGTCTCATCTCATAATTGACTTCAGGGACGGAGTTTGTTGTTAGAGAATTAAAATTTTCGGGGAAAATTTTTTTTATTTTTTTCCCTTTTAAATTGTTTTAATATAAATCTTTCTCTACTGTTAGTAATAGTAGATTTTTTTCTAGTGTAACTTACCAATTAATTGGCATAGTTGCTTGCGTTAAAAGTCTTAAGTGACAATAATAGCGGCGATAAGTTAACACACGAGGTCATTAAGTAAATTTTTTTTACTTTCGGTTTTTCTCGTAGCGGCTTTGATTTTTTTCCCTTCTTGTTCTTTCGTACTATTCTCTAGTCATACTACATCTTATTCTTTAACAATGGCAGAAAGGATAAAGATGAGATCCATCCTGAGGCTGGAAGCGAAAGAGGCAGGACTAGACACAGAAGCTGCGAACCTGTTTATCAACCAGGAACTGGAAATATATGACGCGGAGCAACAAAGAGCAGAAGCAGAGAGGAAGGAAGAGTAACAAAGAGCAGAAGCAGAGAGGAAGGAAGAGAAAAAAAGGGCAGAAGCTGAGAGGAAGGAAGAAAAAGAGAGAGAAGAGAGGGCAGAAGCTAGGAAGAAAGAAGCGGACGATCGTCAATTGGAGCAGAAGAAAATTGAGGCAGAGATGGAAGCTCGCAGGGAAAGAGAGAGAGAGCGAGAAAGACAACATGAACTGGCGCTTAAGGCTTTAGAGAGTCGGGGCGCCTCTACTCCGAATAACGGAGAGCCGTCTTCGCCCCAGTCAATGGATCTCTCCAGCACTCAGTCTGCCCAATTAACGGCGATGTCTTTTGCTTTAGAATCTTTTCCTAGCCCTAATGAAAAAATTGACAGCTACCTAGAAAAATTCGAAAGGCTCGCGAATCTGTATGGGTTAGAGAGTTCCCGCTGGGCACTTAAGCTCTCAACGTCACTAAAAGCTAATGCTTATGACGTATACACAAAGCTGGGATCGAACCAACATGATTACGACATGCTGAAAAAGGCCTTGCTAGAACGGTTTGAGATGACCGCCCGAAAATTCCTGCAAATGTTCAGGAACAGCCGAAAAGAGAGCACGGAAACATTTTCACAGTTCTCTTCACGTCTCACGGGCTATTTGATAAAGTGCATCGAATTATCGGACCTACCTCTTACATATGAGGGACTCCTTGAACTTGTTCTTGTGGAGCAGATAAAGTCAACTTTGTCAAACGAAACCCGTAGATTTTTGGCGGAACAGGGCGCAGTCAGACTTGAGGACATCCTCAATAAGGCCGAACGCTATACCAATGCAATGGCCGAACTTCCCAGCACTAAACGTAAACCCACAGATGAGCCATCTCGAAAACAAAATCTAGAGCAGTCATCCTATTCCTCTAATTCCTCTCAGAATTATAACCAACGAGAAAATAATACCCAGAGACCTCCCCAGGAAAAATCGAAATTCTACAAAACCCGATACCCCCCAAACAACAATTCTGATCAACCCACCAAGCCTACGTGGCAGCGCGGCCACCAAGGTCAAGGAAAAGGAAAGACCCCTACACCAGGAACGTCTGATCAGGGCAAACAAACCGGTCCAAACCGCGTTGGATGTTTGCATACAGCCTCGAAAGGTAGAGTCAATGTCAGTGATTCTCAACCTGAGGGGGACCGACCCTCAACTCGAGGAACTGTAATTTTGAATGGTACCTCAACTACTTGTCTCTTTGACACTGGACTAAGCTTTAGTTGTATTGTCGCTAGGCACCTAGTCAAACCCGGTCAGGAGACAGAGGAAACCGTCAAACTTAGTGGAGTTTTCAGGAGTGATGCACCCAGGACGCTTCCTATCGCACTGGTAGAAATACACTCTGACTTTGTCAGAGGAGTTATTAAAGCGGCCATTATGGATGATCCTATCTACCCAGTTATCCTGGGATGTAGATATGTGTTTATTGGGAGACCAAAGGAGCCGATTGTGGCAGCGGTAACCACAAGAGGGCAAGCCAAGAAGGAGAGGGAGCCTGCGCCAAATTTGTTGCCGAATGAACTGAAGGAGGCGCAACAAAAGGACCCTACTCTGGAGCCCTGCTTTAAAAGACTGCCCATGGCTAAGGACCCCAGACACAACGGAGACATCTTTTCTAAGGATGGCGTATTGTATCGTAGAACGGGCAACCCGGACACGGGGAATAACCAGCTCCTAGTACCGACGCAGTACAGAAGCCAGATCTTAGAAATGGGGCACTCTCTTCCCTTTAGCGGACATATGGGACAAAACGCCACTATTCAGCGAATAAAAAACCACTATTGGTGGCCAGGAATGAACTCTGACATTACCAGGTATGTGAAATCCTGCGCCCAGTGCCAACGGGTAGCACCAAAGCACTTGACACCCCCAGTACCTATGGGGCAAATGCCAATAGTGGGTACTCCATTTGAACGGGTTGCTGTCGACATCATTGGACCCCTGGAAAGGACCAAAAGAAGGAACAGGTTCATCCTGACCTTAGTCGACACTTGCACAATGTGGGCCGAAGCTGTACCGCTACCATGCATAAATTCCAAGCATGTCGCAGAAGCCCTCGTGCAAATCTTTACACGGTTGGGATTCCCTCAACAAGTTTTGACGGACAATGGATCCCAATTCCGTAGCCTGTTAATGGAGGAGATCTTTAAGATCTTGAGGGCCAAACATATCCACACAAGTCCCTACCATCCGGCCGGAAATGGGCTCGTGGAACGTTTTAACGGCACCCTCACCACCATGTTACGTAAGCTGGGTCAGGAGAAACCGGAAGACTGGGACCTATATATATCGGCTGCCTTATTCGCCTACCGAGAGGTTCCTCAAGCGTCTACGGGATTCGCGCCAGCTACACTTTTATTTGGCAGACCTATTAAGGGGCCACTAGAAGCCTTACTTCGGTCCCTGACAGACCAAAAGGCTGACGAGACAGTCGTCTCTGCAAGCAAGTATGTATCTGAGCTCAAGGAAAGGCTAAAGCTAGGATGGGATCTAGCTACTACCAACCTTAAGAAAGCCCGCGCTAAACATGCTAAAAGATACAACAAAGCTGCAAAAGAGAGAGAACTACAACCAGGGGAGAAAGTTTTGTTGCTACTTCCAACCGGAAGCAATAAACTTCGCATCGGATGGCAAGGGCCGTTTACCGTCCTTAAAAAGATCTCACGTACCAATTACAAGATCTCCATCAAAGGAAAGGAGAAGGTCTTCCACGTAAATCTACTTAAGAAATATCTGGAAAGACCGGTGCCATCCTCCGAGCATCTCCTGGCTGTCGCCATAGCAACGGAAGACGAGGAAGATGATGATGGTTGCATGGAGTATCCATTGCAACCCACAGAATCCTTTAAAGATGTCAAGTTCGGCGACAATCTCTCACTAGAACAACAAACAGAAACCAGGGCGCTACTAAAACAGTACAGTGCAGTCTTAACGGATGTACCTGGTCGAACAAATCTCATCGAATTTGATATGAAATTAACAAACGAGACCCCTGTTCGAACCAGAGTTTACCCCATCCCTTACGCTAAAGCTGATGCACTTCGCGGAGAAATAGACAAGCTGCGTCAGGCAGGAATTATCAGTGAGTCTACATCTCCTTACAGTTCCAGTGTAGTGCTGTTGCAGAAGCCCAATAAGGAAGTTCGGCTGTGTATAGATTACCGGCTGCTAAACGCTGTACGGAATTCCAGCCCGAACCTCTCCAAACTGTTTCTGAGTTGTTCACCAAGCTTAGCAAGGCAAAGATTTTCTCCAAGATTGACCTCAGTAAAGGTTACTATCAAATACCAGTCAAGGAGGAAATTAAACCCTTGTTAGCTTTCAGCACTAGTGAAGGACATTACACATTTAATGTGATGCCATTCGGTTTGCATAACGCACCAGGAGTGTTCACCAGGATGATGAGGAAGCTTCTAGAACCTTTGCAAAGTCCCCATATCCATAATTTTATGGATGACATATTAATTGCATCGGAAACCTACGAAGAACATATTGCTACGGTTGCTATGCTCCTCAGGAGACTACAGGAAACTGGTCTCACAGCCAGACCTAGCAAATGTCTCATCGGGTTTGAACAGTTAGACTTCCTGGGGCATACTATTTCTCACGGCTGTTGTTGGCCTGTTCAGAAGAACGTGGAGAAAATAGTGGCAGCAAAAAGACCCCGAACGAAGAAAGACGTACGTTCCTTCATATCACTATGTGCATACTATCAGAAGTACATCCAGAACTTCAACGGACTAACGGCACCTCTGACTGACCTCACAAAGAAAGGTTGTCCTGATAAGGTCATTTGGGATCAAAAGTGCGAACACGCGTACAGCACTTTGAAAGGACAGTTGTCTGCATACCCCATTTTGAGGTTGCCTGACCTCAAGAAACCTTTTGTATTACGGGTCGACGCGTCAGGTCAGGGCATCGGGTCAACACTGCTTCAAGCCGATGACAGGGACCCAAACATGCTATTTCCAGTTGCCTATGGCAGTCGGAAATTAAATAAAGCTGAACGGAACTACAGCGTAGTCGAAAGAGAATGCCTCGCTCTGATTGACGGTATCAGACGGCATCATGAGTTTCTCTATGGTACATCTTTTACGGTGCAAACAGACCACGCTCCGTTAGCATTTCTTGGTGCCAATAAAGAATTTAACGCAAGGATCATGCGGTGGGCCCTTCTTTTAAGCGTTTATTCTTTCAAAGTGGAATACATTCCGGGAAGACAGAATGTCGGGGCGGATTTCCTGAGTAGAAACTGGACTACGGACGAAGAGGAAGAAGTTGAAGATACCAATCACCCAAAAGCTACCGATCAGGGCAGCTTCATTGTCAGAAATTAAACATGAAAATATGTTTTCATGTCTCAAAAGAGGGGACGATTGTCACAGACGAACTCAGCTGGCCCTGAATCGTTGTAGCACGACCTTTGTAGCGACCCCTTCGTTAGCACCAGAGCCCCCGAATATTTTGGTAACTCTTCATCAAACGGGAATTTATTTTCACCTGGACTCATTGCTATGAAACCGTTCCACGCAGATGGCCAACACGTTGGCTGATTAATATGTGGACAGTTTATCTACCGGTCATTCTGGTCATCGCATTGATTTAAGGAAAGATTAAATCACGCCCACGGACATCGCCTGAGCAATGATATGAAGTTATTTTCATTAACTTGGGCAGTGGGGGCGTTGCCTACTTCAAACAGAGAGAGCGGAACAGGATCAAACAGACACGGAAGTGGTTTCAGGAACGTTGAGCGGGAGAGATCAAAGCAGTAGTGGTCCCTGAAACGAACGGGGAAGTTTCTTGCCGGCATTTTCCGCACCTCCATGTTAAGCGCTAAACCGACCGCAGACGGAGCGAACGGGGGAAGATGTCGGATGCAACGAACGGGGAAACGGGAAACCAGGGGACGGCATCTCTCTTTAGTCTGTCGGTCAGATCCCCGAAAGTCTCCTGAGATAAAAAAAAGTGTCAACTTTCTCATGCCCCCCTCATCTTTAATTCCATTTTAAATATATACAGACCACTAGAAAGCCAGGCTATCATTCAGTGCCAGAGATTTTAGATTCACTAGCTATCGTAGAAATTTTGCTAGATTTCCATCTGAAATTGGTGGCTACCATTGGAGTGTTTCTTTTCTGTGCACGGTATAATATATTTGTTAAAGTGATCAGTGGCCTAGTGCTTTCATTTTATTTCACTGGATTTTGTGTTTATTTAATCTATTTAATTAAACTCATCCCAAAAGTTCCAGTGGTAAATTTAATGATATATCTATTATAACATTTCCAAAAATAATAGATGTTTAAATGCTAAAGTAACTTTTAAAGTCGCAAAGGAATTTATAATTAATAAATTTAGTTAAGTCATTTATATATATCTAGATGTGTATTTTAACCATTAGACTCGTGACGTGTTTTCTTAAATACATAATTAAATACGCGAGTGTATATATAATATAGCCTGAACGGTAAATTTATCGCGCGTTAAGAATATTATTTGATTTTTGAAGTATGATTATGATTGTCATGGGTTTTCTATCTTTTTCTCTAGAATGATCACCTTTGCGATCCCAGTATTATAAATAAATCATACAGAGAGTTTCCATACTCGGTTCTTAAACTTCCAGACAGTTTGATGAGACATTTTTTTAAATTTAATCTTGTGGCGGTCCGGTGCGGCCTAGCTGTCATAATTACATGAAAGAAAGCCTACCCAAGAACATTTAAAATATTATCATCAAATTTAAATTTCAATCTGTGAGATAAACTGGAAGATGAACAGTGCCAGTAGCAATAATTTATGTACGGCTCTAAATGTGAGAGAATACCGATTTACCTGACTGTGACCGAGCCTAGTTTTTCCTCACTGGATTAAAAACTTTACCGGTCAGTGGCTATCATCACGCACTGAAGGATTATACCATCACCTCATTTTTCACCCCTATGTCGAACTGCGTCAGTGCCATCCCATAGACTCGTTTCTTTATAATAAAACACAAGAACTCTTAGAACTTCAAGTCCGGCGATAAGCGGGAATATTTGCTCTCAGTGAAACCTCGCATTATCTGGGGCGGGACATAGAAGGACTAGACAGTTTTCACATGTAAAGAGTTTAATTACTGTGTATATCATGCTATGGATTGTCTGATGCTGAAATCGGTAAGTGTGTGGTGTATATGAGTGTGGATCCTCACAGAGTGCATGAATGACAGGAGATTTATTTTTTGCAAAAACCATTTGTTAACTTGCCTACCGGGTAATACGTTTTTCTGTATACCCGGCATTGTTCCTTTAAGTGGGATAATTTGTTAACTCTGTTTCATCCCCCCCCCCCTTTTTTTTTCTTTGCTTAGTAAAGGGAAGACACAATTGGGATAACAGTATTTTAGTCTACCACTATACCTAATATTGTAACACCTCTTTTCAGAGTAATTAACTTCATTGTTAGGTTACATTACCTATGTTCCTGATAACTATCTATCTTGGGACTGGGTTTACCTTTGTCTAATAAGCGGGAAGGGCTTAGTCGATACCAATCTTCTTTACCCCATCCTCACCTTGTTAATTGTATTTTCTGTACTTATGATAATTTTTATGTAACCTGTTGGATGTTGTGATTGAGTTTAATGCTAATAAACAGCATAAACATATATAGTACTGTGTTGGATTACCAAGGCCCAAATTCCTCATATTTGTTTAAGATAGTTGTATCCACGTCGTCTGTGTGTCTGAAGCACCAAATCGGTGTGAGCGCAGATGTATGTCTGGAAAACTGGCAAATAATTGTTTGACCAGGAGAGTGGAAGAGAAGATTGAGAGAAACGATTTGTCGTAAATAAGTCTGTCTTTACTCTCCCCCAGCACTCTGTGGAGCATCATATTTACTCGCTAACCTTTTCCTATCACTGAGCCTTTCACCATCATTCTACACTCTAAACCGGACTACTATTTCTAAGACTCTTTCTCTCATAATAAATTTACGACACCAGCTACGCCAACGCCCGAGTTAAACTAGTATTATTATGGTTATTGGTGGTTCTACTTTGGTCATTTAATACATTTACACTACAGGTCAACGTCATTAGATCTTTGTAGTAAACAATATCTACATGCACTGAATATTAGACCAAGAGGAACCTTTCAAAAATGACTTGGGGGTGAAGTAATAGCCTATAGATCTAATCAAATGAAATTTGATCAATTCGGCCATAAATTTAGAAAAAGGAAGGTCTCATACCGCGATGCTATCGATTTACTGCGAGGTGTAGAGGTTTGGAAGAGAGAGTGCCATACTATCCTGTCGGCTGGCTTCCTCCTGGTCTGGTTCCATTCTAGTCCTCGATCCTTCGGAGATTGTAAAATGTTGTCCTCCCAGCGGACTCTGGGTCGTCCTGGAGGTCTGGATCCCATACTTGTCGTGGTAGCCGATCGTCTCCCATTCTGCAGACATGGCCAAACCATCTTAGCTTGAAACATACCCATGTATATTTATTAGCTATTTTTCACAGACCTTAGATTTTCCTTTGTGTTGGCTTATATTTTAAAACAAGCATTATAACCAGCATTCCCAGCTCTTGGAATAGGTTGGGCTGGAAGACACACTCTCACGCCAAAATGAAAGTTTTCTGATCCCTTAAATCTGAAATACATGTTTATACTTTACAATCTACTGCAGTTAATTATCACAAGCTTCGTTCTTTACAAAGTTTTGTGCTTAGTGTTACAAGCGATTGTGTCTTTTCACAACATTCGATGTCTAGAGCTGTTTACCATTTATGTTCGTCATCTTTTCCTATGTCATGCTGCTTACAGTAGTGTATTTGTGTCTGATTTATTTATCGTCCTCTGCCTCTTTTTAGCTGCCAATTATTGTATGTTGTTACGGTTGTCTGACTTTCCATTTCTCATAGCACGCCCAATAGTGGATTACCTCTCATTTATAGGCATGCATCTTCATTTGAAGGTTGGTATTTTTTACGTAATTCTCAATCATTCAAGTTGGTCAATGTAATTCTACCATTCTTCTTGTAAAACGACGTCTCTCAGCAATTGTAATGTTTAACAATAATATGAGATTTCTTAGCAAAGTGTTGTATATCTTAAGATACCTTTATAATTCAGTACGGATGTTGAAACTGCAACGAGCATTGGCCTGCACATACATCCCAAAACAAAATTAAATTAAGAAATCCCGAGAAACAGTTCAACAAATGAATAAAATTGATATATCTTGTGCAGCTAAGCATTAACTATGTCTTTATCTGTTTGTTTACAGCTGGATTTGGTGTAGTTTGGTTTTAAGGATTTTCTACATTGCTCACGAACTACTCCATCTGTGCTCCAATCTCCTGCCTTTTTTTTTTTTTATCTAATTAGCGGCACTCGAGCTTTCCAGCTCTTTTGGCCCAATGACATGTCATTGCGAGGCTGGGGGGTCAGTGGACTTTCCTTCCAACCCGGTCAGGAGCTTCGCTCCTTCCCATCCACACGGGATTTATGTGCAGGAGCCGTTCAGGTTATTCAGTCAAATTTCCGGTCGTAAATATTCCTTCAAACGCTGACGCCCGGGTTTGAACCATGACATCCTGATCGCCAGTACAAGGCCGTAGCCATTCCACCAGCGCGGCTCCCAATCTCCTGCTTAGATCACACAAGGAGGATCTCAGCACAATGCACGAACTCTATAGCACCGGCGAGAATTTGAATGTGTGTATGTAGGAATTACACATTCTATAAATATTTTTGTGGTGGGAAGTATCTATTTTTTAAATTTTGCCTGGGTAGCGGCCTTATGGCCTACTCTTTACGATTTGTTTACGATTTGCTATGAGATATTTAACGTGCGCAACTTGTACAAGGGGCCTCCTATTTTTTAGCCCTTATCATAGAAGGCTTGCCTCCGATCTCACTACCCAGGAGACCAGGGGAAAGTATGACATCATTAGGACCACTGGTTCTGAAAAAAAATTTCCATAAATTATATTCCCTCTACTGGGAATCGAACCTGGTAAATTTAGGATTGGAGGCGGACGCCATAACTGTTAGCCACTCCAGTGGAAATAAATCTCAACTGAATACCAAAGATTTAAAAAAGCAGCAGGTTAAGTGTTCTTTACTAAGCGTGCGAGCATTCACCTTCGCATCAAACTTTGTCTAATGGTTAACAAAAAAACTATGACCTAATTATCTGTGACAAAATGGACGACCTCTATTGATCTTTGGTTCTCTCCGGCAGTATCTGTACATTTGTAGTACTGATTTTTATTATGTGCTGTAAATTATTGCACTTTTCTTTTCCTCTTTCTTTCTTTCCTCGTTATTCTCTGCTAAGTAGCAGATATTTGATTTTAATCAAATCCCCCTGTAGGTGATAAATAGCGCATTTGCAGGAGCGGCTGATATGATACGTCACATTTGCTTGACGTTACCCAGATTTGTGGTTACAGGCGCGGCAGATTAACACGTACAATGGCCAGCGCTATCGGCTTAAATCACCGATAAGACACGGAGTTTGCGTACTCATCCGACAGATAACGAGATTACTGTCTGTGTGACACCAGTGGGCAGACAAGAGTGATATAATCGCTTCCGGTCACTTGGTTAAAAGTAATCATAGATTTATTACATTTTAGACAATATGAGTCTACAAATGTGTTTATGAGAGTGTATGCAAGACATTATATTACCATATATAGAAGACGTGACGTTTGCAAAATTTTTCCATGTAGGAAATATTTTGAAAGTGCCACAGCCGACATGTTTGAAATGATTGGATCTTTCTGATTAGATTCATAAAAACATTGAGGGGAATATAGCCTGACCATTTTCGCAGTTTTATTTCACTGTGAATGTCAAGCTCGCCGAGACAACCCCAGACCTAGCCAGAGTGAAGACTAGCTCCGTAATTCTTTTTTGTTACCCGGACCTTTTATTGGAGAACCAGAAAAGCACAGGAAATCTTTGCATTTTAATAAGGAACACCGGGACAATGAAACTGAAGAAACACGGAGTCAGAAGATAATCTATTGCAAAATTATAAACATCCCAGACGCGTGTAAGAGAACAATTAGTCTCTTTTATTCATCTGAGCAAACACGTCTGTAGCCAGGATTGGCGTAAGTTGTGATTTACATTTCATATTTTATTACTAACATGTGAACTAACATATATGTATATATTACTGTGGTAAAGTGGGATGATATAAATAATTATAGGGGACTTAGTGTACTGGCTGAGATCCGCTGTAAAGGTATCTGTATCTAATAAGTGTGGTGTATTACAGATGACCTTACTTTGCTACCACATTTAGACCTGAGTCAGAATTATTCTGGAATATTGTGATGACTACGTTGAATGTCTAGGGTATGATAGTGATGAAGTGTATGTTCACAACAACCAACAGACAGAAAAACAATTTATTTTAATCCACAATACTTTACAACACTGTGACACTCACATACATAGAACACTCTATAAGACTATCTTAATGAGTCAAGTGTAACTTTTAAAATATGTATTAATTCCTTTCAATAATAGATATCCTGATTCAACTACAAAGTGAACCAGGAATCACATTCAAATGTAATTACAAGTAGTATGTACACAATTTATAGATATGATCTTTGTATTGACATATATTATTATTATTACAATATGTGTGTAAGTTGTGATGTAGTACTATGAGGTAATACTGGCGTTTTCAAGCTAGGTGGTTGTTTGTCATCATGACTTTAAGTGTTTGTTTCTGGTGGAAATAGTATTGGAAAAGTTCACAGTTCCTGTCATTTGAAACAAATAATTGTCCCTCTTTATTTAATATACAGTCAATTTTAGAGGGGGGTACACAAGATTGAGCTGCTCTGGCCAACGAATCTTAACTTCTGTGTGGGCGGCAGGAAACAGTCTCCTCTGCTCGCTTGCTTCACCGTATTCTTGTGAAACAACACTGGTCGCTATCTTGACCAAGGAGTATGCTATCAGCCTCTGGATTCAGCAAAACTCAGACCAGGTGCTGCTTTAATAGTTTAGTACCACAGTTCCTGAAACAAGAAGGTTGTACCTCCCTTCAGAACTAATTTATAATCTATTTCCACACTGAAACACAATACATAACAAACACAGAGTTCAGCGCGGTAGGCCAACTGCTAGCTTCATCTGAAACAATTTACACCAGTATTCCTCTCCCTAATGGTTACAACGCCTCTGCAATTCCAGCATTATTTCCTTCTATTCAATAAGATAGGTGTCATAGTACTATTTGGCAATCCCATGCAGTTTCACTCCTCTTCGACAAGTTTTGTTCAGGGTGGAGCAATATCTAGGTTTTGCCTCTTGTTTGTTACTGAACCAAACACATACAGACATACATTATCAATTCACAATCAATTTTCATCAAAAAGATATCAAATGTCTAGCTTACCACAATTCATGGAAATATTAAACAAATACGTTTACTGGCGATGAGTTATGGCACAATTCCGATCTGCCTCTGTCCCAGGCTTTTATTTAGAAAAATATGAGCTGGATCTCAACGCACTTGCTTTTACAAATTGGATTTTCAAAATGTGGCCCTGAACTGACGCTCCTAATTGACTATATTAAATGGTCTAGCCAATGGGACCATGTTTACAAAAGCTTTTGAAAAAATGTACCCTTCCTATCGTTTCTAGTAACAACCAAAATTAGTATTTGCAATCGACTAATCATGTTTCGCCTTGCATATTATTGTAGCCAATCAAATCGAATTTAACGTGGTGGCCTCATTTTTTTCTAAAGCAGTGACCAAACACACCATTATGAGCAAAAATGATCCAGTGTTGTCAGACAACACCCCTATAATATTTTGGCTATAATTTGTTAATTATTAGACTAATTGCTTAACACCTAACATATTCTTGGTCAGCAAGTCCTAAGGCACCCAAATATATAAGTTCACGGGAGCCAAGTGGCTGCGTTCAAAATATGTATTTTCTAGGATAGTCGTGTATTTGTTTTTTTTATTTTTTATGTTTAGAACCGCCACCTGTCCTGCCTTTTCGACTGTTCTGTCAGTATAAAGTCAGGATTTCAAACAGAAAACAGTATTGTGTCATGTTTCCTAATAAGCATTAAACATGTTTCCAAAACCTGACCCTCGTATTGGTAGTGTTTTTTGTCACTTTTTATTTGAAGAAAAAAAAATCAAGCCTGCATGCCTTTCGCTTGGGGGTGGCATTAATTTTATATCGCGAGACGGCGTGTTAGTGTTGCATGCGTTCCTCCGTACATCTCTCTCTCTCTCTCTCTCTCTCTCTCTCTCTATCCTAAGTCAGTCTGTCCTTTTAGGTTAACGTAGTGTGTATAATTTAATTAATGCTAGTATTATATCTGGGTCATTAAGCATCTTGCGTATCTCAAGGTTTTCTAAGAAACACAGTACCAGTTTTATTTTTAGAAACGCGTGTATGATGCTGTAGGCTTTACTATCAACGTGAAAGCGTTACAATTATGCAGGCGGAGCATAAAAAGGGATTTTCTTGTTTAACTAGCATGACGTTCTATAACACAGGCGTACGCTATAGTGACGGCACTGTTCTTTACCAGTCTTCTTTCCTTTTATTGAATTAATTCGTTAGGCTTTACATTTACTTTTTAATTTAAATATGTGGATTAGAATTTCTCACGACAAATTCTCCCCACTTAAAACAGACCTTATATGTCAGTCTATAATTCTATATACACATAGAGAAATTTAATATTAGTCCTGGTGCTTACGGTGATTCTCATCACACGGATGGCGGCTTAAAAAATCCGCACCCAGGTTAGTTTTTCCAGAAATATACTCTATGCTGAACTGGAATGGCTGCAAAAGTAAGGACCATCTGAGTAACCTCGAATTTTCATGCCTAGCCTGCGCTAGAAACGACAAGGGTTTGTGATCCGTTTGCAACTTGAATGCCTTCCCATACAGATAAATATTGAATTTCTTGATCGCCCATATTACTGCAAGACATTCTTTTTCGCTAGTTGAATAATTGGTTTCAGCTTTATTCAACTTTCTGCTAGCATATGCCACTGGGGTTAATTCCCCATCCAGTGCATCTGATTTCTGTAATAGGGTCGCACCTAACCCGATATTACTGGCATCCGTTCTTACAATGAATTCTTGACTTAAGTCAGGTAATTTCAAAATAGGTTTGCTTGTGAGCTTTTCCTTCAATTCCTGGTATGCCAATTCACATTGTGCTGTCCATGTAATTCGATCTGGATTTCCTTTGCGTGTCAAATCAGTTAACGGTGCACATATGGAATTAAAGTTTTTGATATACTTTTGGTAGAAACCACATAATGAGACAAAGGATCTCACGTCTTTCTTGGTTTGTGGTCTCGGGGCTTTCTTTAGTTTCTCTAAATTCTTGGGGTCAGGGGTCATGTTTCCCTGATGGACTGTGTGTCCCAAGAATTCTAATTCTTTACATCCAACGCAACATTTGGTTGGTCGGGCTGTTAAATTCGCTTCTCTAAGTCGATTAAACAGCATGTTCAGAGAGTCAATGTGTTCCTCAAATGTTTCTGTTGCTATAAGGATATCATCCATGAAATTTGTGATGCATGGATTATTCAGAGGATCCAACAATTTTCTCATCATTCTAGAGAAGACACTAGGCGCATTCTTCAATCCAAATGGCAATCTGTTAAACTCATAGTGTCCCTCTGAGGTACTAAAAGCTAGGTATGGTCTAACCTCAGGCTTTACTGGAATCTGATAGTATCCTTTACTCAGATCCACTTTTGAGAAATATTTAGCTTTATTTAGCCTGGCAAACAACTGATTTGTATCCGGCAATGGATCCACCTGTCCTTCTGTGATAGCATTCAGTCTCCTGTAATCTATACAGAGTCTATGTTCTCCAGAGGGTTTCCTTAAGAGTACCACACTGGAACTATACGAAGATTCACTGTGTGAAATTATTCCCTCCTTCAACAAATAGTCTATCTCTTCCTTCAAAGCTTTCTCCTTAGCAAAAGGAATCGAATAGGGTTTCATACAGACAGGTGTGGGGTCTATCAGTTTCATATCATATTCCAATAAGTTTGTATGCCCCGGTCGGTCCGTTAACACCTCTGTATGATCATCTAGAACCTGTTGCACTCTCTCCTTCTGATTTTTCGTTAAATGTGTACTGATTTTCACCTGTGCCGCTGTCTCACAGGGATGTAATGGATATTCAAATGATGAAAGTGGTTCCTTTTTCATCTCCATTGCAATGGACAAGGTCAACAAGTGTGTCTCTTCCTGATTTTCTCTTTCCAAATATTTCTTCAGGAGATTCACATGATAGATTTTTTCTTTCCCCTTCTTATCTATCTTATAATTGGTTCTAGACACCTTCTCTAGAACTGTATATGGACCTTGCCATCCAATTTGTAACTTATTCTGACTACCGGGTAGAAGAAGCAGTACCTTCTCTCCCACAGCCAAATCTCTGTCTTTAGCTTTCCTGTTGTAATAGGCAGCATGTTTTTTCCTGGCTTGTCTCAAATTTTCATTGGCAAGTTTCCAGCCAGTTTTTAAACGAGTGGTCAGCTCATTCACATATTGGTATGAGGATGTAATATTTTCCTCTGCCTTTTCATCAGTCCACGTTCTTAACAGAGCTTCGAGTGGACCTTTTATTGGCCTTCCAAATAATAATGTTGCCGGGGCCATACCGGTTGAACTATGGGGTACCTCCCGATAAGCAAAGAGGGCGGCGTGAAGGTACTGGTCCCATGTATCTGGTTTTTCGTGTGCCAACTTTCTCAGGATCGACATCAACGTGCCATTAAATCTTTCCACTTGGCCGTTCCCTGGGGATGGTACACACTACAATGGAAGTGTTTGGCCTGGAAGATCCTGAAAACTTCTTCTGTTAGTTTCCCCTTGAACTGAGAGCCATTATCAGTCAAGATTTGATTGGGAAAGCCTAACCTTGTGAAAATTGTGAGTAATGCCTCTGCCACATGTTTAGAGTCAATCGATGACAGGGCTACCGCCTCTCCCCACATAGAACAAGTGTCCACCAGAGTCAGAATGTAGCTGTTCCTTCTCTTGGTTCGAGTGAGAGGTCCCACAATGTCCACGGCAACTCTCTCAAAGGGTGTTCCCACTATGGGCATTTCCCCCAGAGTTGCTGGTGCAGTCCAATGCTTAGGTGCTACTCGTTGGCACTCTGGACAGGATTTTACATATCGTTTGATATCTTCAGTTATCCCTGGCCAGAAATAGTGACAAGCTATACGCTGTCCTGTTGCGCTGATCCCCATATGACCACTGAAGGGAATCGCATGCCCTAGTTCCAACACTTTAGTCCTATATGAAGTGGGAAGGACCAGCTGTCCGTGACCATTGGATTCAGATCCAGCCTTCCTATAAATCAGCTTGTTCTTCATATAAAATTCTCCCTTGCCTGGAGGTGTATGACATTTGGGCAACTTCTTGAAACACGGCTTGAGTGTTTTGTCCTCCGCCTGTGCCTTCCTCATCTCATCTGGATGAGTATTTATTGGATTATCCTCCTCCTTTTTAGACTGTGATCTGGTCTGCACTGTTGCCAATATCACAGGTCTCTTGGGATTCCCCAAGAAGACATATCTACACCCCAATATCAGAGGGTAGATTGGCTCATTTAGCACTGCTGCTTTGATTATTCCCTCCACATATCGCGTTTTCACATGTATCTTAGCGATAGGGAGTGTCATGGTCGCTACTTCCTTGGTTGCAGCTTGAATCTCCACTGTTTCTGTGGTGTATTGATCTGCTTGCACCAGGTGAGAACTCACAACTGAATCATAATCTAAACCTGTATCATATAAACACCTTATGGTGACACCATTACAGATTACATCTTCACACACTGGGGGGTGGTACGGTTCCTGTAGTTCCTCAGGTTTGACCTTTGTTCCCTTCTTCCCAGATTTCATAGCAGCACAATGAGGAGGTTTCCTTCTACAATGGTCAGTGTCATGATTGTTCATCTTACATTTTTACACCACCTTTTTCCTTGGTTGAAAGATTTTCTTTCATCATATTTCCTTTCATCGAATTGTGGGGTTTTATTTTTATTGTCATACCGTGGCCTATCAAACTGGTGCTTACCTTTGTTCTGATCTCTAGGATCAAATTTATTAAAGTTCTGTGGTGCCTTAAAATTATCTACCTGTTTCTTTTTATTACCTGTTACCTCTGCCTGAGCTGCTTGATACCTTTCAGCAACATTTAGTAACTCACCCAGCCTCTCTGCACCTTGTTCCATGAGAAACTTTCTCAGGTCTGGAGCCATGGACTCTCTTAGTTGTTCTATAAGGATCATTTCCTTAAGATCTTGGGTTTTCCCCAGAGAAGTCCATTTCTCCAAGTATGTCTCTAACCGTGCAGAGAACTGGTGATAGGTTTCACCTGACAGTAGTTTAGCATTCCTAAATTTTTTTCTATAGAATTCTCCATTCTTTTCATATCTTAACAAAAGAGCCTGCTTTAACATGTCATAATTTTCTTGATCATCTCTGCTCATTTTGGTAAAAACTTCATAAGCCGTACCACGAAGCCCTTGTGATAACTTTAAGCTCCACCTTTCTCTCTCTAACCCATACGTGGTAGCTAACAGTTCATATCTATTTAGATAGCTCTCGATATCATCTTCTCTCTCAACAAAATGATCTAAGTGGAAGTTCATAGCTGAGGTTGAATCTCCCTGACTAGCAGCAGCATCGGAGGTAAAGGGACTGGCACCATTTTCAGGAGCATGGCCTTGAAATTCCAACTCCCTTAGTCGTAACTCATGCTCCCTCTGTAATCTTTTATCTTCTGCTTCCCTCTCTGCAGTCAATCTTCTTTCTTCTCTTTCTGTAGCTTGCCTTATTTCCTCTCTTTCTGCCTCCAGCTTCTTCTCTTCATACTGTAGCCTTTTAATCTCTTTTTCTGCCTCCAATGCTTTAGCCTCTTTGTCAGCCTCAATCTGCAGATTCTTAATTTCTTTTTCAGCCTCTATTCTCTTATCTTCGGCCAATCTATCAGATTCTAATTTTCTTTCGGCTTCAAATTTTCTTTATTCACGTTCAATATATTTGTCACATTCAGTAGTGACATAAGCAATCATAACGTGCCCGTCCATTCCTAACTCTTTAGCAGTCTGCACAGCAGCAGATCGAAATTTTGCCAAGTCGGCCATTTTCTTAACAGGCAAATTTATACAATGTCTAACTTAAACAATTTTATCTATAAGTAATTAACTAAGGACAACCACAAGCACTGAGAGCTCAACCTTATTTATTTCCACCCAAGGATACTTTTTAATTCTTTATTATTCCCTGAAGTGAATTACAACCCCCCCCCCCCCCCCAATATATATAATAGGAGAAGATTCAAAATCCCGGCTTGGCCCCTAATATATGTGGTAGAGTGGGATGATATAAATAATTATAGGGGACTTAGTATACTGGCTGAGATCCGCTGTGAAGGTATCTGTATCTAATAAGTGTGGTGTATTACAGATGACCTTACTTTGCTACCACATTTAGACCTCAGTCAGAATTATTCTGGAATATTGTGATGACTACGTTGAATGTCTAGGGTATGATAGTGATGAAGTGTATGTTCACAACAACCAACAGACAGAAAAACAATTTATTTTAATCCACACTACTTTACAACACTGTGACACTCGCATACATAGAACACTCTATAAGACTATCTTAATGAGTCAAGTGTAACTTTTAAAATATGTATTAATTCCTTTCAATAATAGATATCCTGATTCAACTACAAAGTGAACCAGGAATCACAGTCAAATGTAATTACAAGTTGTATGTACACAATTTATAGATATGATCTTTGTATTGACATATATTATTATTATTACAATATGTGTGTAAGTTGTGATGTAGTACTATGAGGTAATACTGGCTTTTTCAAGCTAGGTGGTTGTTTGTCATCATGACTTTAAGTGTTTGTTTCTGGTGGAAATAGTATTGGAAAAGTTCACAGTTCCTGTCATTTGAAACAAATAATTGTCCCTCATTGTTTAATATACAGTCAATTTTAAAGAGGGGGGGGGGTACACAAGATTGAGCTGCTCTGGCCAACGAATCTTAACTTCTGTGTGGGCGGCAGGAAACAGTCTCCTCTGCTCGCTTGCTTCACCGTATTCTTGAGAAACAACACTGGTCGCTATCTTGACCAAGGAGTATACTATCAGCCTCTGGATTCAGCAAAACTCAGACCAGGTGCTGCTTTAATAGTTTAGTACCACAGTCCCTGAAACAAGAAGGTTGTACCTCCCTTCAGAACTAATTTATAATCTATTTCCACACTGAAACACAGTACATAACAAACACAGAGTTCAGCGCGGTAGGCCATCTGCTAGCTTCATCTGAAACAATTTACACCAGTATTCCTCTCCCTAATGGTTACAACGCCTCTGCAATTCCAGCATTATTTCCTTCTATTCAATAAGATAGGTGTCATAGTACTATTTGGCAATCCCATGCAGTTTCACTCCTCTTCGACAAGTTTTGTTCAAGGTGGAGCAATATCTAGGTTTTGCCTCTTGTTTGTTACTGAACCACACACATACAGACATACATTATCAATTCACATTCAATTTTCATCAAAAAGATATCAAATGTCTAGCTTACCACAATTCATGGAAATATTTAAAAAATACGTTGACTGGCGAAGAGTTATGGCACAATTCCGATCTGCCTCTGTCCCAGGCTTTTATTTAGAAAAATATGAGCTGGATCTCAACGCACTTGCTTTTACAAATTGGATTTCCAAAAAGTGGCCCTGAACTGACGCTCCTAATTGACTATATTAAATGGTCTAGCCAATGGGACCATGTTTACAAAAGCTTTTGAAAAAATGTACCCTTCCTATCGTTTCTAGTAACAACCAAAATTAGTATTTGCAATCGACTAATCATGTTTCGCCTTGCATATTATTGTAGCCAATCAAATCGGATTTAACGTGGTGGCCTCATTTTTTTCTAAAGCAGTGTCCAAACACGCCATTATGAGCAAAAATGATCCTGTGTTGTCAGACAACACCCCTATAATATTTTGGCTATAATTTGTTAATTATTAGACTAATTGCTTAACACCTAACATATTCTTTGTCAGCAAGTCCTAAGGCACCCAAATATATAAGTTCACGGGAGCCAAGAGGCTGCGTTCAAAATATGTATTTTCTAGGATAGTCATGTATTTTTTTTTTATTTTTTATGTTTAGAACCGCCACCTGTCCTGCCTTTTCGACTGTTCTGTCAGTATAAAGTCAGGATTTCAAACAGAAAACAGTATTGTGTCATGATTCCTAATAAGCATTAAACATGTTTCCAAAACCTGACCCTCGTATTGGTAGTGTTTTTTGTCACTGTTTATTTGAAGAAAAAAAAATCAAGCCTGCATGCCTTTCGCTTGGGGGTGGCATTAATTTTATATCGCGAGACGGTGTGTTAGTGTTGCATGCGTTCCTCCGTACATCTCTCTATCTCTATCCTAAGTCCGTCTGTCCTTTTAGGTTAACGTAGTGTGTATAATTTAATTAATGCTAGTATTATATCTGGGTCATTAAGCATCTTGCGTATCTCAAGGTTTTCTAAGAAACACAGTACCAGTTTTATTTTTAGAAACGCGTGTATGATGCTGTAGGCTTTACTATCAACGTGAAAGCGTTACAATTATGCAGGCGGAGCATAAAAAGGGATTTTCTTGTTTAACTAGCATGACGTTCTATAACACAGGCGTACGCTATAGTGACGGCACTGTTCTTTACCAGTCTTCTTTCCTTTTATTGAATTAATTCGTTAGGCTTTACATTTACTTTTTTAATTTAAATATGTGGATTAGAATTTCTCACGACAATTACCATGTGAAGTTTAATGTGTGAAACTCGCTATTGGACGTCAAAGTCATTTGGGCTGGCAACCTCAGTATCTAGAACGATGATTCATGAAGCACCACTGCACGGGCTGGTGATTGCTTTATTGATAGTTTCGTAAAGAGAACTAAAAGAATAAAGTAGTTCCAGGTTCCCTATAGAGCAGGGAATGAAAGATGAAAGAAATGATGTACATTCTAAGTATAATACTTACATTTTCAAAACAGTGTAAATGTCCCTATAAACATGTTCACCTTAAAATTAATGTAAGCTTTCAAGCTTTAAACCAGTGTAAAGGTCTGTGTGAAAATAGTCATTTTAAATTAATAGAAGTTTCAAACTTTTCCACAAGTGTAAATATAAATGAAACATAAATGAATTTATATTGTGAACACTTTTCAAACAGTGGAGACGTAAATGTAAAACATATTATATCTGTACGTTTAACCTTTTCATTTAAATGTGCTGTAAAGCTAAAGCTATTCAGTTTAAATGTAAAGGAAGTTTTATACCGAGGGATTAAATTTAATTCTCATCGAGGGGATGACATGGGATGGAAGAATATAAGAAAAGGGGGGGGGGGGCACATAACTGTGCCGGAAAATGCCATACTCAGAAGAGCGTTTCGTTTCTATTTCTATTACCAGTTATTGGTGGTACCAGCAGAAAGTACTATCTCTGGAACCAAGTGAAGGTAGAAGTGGACTGACGTTGTACGAGATGCCATCATAAAAGGGTCTTATAGACAGACGCAGAACCAACTTTGCCGTTACTCCTTGACGTTCTGGGAACGTGCGGCGCCTGAGCTTTGACCAGAGACGAGCGAGAGCAGAGTGAAAGGAACTGACCCAGCGAGAAAAGACATTACCATTGGCAGCTAAGTGAAAATATCCGCTGCCAAAAGTGACCTCCTTTATTCAGTTATATCCCATCCAAGTGATGAAATTCGTTTCATAAATATTCAAATTGTTTTCCAACTGTTACTACTTAAAGTGATTATTAAATTTTGTTATTTGTAATGTTACAAATTTAACTTCGATTCAATCCTTTTAAATGTACTACATATTTGTCTCAGTCAAAGTTACTAAACACACGCTCTAAACAGAGCTCTATATATTCTAATAATAATTCCACTGATGATCTCAGCAGGGAAGGGGGGGCTTAACGAGCTAGAATAACCCATTGCCTAAATTCTTAATAAAAGTGTCGGCAGATTATAGAATTAACGTGCTTATCGACAGCCAGCATTGTTTTCGCTTATCTGAATATCTTATGAAGAATCCAATGTGATAGAAGCTTTACTACTCTTCTATCAACATTTCTGCCAAGATTAATCTTGTGTAAAGATAGACTCCATTGAAGCCTATAATAGATTCTCTTGAATTGTGGTCACTGTTGGACCACTACTGCAAAGCAGGGGAGGCAATACCGTCACATATAACTAAATTTAGACTGAAAACGATGCTCTAGTCATGTTGAGCTTTCAGCTCCCATTTACAAAGTAAAGCACGGAAGTGAAATATCAGGTTTCTCTCTGATTCTTTGTACCAGACCTCCTAAACATCTCGCATTACAAAAATGACCATGTTTTTACATTGTTTCTTCATTATCCAGTTATAAATCGATATTTTTCTTTCAGCTCACATCATAGCTCACAAGCTTCCGTTGATCTTCTCTCTGTTTTTACACTATCTCAGTTTTCTAGGTTAATTCTGAATCCTTTAAGTTTTGCCATAACGCCTCTTCTCGCTGTGATCACGTGCCTCTTCTCTGTATATTCCTTGCTGGTTCCATATTACGAGTACATAAAATAAGTAAATAAATATAGGCAATAAACAGGCACTCATTAGACATACATGAAGACATTAGAAGACAGACAAGAAATATAAGCTTCTTCTTCTTCCTCGTTCGCCCTGAAAAGGACGGTGGTTGCGTTGTGTCTGTTTACGCCGTAGCTGTGATATCTGCACCTTTCGGTCGACACATCCGACTTCAGCACGGCATTTTTTAGGGACCGGGTTTGCCTTCCCATTTCGATCATTACTCGCTCAGCCAGACTGCACTGCGGCAGACTGTTTCCAGGGACCACCACGTGGAGGTGGAGTACGGTCTTGACCAGCTCTGGTTCTCTGGTCCTGATGCAAGCAGTCAAGAAATATAAGCGATAAGCTTACCGAGAATCGAACCGGGGACCATACAAACGGCGCTATCTCCTTGCTGTGAAAGCAAATCGTGAAAGAATGCACAGCCAATTTTTCACCCAACATAAAAGGACATCATTAGATGAGGTCATTCTTACGACACCCACACAGCAACGGTATGTAGGACCCGTGATCGACCCAGATCAAAAAAGAAAATTGGCTCCTAAATACCATCGCAATAAGGAAATTTTCGGTCATATAAAGAGACATAATGCTGTAGTCTGGAAAAATTAGTGATGGTAGGCTTGGTCCCTGGAAAAAGGGGAACGGGGAGGTGGATCCAGGACATCACAGAGAGTCTAAACTTGTCTTTGGATGATGCAGGTCGACTTGCCCAGAATCGTGATGCGTTCAGAGCAGCTGTAATGGAGACAACGATCTGGAGAGATTACGTCACATGATGATGATCGACCCAGGCAACTTAAAAACGCAATCATTAATATAGCTTTCCTTTCAGCAAGTACAGACCACATAAAGGGTTCATATTAAGAGATCGCTCCCTTTATCATGGTATCCTTCATACTTAAACTTCATTTAACATCTGCCAAACATACTCTCGGCTTTGTCCTAGATCAGGGTTTCTTAATTTGTGACCCATGGACCCACTGAGGGTTGGGGAATCGATTCAAGGGGGTCTGTGTTCGTAACCGAAAACTTAAAATGTAAAGTTTTTTTCAAGAAGGGGTCCACAACATTCATCGGACAATCAAAGGTGTCCATAACCTTCATTGAATAATCAAGGGGCCTATTGCACACAAAAAAAAGTTAAGTATCCATGTTCTAGATCAAGGGTTCTGAAACCTTTTTTTTTCATAGCTCCCCCTTCTGAGCCTCATTTACCTCTGTAAAACCTCCCCCCCCCTCCCCAATAGTCGATGTTAACTGGAAAGAAGGTATTTTACCATCTTACTGTGGCCCCCCTAGAAATATGGCATGGCCCCATGCGGCCAAATGGCCCACGTTGAGAATCACTGTTCTAGATGAAATACATTTCAGTATGCAATATATAAATGCACGCATGTCTGCTTATGTATAGTACGGTACCCACGGTGTGTTCATACGTTTAAACGCATTTTGCATTGTTCTGACTGATCAGAATTGACATCACTGTACTTCGGGCAAACCCATAGGTGCTCAGTCTCCCTCAGCAAATGCCGAACTGTAGGAATACTAACTGTTTCTGTAGCGCTGGTTATTTACATGACGGATGCGTCCTCCCATATGTCCTGTCCTGCTAGTCTTACATTGAAGCTGAATGTTGAGCAATCTTAGCTTTGTTGATTCATCGATTGCAGTGTTGGTCTCTTACAGGCGATCACTAATTCGTTTAAGTACTTCTCCCTTATCCACATCCAATGTCTGTCGTAGATTTTTAGATAGGAGAATTAAGACTTGGGTTGGTCCCTTCTGAATAGATTGGACTGAGTGATAGTCACAGCGTGAGATAGAAATACAAAATAGATTTCCACGAGTGAGATGATAGAATGTGATATAGAGGCTGTCTCTGAAAGCGAAAAAAAATTCTTCTCTCTCACCTATCTTCTACGACAGCTTTTACAGCGTCAGACAGTCTAAACACACATATATATATATATATATATATATATATATATATATATATATATATATATATTACCTATATTTCTATCTACTCACGGGCACGCACATACACGTGACGACAGTTAAACACACAGACGTGGGAAATCTATAACAATGAATATATATATATATATTAGAACGAGCTGACCAAAACGCTGATTAATTCCAAGGGAAATTTTAATTATCATTTAAAATTTCTTCACAACAGATAGAAATTACATCAAAAACATATACAAATAGTCATAAAATATCAAGAGAATGCTACAAGGATGATAGCCCCGTTATGATATTAACTCTAGGTTTAGCCCACAGCCCCGTTATGAGACAGATGATGGCCCAAAGAGTCACAAATACGTATGGTTAGTGTCTAATATTGTCCCCCTTAGAAGGTATAGACTGACTTTGACAGCAGTATCTATTCTAAATGAACAATTTACTTAAGCAGCAAATCTTGCCTAAGGAAGAAAAAATACAACAAGTGAGTGCATTAAACAACGAACGTACTTCCGTCACTTTCACTCGGTTCTTTCATCAGGGTACCCTGGCACACGTGCTTACCTAAAAAACTTGATGGTGTTCACCGACTGGCGCAACCTTAGGACACTTCTCTACAGTGAATCTGTATTCTTTGGATAAAGCGAATCCCAGCTCTACAATTACAGGTTTCTTCCACTGTTTTTCGGGGAGCATTCACTTCACCAGTTATGTGTTTATATTACTGTTCATGTCACTTAGATCAGTTAGGGTAAGCAAGTTTGAACGGGCACACAGAGTCGAAACACGAGGGTTTCCTTCATTTGGGAAAAGCTGACCAGTGGACAACTTCTTTTAACAGATAGTCTTGGGTCACTATACACTCTTTCAATACTTGTCGGAAATGTAAATGTTATTTCTTGTAATTATTCTCGCCGCTAGGCAGCATGTATATTTGAGTTTATTGTGAAGAAATAAAGTCTGGCTCAAAGGCCCAGTATAAACATTTAGTCTTTAGAAAACCGTTAGTGGGATTGATATTACTGTCTATCTCTGATGGCACATGCACTGTCAGACCAGTGTTACTTGAAACAACTCACGTGGTTAAAGATAGAAAATGTCTATTCTTCCCACAAGTATGTCTCTTTACTACTAAACGCCGGCAAGTTTGGATCACCCCAGTATTCACTGCATAAAATGGAACAAGCACATATAAATAATTATACATACTATGTATAAGGATATAACTTATATTTTAAACTGCAAGCGTAGATCTTATCATTTAACACTTCCCGTGAAATAAGTTATATTATAAAATCAATCATCATAAATTTGAAATACTTATAAATATATTTTGTCAACACTCTTGAGACATCTAGCCGTTATAAGTTTGTTTAGAAAAATATACTCGACTGAGTAGTTAGCAGTTAAATTAAATTCATTATGGCTACGTGTTTGTTAAGCTAGAAATATAATTTATTCTGCTTTCCACTGTATGCGTCACTAGAAAATAACGAACTATTAAAATAATCACTCTGCACACAGAACTAGTTTAAAATGAAATAGGCGATTAAACACTTTATCACTTCACAAAATATTAGATATACTAGATATAATATTTTACCTCAAACAGAACTACGTATCACAACGAAACTAAGAGACATCACTTTGAAGTTTTAAGTGTTCTAGAACGAAGTGACCACGTCTACTGTAAAATGGAGAATGAGTGAAGTTAGTTTCAAACTCGGGCCAATATCTTAAAATTAGACAAAAGCCCCAACTTATTTCGCAAACGAAATAATCTCCCCTTTCCGTCTATATCACTTACGTAACTGTCATAAACTGACCGAGATGTACGCGTGTCAGTTGCAAATCTCAGACACCCCGTCTGCAGTGCGGAGCGCAATTTCACACTTCGCCGGACTATCCCGACGAAAAACTCACGCAGTTGCTGCAAAAGGTAGACAATCCGTCTGCCTGCCATGTCCGACGGAGCGAATTCTCACACCCCAGGCCCAGAAATCTGGTCGGGCAGCGCTCTGACCGGGGAAATTGCAGCCGTTCTGTCTGACGAGCACCGTATATTCACAGCTATCGTTCGACCGGCAGAGACTGACATCTACGTAATACCATCACTAGTGCGATTCTCAGTTTTGAGAAAAGAAACAACGTTAAGGATGGGGAAGAAAATATATATCTCGCAAACGAATGGATGCGAAAAAAATACAGGAAAATGTAAAGAAATATAGAGGATACGGGTGAAAGAATAGGAAGAGGATAATAGGCAATTTAATGATCATAACCTATGTGACAATGTCCCATGATTGCTTTCGAAGCTAGTCTGCCGGCTCTCTCATTGCCGCATACCTCTGTATGATCAGGGTAATAGATTCACACCAGTTCCTGAAAATCTGAGGCTTCTATGGGTGTTTTCCATTCATGCCAGAGCCGTCCATTTTGGACTTACTGAAGCATGAACTGAGATTCTTAAGCAATAACTGCCCTTGTTAACATCTCAGAGCTGCAGTAGCTGCCTCTATCTACAATCTTAAGCTGGAAGTTATTGCCATGTAAGCTTCGCTTAAGATCAGCAACGACCTTGCCCTTTACTCTAGCCGATAAGCCGTATTCTGATTTCTCATCACTGAGTACAGAGCATTCGACTGTATATTTGCATTTAAGTATGTAGGGCAAAGCTAATGATGACTAGCATCTATGCAAGCTAGTATGTACTATATCTACATAAAGAAAAATCCGGGGCGCAGGCAGTGTATCAGTGACAGCAGTAAAAGCTGACATAGATCTTTCATTCATTCTCGTTGTCCTTGACCTTCCTTGTGGAGCATAGCGCCATCACAATAGCTGGTCCCCTAGTAAGAGGCGTGTACTAAGCATTCACATGCTGTTGCAAATGTGGTCTATGTAGTGATTTGTTTTACAAGATAAGGTTACCAGCTCCCTGCACAACCTCTTATTTGTTGCCTTCTACGACATGTCTGAGGAGGGATCAGTCCTATTCTTTCCTTATCTCTCCAGAGACTGGCGGGAACAACACGGGGTTGACATATATAGGAATATATAAGTGACAGGATTTAAGTGAGATAGTGAAAGAGTGAAAGCCACAGATTCCGTGAGAGAATCGAGGGCTATTCTATTAAGAATGCCTGATATCTGCAGATACATCAAAGAACTCTTTTCTCACTAACATAGTAGTTCTCGTTGTGAAACTGAAAAGGAATATTTAGTAGAAGGGTAATCTGTATGTACCTCTTGAGTTAATTAGAGAAAGAGGATTGGTATTCTAGTCGCACTTCTATCCCTTCCCTGATTGATTTAATTGTTATTTCATTTACAATTATTTTACGGCTCGAGCCTCCAGGTAAAAGAATAAATAATGTATCTTTAAATTTATTACCACATTGAAGACAACAACCATACATCTGACAAGTTACAAAGTAAAGCAGACACGGTTGGTTTAGTTATTCAAATATAAAATAGAATTTTCAAAAGGTAATAAAAGCACATAGAATCCCACTATACAGATGACAGTTACAATGGTATTATTGCACAGTTAGTGTTACATTAGGCAAGTTTTATCACTTGGTGTCAAAGTTTGTGAAGTTGTATGTTTCGCTTCTCAATAGATGTTGTTTGTTACTCAACTTTAGGGAGATTCATGTTCTTCTGGGGTTAATGTTGGCGGCTTTTGACTCAATGGGTTGCCTCGCCTCTCAGGATCTCTGTTCACAACAGTCTCTTACTTCAGCACATTTGGTTGGTTCTGCATAAGGACTTAGTCTTCACCATTAGGACTGATATATACAGTACTTTGCAAAAAAAAAAAATGGCAGTCATATTTTCGCAACGCAGCACACTCATAGAAGCAAATAATAATAAAAAAAATGTATGTCCAGAGGAAGATTGGTATCTCCCCTATCTATTAACAGTGGTTTCAGTACAATATAATGTTGCCTTCTCCAGCAAGGCAAGCCTGGATGCGCCGAGGCATACTTCCCACAAGTGTTTGTAGGTAATTGTGAGTTAGACTGTCCCAGTATTTTTCAGCTTCCTTCTTCAATTGGTCAACGTCTCTGAGTCCACTCTTTTTTAAATGATTCTTGAGTAGTGCCCAAACGTTTTCAATTGGGTTTAGGTCGGGACTGTTGCTGGGCCACTTCAGCACTATTACCTACTTCTCTTGCAGCCATGCTTTGGTGGTATGAGCTGTATGCTTTGGGTCATTGTCCAGTTGAAATGTGCACCCATCAGGGTACATAACCTGCATAAATGGCAGAAGGTGTCCGTCTAGAATATCGATGTACCTTTCTTTCGTAAGAATTCCTGTGAGAACACACAGTGAGGTGGCACCTCTTGCTGACACCCCTCCCCAAAGATGGAATTTCTGGGTATGTTTCGGTCGGTGGTACACAGGCGTTACAGAGTCTTTCGTCCAAATATTTATTTGAGCAGGTGTCACCGGAGGGCCTGTGTTAACGCTAGCTAGCACGTTAAACAGTAATATAAGAATAGCTAAAGATCTTGAGCAAGATTAGTTGCTAACAAGACATCACTGGTCGAGCTTGACCAATGAGATCGTCGATAGCTATTTTTGACCACGGCAGTCAGAACACAGTTCAGTCACGGAGTTCACTGTTAAGTGATGTAGACGTGTTTCAGCCTTAGTGCGGGCCCCGGGTTTTTTAAAGGTTGTGTAGTTAACTTCTGGTCGAGGACATACCTTACCACTGAAAGATTAAATGTTTTTTCACAAGTATGTTATTCGAGAAGACTGTGTTTTCCAGTTTTGTGGGATGTGTTCACACGGTTTGTATGATAACCATTTTTTCTATTAGATTGATTAGTCTGCTATGAAAAGTATATTGAGACTCAAGGCAAAAGCCTATCGACATTTTAGCAGAGTCAAGCAGACATGTTGTTTTGATGATGTCCTTTTTGCAGAGATCTCACGATTCATGTAACCCACAGGCGTTCTGGCCGCTGATAGCCAGGTTATTGGGTTTTGTATTTGACCATGCCTTCAGTCCCTTGGACTCTACTAATAAACAGTTTTCCATGACTTATTGCTGTTTACTTACTCATGTATGGAAGCACTAGGAAGGTACAAATGATCACTGACAACTTACTTGAGTAGAAAGGACCTGGTCTTGAACGAACATTCATTTGGGTAACTCCACCTCTGGCAGTCGCCAGTTACCACCCACAAGATATATAAGTAAACCAGTAAACACTAAGATCACTAGGAAATTCAATATCAATAAACTCAGAAGAAATATGTACCACCTGTGACGAAAAGCCGCATGGTGTGAAGGTTTGGCATATCACCTGGATAGATTGTTATAACTGTCACATAAGATTATTTTGATGCAGTAACCAGCCACCACGGTTACATAATGTTATTTGGTGCCGTCACCAGCTGTAACATTAAAGAGTTTATTTGATGCCGAGACCAGCGGCGACATAAGTTTATTTGGTGCTCGTGACCAGCTCACGCCCTTGTCATTGTGATCGTACTTTGTATCCTGTAATTATCATGAACCTTCAAAGTGCCTCATATGTGCATATGACAAGAAGCGTGCACGAGAAAAATAACTACAAACCATATCACAGAAAGTGGGCCACAGTACACCATTCTGGAAGTTGCTTGGACAACGGACGGCAACAACAAACATGGAGGAAAGACAATGCAACCTTCAACGATCATCAACGCTCATCTTATTCACACAATGTACGACAAAATGACTAATTTCACAGGGACGAAGACAAGAGACACAATCGACACACTACCCCAGTGAATTCGCATCCTTCTCCAGTTCACCATGTTAATCAGATTACATGTTACAATTGTGGAAGTTGCTTAAACATCAGACAACACACGTATGACAGAACACTCCCAAGTTTCAATAGCAACCATAGATCAGGCTCAGATTGGAGTAGCCTAAACAGAAGACACAACCGCATAGCTGTCAGGAATTTTGTAGCAGAAATCAAGAAAGGAAATTTATTAGAAATAAATAGCATCAACATAGACAACCACCAAAGATGTCGAATAAGAACTGACAACGGCTGGAAGATGGACGTGAACCAAGTAAGCAAGAACATATCCCACCAACCAAGAGTTACAACAGAACATAACAGTAATAGGCATAGATCATGGAGAAGTCAGGTTAGAAAACATGACAACATACAGAGAGACATGGTCAGTATTGCTACCCAGACAGAAACAAAGAAACACACCGGCACACAAACAGAAGTAAAAGAGCAAAGTAACAAGGGTGCATCACAGGTAAATATTCCCAGCGTAGAGCATAGACACCTACTAAGCAGTCAGATTGCCACAACGACAGCGATGCATGCAAAACACAAGATATCATCTAGTCGCTCAACCCCACCCCCACAAAACATACCAAGAGCGAGAAAAAGCGGAAAAGAACGAAAACAGAAGTGTAATAAAGAAGAAAACGTATAGGTCTGTTGATGATTGGTTAGCGGCAGAAAAGCTTGATAATCGTTACAGAGTCTTCGAACAGACTTCTCCTACAAATTATATCCTATGGCACGAGAGACAGAATGTTACTATGAAAGCTCACGTTTCTCAAATGAAATTAGACGATTACCGACCTGTTGAAATTCCACACCTTCGCGCCTCACGACCTGTCAGGAAATCCACCCTTTGTCATTATTCGTCCTCCACCTCACTTGCCTCTAGCATTGATGACATGTCACCACAACCAACTGCCCCCACGTTAGTCAGAGATACGATAGAACGATATCGACGCGAACGAGATAACTCGTCTGAAGAGGATGACATTCCTTTACAAGAGCTCCGACAACGTATCCAACAACGCAACGACCGTTTACTCCATGACAATGAACCACGAACAGATGATACACCTCCAAATGTTGAACACTCTGGTTTGATGCCATCCACAGTTAATGATCCATCACATTCATCAACTGTCCATTCGGATTCTTCGGCAACCATCACAGAAAACTCATGGCAAGATATTACGCCTGACCAGACAACACATCTTGTAGCCTCCGATGATGATACATATATTGTTCCCATGGACACACATTCCAGAACAGCCATTAAACGCCACTATTCATCATCGTCTGACGACTCCGTTCCTTTAGCAAAGTTGATTCGTCCCTCACATAAACATGTACGTGTACAGATTCGCAGGAAGCGTCGTTTTTTTTTTGGCCATGTCACATAGAGAGTTAATACGGTTACGACAGACTCCCACCGTATTGCAAAACATGTGGTTACTATAAAGGTGCATAGTCGCAGTAATATACTGTTCAATTATAACAAAAGAATGTAATATGTCTTGTAACTCTGTTCGCAATGGTTGCAGGGAGGCGACTAAAGTAATAGTCCATGTGGAAGAGGTGTCGGAGGCATCTTTGACTTTCTCCAATAATATTGCATCTCGCCACAGTAGTCGGCTGTACGTCTGAGTGTGGACGACTATCTCAAACTGCAAGGCTAAGGGAAGAAAGGGACCAACCATTGTCAACCTGTAATAGAAAAAAAAAGTATTGCATAAAGTTAGTGCTTGTCAAGAAACATTTGTGCCAGTTCCAACAAGGCAATTTCCTTCGATGACAGTCGCTGATCGTATGTGCGTCCTTTAGGATGGGAAGCAGTTGCTGTGAAATGAGCAACGTGACGATTAGCAGTACATGGTTCATTATTTTTAATGATTTTTTTAAAAAATACACTATATTTGTATGAAAAACAATGAAAAAAAATATTAAAAAACATATATCAAAGCAAATTACCAAAATATCAAAAAAAGCCCTTGTCATTGTACAGGTATATATGTGTCCTACATGCATGCCAAATTTCAGATTGTTCTATTAGATAGTTTGTAAAAAATAACATTTTTTTGTTAATAAAATGTTAGTTTTGAGAAAAATTCATTTTAGTCACCGAGTGACTTGTCTTGTCCAAAATACTCCATTCTAGGGGGCTGAATGTGTTTAAAATTGTCCAGCACTATATGCTGCACCTCCTTCAGCTTCCTGCAGCTCCTCCTCTCGCCTTTATCTTGCCTAATTTTTCTTCTTTCCTTCTACATGGTAACCAAAAAAAAAACATCCGCCATTTTTGGATTTTCACCAATTTTCGAGAGCTAAAAACTTATGTTTCCCATTGACCAAACTTTATCAAATTGCACACACATATTGTGACTGACAATTAAAACAATTTGCAATTGGCTTTTTTTGATAAGTTTAAAATTCTATTTTTAATGATTATTTTTTAAAATACACTATATTTGTATGAAAAACAATGAAAAAAAAAATTTAAAAAAATATATCAAAGCAAATTACCAAAATATCAAAAAAAAGCCCTTGTCAGTTTAAAGGTATATATGTGTCCTACATGCATGCCAAATTGCAGACTGATCTATTAGATAGTTTGTAAAAAAAATAACATTTTTTGTTAATAAAATGTTAGTTTTGAGAAAAATGCATTTTAGTCACCGAGTGACTTGTCTTGTCCAATATACTCCATTCTGGGGGGCTGAATGTGTTTAAAATTGTCCAGCACTATATGCTGCACCTCCTTCAGCTTCCTGCAGCTCCTCCTCTCGACTTTGTCTTGCCTAATTTTTCTTCTGTCCTTCTACCATGGTAACCAAAAAAACAACCGCTATATTGGGTTTTCAACAATTTTCAAGAGCAAAAATCTTGTTTCCCACTGACCAAACTTTATCAAATTTGAACCCACATGTTGTGACTGACAATTAAAACAATTTTACTCATGATTATTTTGATAAGTTTAAAATTCTATTTCTAATGATTTAAAAAAAAAAAAACTATATTTCTATGAAAAAATATTTTTTAAAATATTTTTTTAAAATTTATAAAAGAAAATTACCAAAATATCAAAAATGCAGATGTGTTACTTTAAAGATATAGATGTGTACTACTCATGATTATTTTGATAAGTTTAAAATTCTATTTTTAATGATTTAAAAAAAAAAAAACTATATTTGTGTGAAAAAATTTTAAAAAAAATATTTTTTTTAAAATTTATAAAAGAAAATTACCAAAATATCAAAAATGCAGATGTGTTACTTTAAAGATATAGATGTGTACTACATGCATGCCAAATTTGAGACTCCTCTGTTAGATAGTTTTAGAGAGACATCGTGCATTTTCGGCACAAATTTGAAAATCATAGCATGGGGGTAGTGCCGACAATATGCTTGTTGATACATCAAATGCATTTTTTATGTTATAAAACCTTGCTCAATCGATTCCTCGATGATTATTTAATAAAATAAGCTCAAAAGTAAAAAATCGATATTTTGTACGTAAAATCCAGTTTTCATTGTAGTGGAGCCCCTTAACGCCAGCCTCACAATTGTAAACAACACTTGTACGGCTGTTAATTCAAATCGGTTACATATTAATTGTTACCAGGTATTATTACACAACTTTTAAATTTTTTGGGGATTTTGTTTTTTTTGAGTTGCATGATGCTACTCAATGTACTGATATGTTTGTGCGACATTATTTTTTTCTATGTGTTATGTATTATGGATAAGAATAGAGATGTATTTTTTTTTCTTCATGTCACACACTATCACTACTTTTGAAAGCCACATAGACTCATTATATACACATCATTTACCACTTACACTATTACCTTGTTGTTTGTTAAAATTTTGGTGTAGTGTTTGTAACGAGATGGTATGATAGTGGTTGTTGTCTTGATGACAGTTGATAATAGTTCAATACAGAATAATGAACTCCACGATATACCCCAGTCTCAGAAATGAGTACTGGTGAATAATAGCACAAAGGATAGTCAGACAGTAAAGACCCCTGGTCCGGTGGTAATAAGAAGATCAAGAGCCTAGAGTGTCTTCTCGTAATAACTATCTTATGCTTTAAATAACAATGACATTCAAATTGAACTCAACAGTAACTTTATGAAATTAACAAAATTCCAGTTACAATTAAAATCAATTTATTTATAATGATTATCTTATCTTCTGTTCTTGAAATAGATAGAAATGCTATATGAATAGGAATTTTATATTTACACAATATCCAGAGAAATCACAGTGATATTATTTTACTTTACTGAATTACAGTGTCTCTGCTTTTCTGACAAAAAACGTTAACCAGTCTTTTTCTTCATATGACTTGACTCTTCACATATAAATTGATCGAATGGTCATCTGTTTCTGCACTTAACTGAGTGCTCCTTAAATGATGGTTGCCACTGTTGGTGAGCTCCACACGACTGTATAGACTCGGCTGATCTTCCCATGTAGTAGGGATACCAGCACAACCAGGTAGACCAGCTGTAGTGCTCCGTGTCGCTATGCAGGATAACACTTGGGTTCTCACTTCTGGCTTACGTCTATATGTATGACCGAAACCCTCTGGTCTTTTTCGGAAATACTAACAGGACTACTTCTGGCAAAGGCAGGCCAGCACAAATACTCAATGGTGAAGGAATACGTGCCTAGCTCTCTCTCCTTTTGTCCTCTGCGTTCTGTCAGTTCGTGTGTATCCCTTCATTTCCAACTACCTGCGTATTTATGCGCTTGGTCGGCCATCTTGCGTGAATCCGTGACTTTGCGCTGATTGGCTATTCCTTCAAGCAACTTCGGTCGAAAATATTTCTCGTATTTCACTTCGGGTAGGTGATCTCTGTTAGTTTCTAAACAGATACTTTAGTCGTTCTCATTACTTACAAAAGCTATTGCCTCTTGAGATATCTCGTTTTAATCGGACAACATGTGGCTTTCCTTCCATATCAATCTTTCCGAGATCCGCCTGTCCTTCCTTTTTCTATGAATTTTTAAACCGCACTTTTCATCATTTTCCGAACTGTTTGACCCACTTGGGTGATCATATCCCCATAATTATAAAAGACATTGTCTTCCTGGCTATATCCACACCTGGGTCTACTCTCTCTCTATGACTCAGTGAAGTAGAATTTCCATCGGTCAGTCCGTTGATTTTAAATGAATTTATTACTGCGTGGTCCGAACACAGATTTCCTCCCTACCCGATTGTTATGCCTAGACGATCTCCGTGTAGCAACTCTCGTTCATTGGTCGAGCTAATTAGCATTACACATGTTTCGACGGTGTTTACTTAGTTTTGATTACCTAGATATCGAATCCCAATCGCATTATGCGACATAGTCCCCCCGTTTTCTAAGCGAGAGATATCTCGAGCTTAAATTTGGGAACGATATCGTTGTAATCATGCCTATTGGCGGTTAGTTTTCTTCTGTCTATCCTGAACCTGATCAGTGGGATGCCTACAAAAGGAATATGCTCCCAACTTCTGGTTTCTTTGATAGCGATTTATCTTCTCTATTTCTCTGTTGCCCGTTCGATTGATCATCCAGGCTCTTACGGTTGGGTCCTCAACAGATGATTTACTATTTGCTCTATAGCATGATGAACTAGGGTCTGTGTTATTCATTTGAAAGGTACAGCCCTGTTTTGCATGAGATTTTATTGCGGGTCTCCCTCGCAATTTCCTGGACATTCGATTTTGGCAAAAGGATTGTTTCCTTAAATCCAGCTCCTGGTGTTCAGCATGTATTTTAGACTGTATGGGATATTTCTTCTCCCCTCTTGCGCCAATACCAAGAATACCCATGGTCGCTGGTTTTCCAGTAGATCTGTTGTGATACCGCTTACGTTGATGCATTTGATCTACCTTGGTGCACTCTGGGCAGGAATTTACAAACCAGTTAATGTCCTCAGTAATACCTGGCCAGTAGTAATCGGTTGCTATCCTTTGTTTTGTGGCACCATTACCCAGGTGTTCACTCAAAGAAGCAATGTGCCCCCATTCTATAACCTTGTTTCTATAAGTGGATGGTACAACAATATGCCCATGGCCGTTTGGCCCTCTGCCAGCTTTCCTGTGCAGGAGTCCATGTTCCATAAAGAAATCCCCTTTTCTGGGAGGGTTATGTGTTTTTGGCAATTTGCCAAAGCAAGGCTTCAATGTACTATCTTGGGCTTGAGCCTTCTTCATCTCAGTTGAGTGAATTTTTAAATGAGTGTTCCCTTCTCTATTCTTGGAGCCTGACCTGGTCCGGGTGTCTTCCGCAACCTCAGGTTTTATAGGATTTCCCAAAAAAACATATCTACGCCCCAACATCAGGGGATAGAAGGGATCATCTAGTACTGCTGCATTTATTTCCCCTTCCACATAGCGACAACTGACTTGAATCTTCGCTATGGGCAAAGTTAGGGGTAATGCTCCCTTGAGTGGCCCTTGAATATCCACTGTTTCTGTTGTGATTTGTTCAGGGCGCACTAGAGATGCACACACGACTGCGTCATAGGACAAACATGTGTCATACATTCCTGTGACTTGTTTGCCATTCACAGTCACTATCTCCTGTGTAGGTGGGTGATGGAGGCTATTCTGACTCACTGTCAGTTCTTTCCTATCAGATGTCCTCACCTGTAAGCATGCAGCATAATAAGGAGGGGTTTTCCTTCTGCACTCTGCAGTATTATGGTTGCTCATTCTACAAGTCTTACACCATTTCTCTTCCTTTCTTGAAGATTTCTTATCGTATGCCAGAGGGTTTCTTTCATGTTGCTGATGGTTTCAGTGGTTGGTCTTATGGAAGTGGTTTCGAGTGGGTTCGTCTTCGTCCTGCTCGAAGTGGTTGTGAGGCTTCTTGAGAAATTCTCCTTGTTTTCTTTTTGCTCCTTGTGTTAGAGAATGTGCCAATTGGTGACTTTCAGCATATTTGATTATGTCTTCCAACCTATCCCATCTGTTTTCTACCAGAAATTTCTTCGTTTCAGGGGTCATGGAATCTAAAAGTTGTTCTATCAGAATCATTTCCTTGAGTCCCTTGAAATCTTGTGAAAAATTTCCCAGTGTACCCCATTTCAGTAGGTAAGTTTCCAACCGAGCTGTGTATTGTTGGTACGTTTCTCCAGCCTCCTTCTTGGCAGTTCGGAATTTCTTACGATAAGCCACTGAGTTTTGCTCATAGCGAACAAGCAATGCTTGCTTCAGAGCCTCAAAGTTTTCCTGATCATCTTTGGGTAGTTTCAAAAACACTTCGTAAGAAATACCCCTCAATCCTTGAGATAGCTTAACACTCCACTTTTCCTTCTCTAGGCCATATGATGAAGCCAGTCGCTCAAACCTGTCTATGTAGGCCTCAATAGAATCGTCCTTCTCCATAAAAGCATCCAAATGGAAGTTCATAGCACCCTTTTGAGGACCTTGGCTAGAGCTACTGTCAGAGTGAGGAGAACTGCTACCATTTATACTTGCAGTTGCCTGAATTTCCAGTTGTCTTAACTTCAACTCATGTTCTCTTTAAGCCTGAATCCTTCTTTCCTCTCTCCCGACCTCTAATCTCCTTTCTTCAGCTTCCATTTTCTTAGCTTCTCTTCCAGCTTCTAATTCAAGCTTCTTGGTCTCTCTTTCGGCTTCCAATTTCTTAGCTTCTCTACCAGCTTCTAATTCAAGCTTCTTGGTCTCCCTTTCGGCTTCCAATTTCTTAGCTTCAATGTCCATATACTTATCACTTTCCACAGTGACATACTGGATAAGAGCATCGCCACTTAGCCCCAAGTCCTTCCCCATTTGTATAATGGCAGACTTAACCTTTACCAGATCAGCCATTGTCTCGCTGTTGAGAGGGTGAATAGTCTTACTCAACTAATTAATTCAAGCTTAATTAAATTAAACTTAATTAATGAATATTGTCACAATCTATGTGAGTCTGTCTATTTGTACTCAATGGTACTTCAACAAGAAAATTATTTAGATATTATTATTTATTATATATATATATTTTTCCACTGTTGGGAAAAAAATAAATTCAAAAAAAAATTCTAAGAAAGAAGATAGCGTTTTGGCTCAGGACTATCAAGGATATCCCGCGAACGAGCCCCCAGTGTAACGAGATGGTATTATAGTGGTTGTTGTCTTGATGACAGTTGATAATAGTTCAATAAAGAATAATGAACTCCACGATATACCCCAGTCTCAGAAATGAGTACTGGTGAATAATAGCACAAAGGATAGTCAGACAGTAAAGACCCCTGGTCCGGTGGTAATAAGAAGATCAAGAGCCTAGAGTGTCTTCTCGTAATAACTATCTTATGCTTTAAATAACAATGAAATTCAAATTGAACTCAATAGTAACTTTATGAAATTAACAAAATTCAAGTTACAATTAAAATCAATTTATTTATAATGATTATCTTATCTTCTGTTCTTGAAATAGATAGAAATGCTATATGAATAGGAATTTTATATTTACACAATATCCAGAGAAATCACAGTGATATTATTTTACTTTACTGAATTACAGTGTCTCTGCTTTTCTGACAAAAAACGTTAACCAGTCTTTTTCTTCATATGACTTGACTCTTCACATATAAATTGATCGAATGGTCATCTGTTTCTGCACTTAACTGAGTGCTCCTTAAATGATGGTTGACACTGTTGGTGAGCTCCACACGACTGTATAGACTCGGCTGATCTTCCCATGTAGTAGGGATACCAGCACAACCAGGTAGACCAGCTGTAGTGCTCCGTGTCGATATGCAGGATAACACTTGGGTTCTCACATCTGGCTTACGTCTATATGTATGACCGAAACCCTCTGGTCTTTTTCGGAAATACTAACAGGACTACTTCTGGCAAAGGCAGGCCAGCACAAATACTCAATGGTGAAGGAATACGTGCCTAGCTCTCTCTCCTTTTGTCCTCTGCGTTCTTTCAGTTCGTGTGTATCCCTTCATTTCCAACTACCTGCGTATTTATGCGCTTGGTCGGCCATCTTGCGTGAATCCGTGACTTTGCGCTGATTGGCTATTCCTTCAAGCAACTTCGGTCGAAAATATTTCTCGTATTTCACTTCGGGTAGGTGATCTGTGTTAGTTTCTAAACAGATACATTAGTCGTTCTCATTACTTACAAAAGCTATTGCCTCTTGAGATATCTCGTTTTAATCGGACATGTGGCTTTCCTTCCATATCAATCTTTCCGAGATCCGTCTGTCCTTCCTTTTTCTATGAATTTTTAAACCGCACTTTTCATCATTTTCCGAACTGTTTGACCCACTTGGGTGATCATATCCCCATAATTATAAAAGACATTGTCTTCCTGGCTATATCCACACCTGGGTCTACTCTCCCTCTACGACTCAGTGAAGTAGAATTTCCATCGGTCAGTCCGTTGATTTTAAATGAATTTATTACTGCGTGGTCCGAACACAGATTTCCTCCCTACCCGATTGTTATGCCTAGACGATCTCCGTGTAGCAACTCTCGTTCATTGGTCGAGCTAATTAGCATTACACATGTTTCAACGGTGTTTACTTAGTTTTGATTACCTAGATATCGAATCCCAATCGCATTATGCGACAGTGTTTATCATCATCATGTGTGTTGCTGTTTGTTTAGTAGGGCTAATAATTTATTTGGACAGACGTTAATTAGAGTAAGTAGTCATCGTAGTGGTTATTTAAGATATTATTTTGGAGTTTGAGCTATTTTGACATTTTTTAGAGTATTTGAGGTACTTATAAGTCAGATATATTCACAATCATGTCAACACTTATGCATTTTATCCTAGTCGGTGAGAGGATAGGAAAATCCGGAGAAGATCTCTAATCGTTTGCACAGGCTCAATTTAAGATGCGCAAGAGAGACAACATGAGGAGCGAGAGAGCAAGAAAGCAGAGGAAGAAACTAAGAAAGCAGAGGCAGAGCAAGAGACTAAGAGGTTAGAGATACAAGCACAGAAAGAAATCAAAGAGATAGAAGCACAGAAAGAAATGAAAAAGATAGAAGCGGACAAAGAGGTATCCTTGAAATGACTTGAGTTAGAGAAGTCGGGTGCTGAATCATCATACAAAAAAGAGTACGGGAGTATGTACAAGTGTGACGATACGGCTGTGCGATCTCACGTCAACTACGGCAGTATCATTTTTTTCTTAATTTTTCTCTTCCTCTCACTCATTGCTCATAATTGGCAATTTGTATGGCCTTCAATTCATTATTTTACTCTCTTTGCTGAATCTAGTAAGGGAAAGTCTCTAACACTCCACTCCCCTACGGAAGTATTTGCTAATGGACTGTCTTTATCTTGTTTACCCCTCCTCAAACGTATTTACGTTCCGCCAGGTGAACTGGGGTATTATCATAACAATACCCAGTCATTATCACCGGTCAGCGAGCGAGATTCTTACTGTTATAGGGTGGGCGAGAAATTATGATGCTGTTGTGATACGTGATCACGTTCTTGCACATTCGCACTAGACCCGTACCACAATAAAACTCTTGATTCTAAGGCAGGGGCTGTATTTATTCATACAACCCTTTCAGTGACCCGAACCCACAAAGCAAATTAATGAACAAACATTAAACAAATAAACAAACAAACCTCCGAGCCAGTGCTCAATTGCTAATGTGTCCTCATACCCTGTGCAAACTAATGCTGACTCTGGGTGTCTTCTCACATTTTGCCTCTACTGCGAATCTCACCAAACTGACCGCTCTTGCAAAAAGGATTTTTGGCCTGCCCGTATTCTATACGCCAAATAACCGCATCATGCAGGGCTGGCGTAGTGATTTACGCTCACGCACTCGCAAAGTGGCAGGCTCGTGTAGGACTATTTACCAGTGTTCTTGTAAAACCTATACTGGACAAAAACACAGTTATACACTTCGGGTATTAAACACATAAATATGAAAATGAGGGCTTTATTATGGCCCTATCACATTACCATGAAAAGACAGTCTCTTCCGATCAACATCTATAGAAGCTAATATTGTCTGTCTGAGATAGCCGTCTGAGGTGGGCAGATTACACAGGTGGTAGATGCGTTTATTGTTTCACGGGACCATCACTGTGTATGATTATCATGATAATCTGTCTGGAGAGACAATATTGGCGACAGGTCGCATCTGAACATCAAATGAGTTCACAGATGGTGTTTATGAGTTGTGCACAAGATGCTGGTGGAAGTCTGACGCAACGATATAACATCACTGTAAGAGTCACGCGTGGATATTAAATTTAATATTTTGAAACACGTGAGGATATTTTGCGAATTTGAATAAGCCCCTACCCACGTAGTGTTGAACGAGATTCGATTGGATTGGTTAATTTTGAGGAGCTGAAATATACAATGTATTTTATTGGCACACTAGTCGGAAGTGCAATATGTGATTTGCACTAAGAACTGAGAATATAGTGTGATAAAAACACAGAACACACAGAGAGACTGCAGCGCACAAACCATATCAGCGACTCCCAAAAGCCAGAAAGAAAAAAGAAGACATTGAACATAGAAATTCTACAACTATAAGTAACAGATCGAGTATTGGGCAACTTTGGAATTCACAACTAAACCCGCAATTTAAATACAAGACTGGAACGTAAAGGGGCCAGGACTTTAATTAACAAGACTGGAATCCTAGAAATTTGATCACAAGTCATAGAGGAATTTAACAAAAGTTTTCCCATGCCCAGGTGATTTCACAGAACATCCGCCATTAGAGGAATTAACTCTAATTTCCCAGACCAAGTCATAGAAGAATTAAACAAACGTTTTCTCAGGCCAGGATTTCGCAGAAATCCCGCCGTCAGAAGAATTAAATCTAATTTTCAGATCAAAGTGATTTCGAAGCATCTAATACAGAGCTTTGTTCAGTCTAAATCTGTCCAAGGAGATTGTGTATTCCCAAAATTTTGGGGTAAGTGTAAACAATTTATTTACTAATGTAAATTCTACAGGTTTCTTGCTAAGTGGTTGTACACAAGACTGGCAACCTCAACATATGAAAATAGTATATGCATGAACCACTACTGCAAGAGCTGGTGATTGTTCCTGACTAGTCGTGGGGGAAACCCGACAGCATAGCGACCCTAGACTTCGACGGGAGTAGTCATGAGAAATGAGTGATGATTACCTCACATGTGCCTAAGATGTAACATATTATCTTGTGAGATTTATGTACCTTTTTTAATTGTAATTCAGGCAAATCATTATTCACGTACTCCAGACGCAATTTCCTAGTTAACACCCAGAAGGATATCGGTGAATTTTCATCATATTCCCTGAGTTACACTGTGTGCTCTGGAACTTAATTCTTCAGAGAGGTTAACATTGATGGGTGGAGTGCGCGTCAATGGGCCTGTTAGTTTGCGGCGAACAAATGTACTTAGCAGAGGGAATTTTTTTTTCTATTTTTCTAAAGTTCGTGGTTACAAGCCATCAGAAGATTTGTGGGATTCACGCCGCTATTGTGAGGGAAAAGCATCTACCTTAACCGCCTACGTCTAAAAGATTGTGGAGAAGGCTTCCGTCATCACATAATTGATGAACCACAGCTGTAGGACTCATCTGGAGTTGAGTTTTTTTTTGGTCACATGCAACAGCAAAACACGGACATTGATAGCGCCCCGATCCAACCTCTGTGAGGAAAAATTTAATTTACCTTTCAAACGCATTTAATCCTTATTTTAACTTGTTGAACTAATTGACTATTAAATTTGTTGTATGTTATTTTAAACTAAACAAATAATTGTTTATTCAGTCATTAGAAGTATGAAAGCACACGTATGAGCAAGACTATTTAATAATTACATATGCAAGTATATATAGAGAGAGCGAACCATTACGTATAAGACGGCATTCGTTGGATTACACCACCTGGAGGATTAACGGGCCAGAATCATTGCTTATACCCTTCACAAAAGGCGATGGACCAGATAATAAGTCAACAAATTGCTCAGCCCTAAGCAGCTTTTTTTCTTGACTTCTGGAAACATCTTGTGAATGCTCCGCCAAGGTAGAAGCGCCATTCACCTTTTATCTACATCTCTGCCAAGAGTAATCGTGCGCGAAGATAGATAACATGGACGACTTACTTTAGATACGCTTGCGTTTTACCATAAGTGGACCACTACCGCAAAGCAGCGGGGGGGGGGGAGTCCGTGACAACAAGTTAAAACTCCCAATTTTCAACGAATCCGTAGATTTTATGGACTGTTTTTTGCAGAGGTTTTAAGTGAAGGCGACAGCCTTAAAGATTAGTAAAGAACTGTGAGGGTTGCTGTTGACAGATTATTTAACAGGGTCAGCGTTAAAAACAGTTTTCCAATTAACTGTGGAAGATATATTAAATTATGACATAGTGAAGGAACATTTGTTACGCAAGTACAGATTAAATGAGCAAGGTTATCGGTTAAAGTTCCACAGTGCGATGCCAAGTAGTGAGCAAGATTTTGCAGAGTTTATTGCAGACATTAAGATGTTGTTGAACCGGTGGATTGACCTGTGGGGCATTGTTAAAGATTTTGTTGGCCTATGTGATTTGATCTTGCGTGATAAGGGAATGTTCTCATGTAGCCCCGATTTGTTGGTTTTTGTCATGAGAGAAAACCGGGAAATATTTTTTCAATGGTGGACTTAGGGCAGCATTACGTGACAGCCCATCCAGGTAAACCGGTTCATAAATCGGCGGTGCCAGAAACATTTACGACTTGTGTGGCCAAGCGGAGTTATGAAACACGGCCATACCGGTGGCACAGTTCTCGTAGTGGGGAGAGACCCAGTGATAGGAAGGCAGTAAGTAAGAGGTGAACAGAGACAGAGTTTCGTTCATCCCCCAGGAAACAGCAGGGTATGTCAGAGTTAGGTAGTAGAAAACCTTCTGGTTGTTTTAAATGCGGGTCACCATGTCATGGAGCAAAGTTTTGTAACAAGCCTGAACCTCAGTCTGTGGCCGAGCCACAAACTAGTACTAAGAGTAGACCGCAGAAGAGCCAGCGTGAGGAGTACAGATGCTTTGAATGCAACGGTAGTGGCTGTCGCAGGTAGGTATAAATAGAGTATGTCTGAGTTAGACAGAGTATGAATGTGTAATGTGAAAGTAGAGGAGACAGAGTCACTAATGAAATTGTGGGGAGAGATATGACTTCTTAAGAGCATTGGGCTACTTCTTCAACCTACTGTGACTGACTTTTACTAAGTCAATCCCTTACCCGTTCTCTCTGAACAAATTAGAATACTTCTAATGCAGTAAGAACAGCAGCACGAAATCAAGTGACAGTTATAAGAGAGGAATCATAACCACAGGATATAGGTATAAATATATTTATTAAAACTAAAACCACAACAACAAGGAAACAAACTGTTTCCTCTTGATTGGTAAGACTTGTCACGTTATCACATAAACAACTCACTAACAAATGACAACCGATTTCATCCAATCGCACACATGCCAAAACCGCCGCACTCCACACCGCAAACCGTACACTTCCTGACACAAATAAAACTATAGTCTTTAAAGGGGTGAGGCCCTCAGCTCTCGAACAATGAAAGCGGCCAGTCCTCTAAGGTCACTAAAGCTTGTCAGATAATCTCCACTCCTCTGCAAGGAAGAATCACACTGTTCCCCCAAAGGTTCTGTATCCTCGGAATATGGAGAGAAACTCCATCTGGAACGAGTAATAATCCTAAGGAATAACACTTTTTTGTTGTTGCGGGTGGCCACCTCACATTTTGCGAATATAATCCAACAATGGCAGAGACCAGTTGTGCTCACTGATCAAGATATATTTCCAGCCGAATAAGTGTAGTGCAGCTAGCAAACTGGTTATCCAGGGAAAACGACCCGAGGGATAGGCTCTTCTGATAAGAGATATGAAGCCTGGAACCCACAGGTGCAGAGACTGGAAAATCGTTGGCTTCTTCTTGGCGAGTACGTTAGTAATATCCACGGCGACAGGGCCTAAATGGGTTTGCCTATGTTGCCCAGAAGAATGGAGGGCGACGGCAACGGCCCGTAGGCACTGTGATGGGCGATAGGTAAATACTCCCCAAAAATCACCCGGTAGGCTGGGCGACTGACAAGCCGTTTGGCCGGCCGTGCGATCTGAATAAACTTGTTGCTGATAATGCAGGGCAGAAGAAAATAAAATCCAAGGGCACGTACTTGTAAATGACCAGTATAATTCTGGAGAATCGTTTAGTCCCCGTCAGGAGAGCACAGGCAGCGTCGGGGTGACTAGCTCAATCAAGGAATGAATTTCAGCACATATACTAATTACCAACAGTTCTCAACTGCAGTACAAAGTCACTGGCACCAAAAATCCTTGACGAGACAACTGATGAAGGGTTGTTGTTGTTGTTTTGAAAAGGTGATGGGTGGAGAGCGGGCACTTAACAGCTGCCCGTTATTGCCTCTTCGCATTCCATCTTGGTCTACCCTGTTCAACCTGAAAATTGGTTATAATTGGGGTATTTAGTGTCATTTTATTTACTAATTTTGTATTAAATTTAAATAACTATTGTCTTTTGCAGTTGCTGGTTTTAATTTATATTAGTATTTGTCATTTTATTTTCAGTTTTGTAGTGTATATGGATAACTGTTGTCTTTGCACTTGGTTTTAATTTGTATTAGTATTTATTCTTTTTGAGTTGGTGTTTCTTTTTTTTTTTTAACCTCGTCGTCTTTCCTTGTCCTATGAGTAGTTAGTACGTTTGATATTTTTTTTTTTCATTTGTTAGTTTTTGTTGCTTAATTTCTATTTGGTTGAATGTCTTTTCTGAAGTATTATTTTTGTTAATATTGTCATTGTAACTAACGTTATATGTTTTGCTTTGTTTTATGTATATATATATCGTTTAAGTATTGATTTGCTAGAAGTTGAAGCTGAGTCGTAGACTATGCAAGCATAGTCTAGTTTCCCCCTCATGAATGACTTATAGAACATAAGCATTATTTTGTAGCTGGTCCCCCAACCATTACCTTTTATTACCCTTAGCATATTTAGGAGTCCCCTACAGCTTTGTGCTAAATTATCTATATGTTTATTCCAATTTAGTTGTTTTTCTAAAGTCATGCCAAGGAATTTAGTTGTTGGGGAGGTATCTATTTTCTGTCCTTAAATGGTTATATTGATTTTGTTATTTTTCTTTAAAAATCCTTTGCTGAATATCATACCAACTGTTTTGTTTACATTAATTTGGAAGCCCCAAATGTTCATCCATTCTGTCACTTTGTCTATTTGATTTTCCTGTTTTTTGTAAACATGGTTTAGGTTTTTTTCCAGATCGCCAAATGGCACAGTCATCTGCAAATTGCGATAGTGCATTCTTAATGTCTTTAAACTCATCTGCTAAATCTTACTTACTTACTTAGTCGTTCCCCTTCTACCGTGAGGTGTAGAGGTATCTGCTAAATCAAATTACAAATATTGTGAAAATTGAAGGTGAGATCACTGATCCATGAGGAATCCCATTCTGTTTTTCATAAAATTCTGACTTGTCATTGTTCACCTGTACAGCAAAATACCTGTCCTGTAAAAAGTGTTCTAGATACTTATAGGTTTTACCAGTAATGCCAATCTTTTGCATCTTGTAAAGAGCTCCATCGCTCCAGCATTCATCGTATGCTCTAGCGACATCCAAAAAGAATGCCACTGTTTTCTCTTTTCTCTTGAACCCTAGCTTGACTTCGTGTTCTAATCTTACCAGCTGATCTAAGTACTTCTGTCTGCTCTAAACCCTGAGTGGGTTGGGCTATGTAACTGATTTTTCTCCAGGTAGAATTTAACTATTTTGTTAACAACAGTTTTCAGTATTTTGCCTATTTGTGATGTTAAGGAGATAGGACTGTACGAACTTACATCATGGGCTTCCTTATTGGGTTTCAGGATGGGTACTATCATAGCTACTGTTACGCACAGATCTTCATTTTTTCTAAATTCATTATATGATCATTTTTCCTAAAGTCATTGTATGATCATTTTTTGCTAAAGACATTGTGTAATTAGATTGACTGGAATGTACACTTTAATTTGTTTCGGTCAAAGCTACATAACTCTGGATAATAGAGATTATCATTTAATATGATGTTACCTCCTCTTGTGTCGAGACACGGTCGGTCCATATTTTTATTAACGTAGTGTGACCATTCTCCTTATTTGGTAGTATCGGTCAACTGTTGTTGGAATGTCTGAAACCTGTGTTGAGGTCTCTGTTCATGTCCAAATAAGGCTCGATCTAGTTAAATCTTATCTGGAATGTTCCTAGATCGTCTTGCTATTCAAGTGAATAGGTTCTGCGCATGTCCGGACGCGGGGCGTCTGGGAAGTTTCTTTATCCTGGTAGACGATGTAAAGCTGTAAAGCAGAAAGGACGCGTTTTGGCGTCTCTGTGATTTTGTTAGGGATTAGGAGCCTTTTGTGAGATAGTTAGCTTACAAGGTCCTTCCCTTGAGTATTCTAAAACGCCTGGAGGCGTATGTTTTCTGTGGTGTGGATTTTCGAACGAAGGTAATGCCCCATTTACATATAATCTGTAACTTTACTTTATGTTTGACAATGGTCGATCTCTGCTCACGTATGCATTACAGAAAAGACGGTTCTTCTAATAGATGTCACGCCCCAGGTATCTTCATACCTGAGATCTATATGTACACGGGTCATACTCAGCCCGAAGGACAGTTCTTTGTTCTATGAACGTCGCTGTGTGTCAGCGATTATGCCTACGTCAAGGTTAGACTTAGGAATGCCTATAAAGGTCAGTTTGACCTGCACTCCTGGAATGCCATCCTCGTGCGATTTATGATTTGACTCATTTAGCACATCTGAACAGTAAGAGGATTTTTTGATGTACTTTTGTATTTGGAGCCAACCATATTATCCCTTGGCGCCATATCATCATCTTTAGAATATGCCAAATGCATTGATAAACTATGTATGCTGATATTCGTGAATGTCATGACTTTGCTCTATTGTGAACTGGATGTACGTACTTGTACTTGTGGCGTCGACAATAAATGATGAAAAACGTCAATGAGCAGTTCACCCATTTATGACTTCACATGTCGTACCCTATGTGTTGTAACACTATGAACTACATCACTACTATACACAGCAACAACAACAACAACACAAAACCAGATAAGACACCCTACATCTTGAACTACAATACCTGGTGTCGGTAGGGGTGGTACTGTGACCGGGCTAAAGATTTGCAACGAAATTGGACCTTTACCTACAACGTCCATGGTGGTCAGTCCCACCACTATCATTATGGAAGCATGACAATAGCGGACTTGTCACCGAAGAGGAGCGAGCCCTAAATCCACCCTTATCATTCATGGTGGCCAAAAGTTGGTTTATTCTGGTACCAGCTCTCAAGGGGGTCAACAAACCCAGACATCATCATCAGACTACAAGACAACATTACAGCTTCAACAACTACCTTCCATGAAATTTTTTGAAAGTACCCGGCGTTGCTGACAGTTGGTAATTTTTTGAAACTACCCGGCGCTGCTCGGCAGTATTGCAGTTTTCCTACGATAGAAGGACAAGTACCGAGAAAATCGATTTCCTGATCAGTAAGGAAGAAGGACAAGTGCCGTAACAACTGTTCCGGTATCAGAAGCTCATTTTCCTGCGTCACGCTAGCTATAGGAGCAGATGTTGATCAACGTTGGATCATTATCCTCAGAATGCTGATCTCAACCTGTTCTGCACCGTGCTGACGTTTGGACACATAGAAGTTAAGTGGCCTGTTTTGTTTGTGAACTGTGCCCTTATGTTCTAGCTGAGCCTTCTGTCTATCACACATTTTACACTGTTTACATGCTACATGTTTATATGTTATATGTTATTTGTATATTTATATGTTTATATTTCAGCGGGTTTCGGTTGGGTGGTGTCTTTCAGTAGAAGATACCACGTCACAGAGGTTTCTACTGTTAGCGTTTTCTTTAGGGACTGTGCAAATTTCCTATTGTGAAATTTGCTAGCGACAACCGTTGCTATATTTGTATAGTTGTGACGAGTTGTGCTTTATTTTCGTTGTTTTTTGGTAATATTTTTTTTTCTGTTCTTTAGTTCCGATTTCATTTGTTTGTATTTGTAGGTCTCCCTTTTTCTATTATTCAGTTCTATACACCATTTTTGTTTAAACATTGTGACGTCATTTGTTTGTGTACATTCTTCCTTTTAGTTCTGCTGTTTATTTAGTTGACTTATGCGAATGTTTTCGTATTGACTTTCATCTTTGTTATTGTTTACATTGACTTTGATCTTTGTTATTGTTTACATTGACTTTGATCTTTGTTATTGTTTACATGGACTTTGATCTTTGTTATTGTTTACATTGTCTTTGATCTTTGTTATTGTTTACATTGTCTTTGTTCTTTGTTATAGGTTACATAGTTCTTGAGTAATTAGCTTTCACTATTGTTACATATTTGCTCATGCACAATTGATTTATAGTGCACTTATCATAACTAACTGGTGGTTTTTGTTTATGCACTATTGTAGTGCAGTTATGATAAATAACTGATGATAATGTGGTTATGCACTATTGGTTGTGTAGTGCCTTATGATTAAGAAGTGACTTGTGGTATTATTATACATTGCATAATACAAGTTCTTTGGCAAAGACTTGTTTCCCACAAAGATTGGAGTGAACTTTGGGATTATACAAGTACTTATTTAAGTCTTGTCACTATTAAGCTTGAGATAATTTAATTAATTATTTCAGGTTTTTTACTTATAATATTAGACATCATGTCTACACTTGATTACTTTATTGAACAAGGGAAAGCCCTTGGTAAGACTGGTGATAAATTGGAAGAATATGCGACTACTCCGTATGATAAAGCATTAAGGATGGAAGAAAAAAAATGGAAATGGAAGCTGAACAAAAGAAATTGCAGATGCAGGTGGAGGAAAAGAGATTCCAAATGGAAATGGAAAAACAAAAAAGAGAAGCAGAAGCAAAATCTGAAAAGAAAAAACTTGAAAGAGAAATAGAGGCTGAAAATAAAAGACTTGAAAAAGAGGCTGAAAATAAGAGACTTGAAAAAGAGGCTGAAAATAAGAGACTTGAAAAAGAGGCTGAAAATAAAAGACTAGAAATAGAGATGGAAAATAAGAGACTTCAGGCTTAGGCTGAAGAGAAAAAGTTACAAAGAGAGGCTGAGGCTGAAGAGAAAAAGTTACAAAGAGAGGCTGAAGAAAGAAGGTACAAAGAGAGGCTGATGAGAGAAAAGCAAAAATGGAGCATGAAGAAAAACTCTTAGCTTTAGAGTTAGAAAAGATAAAATTGTTGAACACTAGTAATGCTAATGATCCAAATAAGGTATCATCTTCTGATAAGACTAATGCTAGTAATTTCAAGCTTAATCTACCAGCATTCAATGCTTCTATTGATGATATAACATTTTATCTAGACAGATTTGAAAGTGCATGTAAGGTGCATAACATAGATAAATCACTTTATGTTTATCATTTGTCTAAAATACTTAGAGGTGATGCTTTGACTATGTTAAGCATGGTAGATATGCCTGACAAGAACAACTATGAGGTTGTCAGAGCAGTCTTGTTAAAAATACCAACTTAACGAAGACGGCTATCGTCTTCAATTTAAAAATATGTTGCCAGAAACTGGAGTGGAATTCTCTGAATTCATATCAAGGATACGTCTTACTTTATCACGATGGGTTGAGCTGTCTAAGACAGAAAATACATATGAATCTCTTATGGACTTACTACTTAGAGACAAGGTTATGTCTTCTGTAAATGAATCTTTTCTTTCCTTTCTTCATGAGCGTAAGCCTAAAAACATAAAAGAAATGGAAGAATACTGTTGCCAGTATGTGACTGCGCACCCTAACGTAACCGTTAGCAACTCTAGAGTAAAAGAAGGTATGCCAGTTGCTTCGGCAGCACCTTATGGCCAAAACTTCAAACGTAAGTTTCAAGGTACTCAACATAATATTATTAATAGAAAGAGTAACCGTAATTATGATCAAAATCATAGCAATCAATCACATGGTGATTATTCTTAGAATAACTGGAGACAAGCTGACACTCCTCGTTGTTATGGATCTAATAATTTTAGACATTTCCGCAAAGGTAGTCAGTATAGAGGTAGCTATTTTTCGCGTAGACCTCAAAATCAATCTACTAGATTTTCAAATCAATATAGAGATGATAAGGACAATTATGGAAACTGGACCACAAACCAGGATAACAATTACAGGAGAGAAAATAATGATAATTTCAGAGGCAATAATGGTCGCGGTAGATCTCTTCATAAGAGAAAGAGATATCAACAGACAAACTCTGTACAACAAGAATCTCAGGGAGCAGATAAACAGGTTAATGATAATAAAAACCCTAATGCTATAGGATGTTCTTCTTTTGACTTTGGTAGAGCAAATAAATGTCCCCAATGTAGTACTTTGTTCGAACCAACTACCATAACTACTTTAAGCTGTGGTCATCCTCTTCCAGCTCTTCCTGCTAATGTTGCGCATGACGGGAGGGGTTCTCTTATACTACATAAGGGTCTTGTAAATAGTAATCCAGTCTCAATTTTGTTTGATTCTGGATGTACTACTGTTGGCGTTAGGCAATCTCTTGTAAATCCATCCTGTGCTACAGGAAAGGTCATCAAATGTGTCACATTTGGTGGCACTTTGGAAAAGTATCCTACTGCCATAATGCATATTGCTACTCCTTTCTTTACGGGAGATGTCCACGCGTGTCTTCTTCCAAACCCTATTGCGGACCTTATTATTGGTAGTATTCACGGAGTTAGGGAATGTACCCCACAGCAAATTGCTGTTTGGGAAGAGCAAAACATAGAAGCTACCAATGCAGTGGTCACAAGAGAACATGCTCTGGATCCACCTCAAACTTCATTAACTAATAATGAGGAAGTAGATAGCCAAGATGGTCACTTGCTTATTGCACGTGACTCATTTATAAAATTGCAAGAAGAAGATCCTTCTTTACAAAAATTCTTCATTCTAGCAAAAAAAGGTGATCCAAATCAGAATACTAATAGAAAGTCTTGGATTTCTATGAAGAACGGCGTACTTGTGCGTATGGTACAAGACTCGTCTACGTCCACTCATTCACAAATTCTTGTGCCTAAGAGTATGAGATTGCAAATATTGCAACATGCTCATGACTCGCAATGTGCTGGACATATGGGTTTTTCCCGTACAAAGTCGAGGGTTCTTGCGGCTTTCTTTTGGCCATTTGTGAGCAAGGACATACGAATTTACTGTCGTTCTTGCAAAGTATGTCAGGAGGTCAAATCTAAAGGACCACGACATGCTGCGCCTATCCAGGCTGCTGACATTCCTATTCGCCCTTTTCAAAAAATGGCAATAGATATTATCGGTCCTTTTAGAATTAAGTCGGCCAGAGGACATCAATTTATCCTTACATGTGTCGATATGTGCACACGTTGGCCAGAGGCTATACCTCTCAAGAGCATCTCAACTGCTGATATCGCAGACGCTCTTTGGCTGATATTTTCTCGCTTGGGTTTCCCCGGAGAAATATTGTCAGACCATGGCACTCAACTTATATCAGACACTATGTCACAGGTAATGTCTATGCTACATATTAAAAGGTCTCTCAGCAGTATCTATCACCCAATGTCTAATGGGTTAGTTGAGCGTTTGAATAGGACTCTAAAAACTTTACTTGGGAAGATAACTGAGGATCATCCTCAGGATTGGGACAGGGTTTTACCCGCGGCTCTCTTTGCTTATAGAGAGGTTCCCAATGAACACACAGGATTTTCTCCTTTTGAACTTGTCTTTGGCGCGCAACCGCGCGGCCCTATGTCTTTACTCCACGATCTTATCACTGCCGATAATATTAGCGATGAGACTCAATCTTCTTATGAGTATGTCATTGCTCTTAGGCAAAAGATCATCGAGGCATGCAAACTAGCAACTTCTTCATCCGAATTTGCTAAAGAAAAGGCAAGGCAGTTTGCAAATAAAAATAGATGTCTATGACAACTTTGTCCAGGTGACAAAGCATTCGTTCTTCTTCCGTCAAGGGAGAACAGACTTCTTATTGCATGGAAAGGTCCATATGCAATAGTCTCCAAAATTTCCGATGTCGACTATGTTGTCGATATTGATAGAAAGCATAAAGCTTTCCACATAAATATGCTCACGGAATTTCATGAAAGACCTGACTATTTGCAGCCTATTTTCCAGGCAACGGACAATTCTCAAATACCTCATGGTCACTACTCATCCCTGTCAGTTATACAGGATGAGGAAACTACTTTTTCTGATGTCAATCTTCCGCTTCCTATGGTCCCACTTCATTCTACGGAATCTTGGAAAAACGTTACCGTTTCTCCTAATCTTTCCGCTGAGGAACATCGACAAGTTTCTTCGATGTTGCAAACATTTCAGGATGTCCTTACAGACATCCCGGGACACACACATGTCATCGAACATGACATAGTGCTTACTGACCATAATCCTATCAGAGTCAGACCCTATCCAATACCTATCCACTTTCAGTCACAAGTCGAGAAAGAATTGGATGAGATGATACGGTTGGAAATAATCGAACCATCTACTTCACCATACTCTTCGTCTACGGTTATTGTTCGAAAGAAGGATAATAACATTCGCATTTGCGTAGATTATCGCAAATTGAACCAAGTTACGAAGTTCGATGCTGAACCTATGCCTTCATTGGAAGAGCTACTAAATAAACTTTCTAATTCTAGATTCTTTACCAAACTAGACGTGTCTAAAGGTTATTGGCAAGTTCCTTTAACTGAACGTGCCAAACCTTTTACAGCGTTTTCTACACCTAGGGGTTTATTCCAATGGAATTTCATGCCTTTCGGTCTTATGAACGCCCCTGCTACATTCGTACGCATGATGCGGCGAATTCTCGCATATCGTACAGATGTCATAGCATACTTAGACGATATCTGTCTGTTCAGTGATTCCTGGGAAGATCACTATTTGGGTTTATACGAATTGCTGTCTACTCTTCGCGAGTATAACTTGACTGCAAAACCCTCTAAAGCCTTTATAGGATTTAGTGAGATTTCTTTCCTGGTGTTACGGTATATGATATTAACGCCGTCTGCTAAAGGTTACCAGACGTGCAATTGTAAAGGTTAAGACATTTAATATATTGCGATAGATGTTTCAATTACTGAACGCTTCATACACGATCGATTATGACGTGTATAGCGTTGTTTAGGACACAGTCGGTAACTAAGAAACCATACCCTTTTTTACATTGACCGTCAAGCTGTTAAGACGCGTCTGACTTTCCTTCCAATGTTGAGCATGGTATTGCCATACAGATATATTTTATGCAAGTACGGACATGGGTCAGTCCATTGCTATTACGAAGATTTGAAATGATTAAAGGTCAGTACGAAAGTGAAAATTAAGGAAGGATGAATTACAGTCCATAGTATTTGATTTTACCAGACTCATAGACTCACTGTCGGCCGTTGGAAAACCCCAACCGCGCGTGCATACAGCTATGACAATCTGCATACAGTAATTTGATTATTGGACAAGGACTGATAGGATATCTACATATCTATGCCATATATTTTCAAGTTATAATATGTACCTTTGTGATCAACATGCATGAATCGTCTTGACGTGTAAACTGTATTAAATATTTGTGGACTCTATGAACCGACTTGTCACATCAATCGTATTCCAAGGTTCAATTATTGTTCAGAATCTTCCACCCCTGCATTCGCGTAATCTTACATAGAAGGCACGATACACGATCACTCAAGAATATCAAGAAGATAAAACAATGGCCAGACATTTATAACTGTTTTATTAATATCACATGGAACATTGTTCAGAGCTAACCAAACCACGCCTTGCAACAGATCCACTTGCAACAGTGGTGCCCGGTGTCTGGGGACGAGAAAACAACCAAAAACAAAAAAATTTTTTGAATGACTTTCGAAGGAAATATTTACGATCAGTTTTCGATCACATGATCCAGCTGAAGATGACGTGGAACTCAGTCTAATGCCTAACAACGCGACGTCACTGAAATTCGTGTAGGTGAAACTATCGGAGAAACTGAAGTCGTTCTTTTAAGCCTAACCAAGGGAAAAATAAGTCATTTGAAGCAGACACAAGAAATGGACTACAGGAGCAGGCAGTCAGGGGCATTAGCCTAGCTGTTGACGACCTATAGCACTGATCGAAGCAACGGGAAAGATAAGTCTAGCTGTTTAAATTGTCGTCATTGCAAAACCGTAATACTGAGTCCATTTTGCTTTGATCAGGCATGTCTATGTATTTTCATGTATATATGTTAAATTTGTTTTCCATCGTATGTATTTGTTACTAATCGTGGGAGGATGAACTGAAATTAAATTCTGCGGCTCTCACGATGCCTGAATTAATTTCGGTCGTTTCTTAGGGCAGTTAAACGATTGCACCTTTGGAAACCCCATTGAGGTTTGACATTGGACTTGTTGTCCAAATCTGCTATCGTTTGACGATTTTGCGTTAGCTGTACTGTCCCGTAGATAATTGGTGTATTTTATTCGTATTCAGTTAATAATTTTATTCAGTTCTGTACCATGTTCGTTACTATTTCGTCCATTCTCCTCTGACTATCATTTATTTTATGATTATTAAATTTTCGTCCGTTATGAGTCCTGTGACGTCATCATTTTTCGCAGTCATTTTTTTTTTGTGTGTACCTTGAATATTCAGTTGACCTCCGGTCAGACCTTGCCCTTCATTTGGTCTGTGACATTTCCGCTTATTTTATTTAGTTCATAAATTCATTTTTAATTGTGAAAATGTCTTGTTTGCGTCTTGACATTGTTTGTACCCTTTAGTTGCATCATTGCTTGTCTGTCCTCATAATATATATTAATATTACATTAATAATATGATAATTATATGCAATAATACACTTGTAATTTAATTTAATTAATTTTTTCTGAAATTTAAGGTTAATATGGGACATTGCATAATTATGCAGTGATAGTCCAAGAAAGTAGCACTACAATTTATCATAGATGCCTAGGGCATAATAATATAATATATATATTGACAAAATAAATAATCTTATAGCTACCTTTGAGGTAATAGACCCATTGTATATTATTTAATATACTTTTCTGGTACTAAGAGAGTGACTTAGTACATTGAACAATATAATTACTAGGAATTATACCCAACATTATTGGATATTGAGATTAATTGTGTGATATAATTACATTATATTTAACAGATATCATAACTATTTATGATATAGTATTATTTAGATACAATATTGTTACAAAATATTGTCTATTAGTTGAACTTAGACATTAAGTTCAGTACTATTGTGATTACTTATATTGAATATTTCTAAGTTGAGTAAGTATAATAATTACTCTGAAGCTACTATTGACTATTTTAATCAGTAATTATCAATAATTACTTACAGATAAAAGTCAAAATGCTTACTATAGACCATTTCGTTAAGATTGGTCGTGAATATGGTTATAAATCTCAAGAACTTCGTCAGTTTGCTGAATCAGAACTGGAAAAATATGAAAGAAAGAAAGAAAGAAAAAAGCTGAAGAAAGAGAAGAAAAAGCTGCATTAAAGAAAGAGGAAGAAGAGAAAAAAGCTGCATTAAAGAAAGAGGAAGAAGAGAAAAAAGCTGCATTAAAGAAAGAGGAAGCAGAACTTGAGATGAAGCAAATTGCCAAGGAAAATAGATTGAGAGAGATTGCTCAACGTGAAAGAGAAGAGCAAAGAACAATCGCCAAACAGGAAGAAGAGAATAAATTGAAACGAGAGGAAATTATTTTACAACAAGAAATGGAATTGGCGCGTATTAAATTGGAGACAGCAAGATTACAAGCACAAAGTGCTGATGCAAACCAGAATAATAACGCACAAAATGGATCATCATCCAGCCAACCTAAACACTTCTACAACTTTAAATTACCCATTTTCAACTTGAACGTCGACGACCTTTCATCGTTCCTGGCACGTTTTGAACAGACTTGCAAATCTAACCATTTGCCTGAAGAGTCATGGGTACTCAAATTAAATGAATTCTTGGTTGGAGAACCACTGACAGCTTCTCAAAATGCTGACCCATCAATAGCAAATAACTACGGTGCTATTAAGTCCTTGCTTTTACGAAGGTTTCACCTGGACGAGGAACACTGTAGGTTGAAATTTAAGGGAATTTTACCTGAATCTCCAAGGGATTTTGCAGGATTCATTGCGAACATACGCAATACATTTAATAGATGGGTTGAACTGGCAGAAGTCAACAAATCATACGACAAATTAGTTGATTTACTACTGCGGGATAAGGTATTATCTTCAGTTAGCCAGCCATTTTTTGCATATTTGCAGGAGCGTAAACCAGGTACTATGGATGAGTTAGAAAAAATTTCTTTAAACTACTGTTCGGCACATCCGAATGCAACCATTTCTAACTCCTCATTAAGAGAACCTCTACCTGTGGCGTCTAATATGGCCTACAATCATAATAACAAACAAAGACATCACAGTGTAGACAGAAGCAGGTTCCAAAGAAATCACAATGTTAACTTTCAGAAGGGACATAATAATGATTTCAACAATAAAAATGAGTTCAACAGAGGTAGATCACGAGATAGAAATTATTCACCTCAAACAAACTACCACAATGGTCAACATAACACTCATTATAATCGATCACATACTCCCAATAATAATAGTAACTGGAATGGTAATAATCATGGCTCGAGACATCGAGATAATAGTTACTATAGAGGACGACGAGATAATTCTAACAATTATACTCGGAATCGATCTCATTCTCGGGGATCATCTCATTACAACCATAATACAGGGGCGGCAGTTACAAATAATACTACCCCTATAGCTCAGGTCCCACTTGACAATAATACAACACAGTCTTCTGCTGCATGTTTTGCTATTAATTATAATGTGGCAAATAGTTGCCAGCAATGCAATCTTATTTTTCAGAAGGCGAAAGAAACAGTGCTTAACTGCGGACATATTATACCACAGGTAGGTCTTGCAGTCAACGATGGAACAGGCCTATTAATTTTTAACAGAGGATTAGTTAATGGATCCGTCGTCTCAGTGTTGAGGGATTCGGGATCCACAACGATTGGTGTACGACAGTCGCTGGTACATCCCAGCTGTGCAACGGGGGAATATGTCCGTTGCATGACTTTTGGTGGAACAATAGAGTTTTACCCCACAGCTATTATTCATGTTAACACTCCTTTTTTCACAGGGAACGTAAAAGTATGTATGCTAAAAAAGCCTATAGCTGATTTGATGGTCGGTCGTATACACGGCAGTAAAGATTGTACTCCAGATGAGATTATAGAATGGGAGAAACATAACCTATGCACTGGAAACGCCGTGACGACTAGAGCGCAGACTCAACTCATGGAGAAAGTTGATGATAATAAAATGGATGCAGACAACCAAGAGGAATTTGTAGTCAATTCACCTATTGACAGGGAAACATTTGCAACCAAACAAAAAGAGGATAAATCTTTAAAAAAATTTTTTAAGTTGGTTGATAAAGTTGACAATCTATCCTCAGGTAATAATAACAAACATTGTTTTGTTATTAAAAATGACATATTGATTAGATGTTTTAATGACAAATCACAAATGAAACAACAAGTTATGGTCCCATATACTTTTAGACGGTACATTCTTCAACATGCACATGACTCACATTGTGCTGGACATATGGGATATACTCGAACACGATCTCGAGTACTGTCTTCATTCTTTTGGCCAGGGGTGTCAAGAGATATTTCGCAGTATGTACGTTCCTGTACTACATGCCAAGAAGTGAAAGCACGTGGAGCTTTTCACACGGCGCCTATTCAGGCTTGCGATATCTCAGTGAGACCTTTTGACAAGATGGCAATAGACATTATTGGTCCATTGCTACCATCGGCCAGAGGACATAGATTCGTCCTTACGTGCATTGATTTGTGCACACGATGGCCAGAAGCTATCCCATTAAAGACCACCACTACCACAGATGTAGCTGATGCACTACATCTCATCTTTTCTAGAATAGGGTTTCCTAGAAAACTTTTATCAGACCATGGGTCACAGTTTATATCTGACACCATGAAGGAAGTCATGAAAACTTGGGACATTGATAGGAATTTAAGTAGTATTTATCATCCGATGAGTAATGGTGCGGTTGAAAGACTTAACCGTACACTTAAACAACTACTACATAAGGTTACTGCTAAGCACCCTCATGACTGGGACAGAGCACTCCCAGCTGTTCTATTTGCTTATCGGGAGGTACCGCATGAACAAACTGGCTTCTCTCCCTTTGAATTAGTTTTTGGTGCTCCCCCAAGAGGTCCTATGGGACTAATAAAAGACTTATTAATTGACGACGAGATGACTCAGGACACTCAGTCATCTTACGAGTACGTGATTAATCTTCGGAAGAACATTATTGAGTCTTGCCAGTTGGCAACAGCTTCTTCTGAGGCTGCAAAAGCTAAGGCTCGATCTCTACAAAATAAGTCTCGACGATTACGCCAATTATTCCCAGGCGACGAGGCTTATGTGTTACTTCCTCACAATAACAATAAATTATTGATATCTTGGAATGGTCCTTACAAAGTCATTGATAAAATTTCCGACGTTGATTACGTCTTAGATATCAAGGGACACAAAAAGATATTTCATATTAACATGCTCAAGCAATTTCATACACGTCCTGAACACTTACAGTCAATTTTTCATGAACTAGATGACAACACAGTATCCACTTGTCATTATACTAACTTATCTGTCATCCAGGAAGAAGAATCTTCTTTTCCTGAGGTACAGTTACCGTTACCTGTACCAGTAGTTCAACCTACTGAATCTTGGCGGGATGTAACCATCTCTTCAACGGTTACACCGCAACAGCGTCTACAGATTGCTAATCTATTACAATCTTATCCAGATGTGTTGACCGACGTCCCGGGTCGCACATCGGCTATCAGTCATGACATTACTCTCAATGATGATACACCTATTCGTGTACATCCCTATTCTGTTCCTTTACATTTCCTTGCTAAAACTACTAAGGAACTTGAACAGATGTTGTCTCTGGGAATCATTGAGACTAGTAATTCGCCATTCTCTTCTCCATTAGTGATTGTCCGGAAGAAGGACAATAACATCAGACTATGTGTTGATTATAGAAAATTAAATGCTAAGACTATAGTTGACAGCGAACCACATCCACTTATCGACGACTTACTGCCACGTCTATCCAACGCAACTATATTTAGTAAGATAGACTTAACTAAAGGTTATTGGCAGATACCACTGACCGAAAAGGCTAAGTACTACACCGCATTTTCCACTCCACAAGGTCTATACCAGTGGAATGTGATGCCTTTTGGGCTTGTTAATGCGCCAGCTACCTTCATTCGCCTGATGCGACAAATTTTATCAGGTAGACCAGACGTTATTACATATATTGACGACATATGCTTGTTTAGTTCGTCGTTTGAGGAACATGTTTCGGGACTTAGATATGTTTTTGACACTCTAAGGAATTATCATCTAACTGCTAAACCTACAAAGGTGCAAATCGCGTGTAATGAGATAACCTTTTTGGGACATATCATTGGATCGGGATATATCCGAACGTTACCTAGTACAGTCTCCAAAATTCTAAACATAGCAGTTCCTCAGACGAAGAAACAGGTCAGGAGTTTGTTAGGACTTGTTCAATATTACAGTAGATTCATACCAAACTTGTCATCCATCACGGCTGTATTGTCTTCATTGTTAAAAAAAGATATGCCGGTGAAGGTGACATGGACTGGTACATGCAATGAAACTTTCAACAAAATTATAAATTTGTTCTCACATGAACCAATTTTAAGACTTCCCGATGCTTCCAAAAGATTTTTCTTACGAACAGATGCTAGTAACTACGGCATTGGTGCATGCCTGCTCCAGAACCATGATGGCATTCTACACCCCACCTTATATATATCAAGAAAGCTGAAGCCGGCAGAAACGAAGTATTCAACAGTCGACAAGGAACTTTTATCGGTGATCTGGGCAATAACGAAGCTGGAAAAATTCTTACTCGGTGCTCCCTTTACCATACAGACGGACCAACGTGCGGTCGCATCCTTGCGTCGATCCAACCACAGAAGCCAAAAACTTGCCAGATATTCAATCATCCTACAGCCATTTGAGTTCTCCATTGAACATATTCCTGGCACTGAAAATTGTGTGGCAGATGCATTGTCACGTAATCCTATTGACGACGAATAATCAATATTGACACTCTTAAACTACATCAATCAGAACTACATTGGATTGAACGAAGTATCAACTATAAAGGAACTAACCTTGCCTTCAATTTAAACTTTATAAACACTATATGCATCACAGAATTGAATTAAAAGACAATCAAGGTATATATAGACATTCAAACTTCGTCTAACGTCCATACACGAGATATGAATACTCTTTGAACAATCATGGACTAATGTCTGACGACAAACCGAACTGATGTTCCTGTGTATACTTAATTCTTGGATGCTGGGATAAATGACATTTCTTTCCAACGTAAACGTTTGAACATTTTTGCCTAAAAGAATTCATCAGGATCAAGACTACGGATGGATCATCATATCCTATACTAATTAATTAGTTAACTTAACTTCTTAATTGAATTATTATCAATAAAATGAAATGTGAGAAAAAAATGAAATGAAAGAACAAAAAAAAAGAGAACGAAATACTAAAAGAAGAAATTATGAAAAGAGAAAATAAATCTCACACAAGTATTAGATTAATAATTTTTTTTTAATGTACCTATACATTATTTAGTTAGTTAAATTAGATAGTTATTATTCACTAACACTTAACACACACAATTAAGTTAAAACTTATATTCGAATTTCTTTCTATTTCTTCTTACTTAGTTTGTCTTTTCTTCTCTCATAACATCGCGTTACATTAGAACCTTAATAATTTAACTCTTAATTTAATTAATTAATTTAATTTTAATTAGTCAAATTAATTCCTATATGACATACTAATACGACAGACCTTACTTTAATTTAATTTTATCATTCACTATTAACATTGGACATTTATTTAGTTGATATAATGATATGTATAATATTGATATATAATGTGATTTATGATTAGATGACTATGACAAATAGTTAGTTGACACGACCGCAACACGGTTCTACTCAGAACATCGTCGGCCATATGTCACAATTGTGTTAAATTTTTTTGAAAAATTGTTAAGTCGGATAGATATTGAAAAAAAATCTATCGATTTTTTTTTCCCCGGTGTACAGGGAATTGTTACGGTATATGATATTAACGCCGTCTGCTAAAGGTTACCAGACGTGCAATTGTAAAGGTTAAGACATTTAATATATTGCGATAGATGTTTCAATTACTGAACGCTTCATACACGATCGATTATGACGTGTATAGCGTTGTTTAGGACACAGTCGGTAACTAAGAAACCATACCCTTTTTTACATTGACCGTCAAGCTGTTAAGACGCGTCTGACTTTCCTTCCAATGTTGAGCATGGTATTGCCATACAGATATATTTTATGCAAGTACGGACATGGGTCAGTCCATTGCTATTACGAAGATTTGAAATGATTAAAGGTCAGTACGAAAGTGAAAATTAAGGAAGGATGAATTACAGTCCATAGTATTTGATTTTACCAGACTCATAGACTCACTGTCGGCCGTTGGAAAACCCCAACCGCGCGTGCATACAGCTATGACAATCTGCATACAGTAATTTGATTATTGGACAAGGACTGATAGGATATCTACATATCTATGCCATATATTTTCAAGTTATAATATGTACCTTTGTGATCAACATGCATGAATCGTCTTGACGTGTAAACTGTATTAAATATTTGTGGACTCTATGAACCGACTTGTCACATCAATCGTATTCCAAGGTTCAATTATTGTTCAGAATCTTCCACCCCTGCATTCGCGTAATCTTACATAGAAGGCACGATACACGATCACTCAAGAATATCAAGAAGATAAAACAATGGCCAGACATTTATAACTGTTTTATTAATATCACATGGAACATTGTTCAGAGCTAACCAAACCACGCCTTGCAACAGATCCACTTGCAACACCTGGGTCATCGTGTTGGTCATGGTCTTTTAAAGACAGAGGACCACAATGTTTCAAAAATACTTAACATTTCTGTCCCTAAGACGAAGAAACAAGTGCGGAGTCTCTTAAGTTTGATCCAATTTTACGGACGATTCATTCCGAATCTGTCCTCCATTATGGCACCGCTTTCTACTTTATTGAAGAAAGGATCGCCTAATCTGATCCGCTGGTCTCAAGAATGTCAATCCTCATTGGACCAGGTTAAAACTCTATTTTCATCTCCACCTATCCTTAGGTTACCTACTATTGAGAAGACTTTTGTTCTTCGAAGTGACGCCTCGTCAACTGGGATTGGGGCAGCACTTATGCAGGAGTATTCGGATACTCTGCATCCAGTGATGTATATCTCTAGGAAATTAAATGCGGCAGAAAAGAATTACTCGGTTTTAGACCGTGAATTATTAGCTATGGTATGGTCTATTCTGAAGTTACAAAGATTTCTTCTAGGCGCACATTTCATTGTGGAAACCGACCAGAAAGCACTTACTGCTATTCAAAGCAAAAACTTGAAGAGCTCGAGGTCTACTCGATATGCCATAGCTCTTCAACCATTTCATTTCACGGTGCGAGCTATACGTGGTTCGGATAATGTGATGGCAGACATTCTGTCCAGGTGCCCACACGATTCCACATAATTCTTCTGTCATATATATTTCCTGATATACAGTTCAATACTATAATGACATATTAGCACATATTTTCTCACTTTTTGGGAATTTATAACGTTGTACCATGTAATTTCCTTTTTTCTGTTACCAATTTGATTATAACAGAAGAAGGCTTAGTTAGCGATATACGGGCCAAAAGATCACATGGCCACATTTAGATATTATATTTTAATGATTGTATTAAGAGATTTAACATTTGTCTTAAAGATTTGTGTTATTGATATTTTCGAAGCACATCATTGAAGTCTGCGAGATTTTGTACATTGTGGAACTTTGAAATTATCAAGTCCTGTCCTAGATTGGGAGCGGATGATGTCCACATCTTCTTGTAGCGATTGTATTTATGTCTACGAGGAAAAGCACATGTATTAGTAATGATTAATAATGCATTATTTAATGTACTATTTGTTTGAATATGTGTAATAATATATTGCGGTAGATTGGTATATTACACCGCTGTTTGCACAACACTTCATTGTATAACACAATATATAATAATATATTTAATTTCATAGATTTGTATGAGTATAATTTGTATTTCATTATGATATTGCCATCACTATGGCGTGTGTTGGTGGCACCTTCCTGGAATATATACGCGTATACTTAGGTAAATTTTTGTTTCTCTAAAGATCTGAGATATAATCTCAGTTTCGCTCCATGCGTCGAGCAAGCCTCATTTTTTAGGCAATATATCCGCGCATTATACGTGCGTTAGGAGCCTAAAGTTTTTCCCGGCTCCAGGATTTTTAAAAAAAATGTTTCATTTTTTTTCCCGGGAGGGTGCGGTAATGTTACGCACAGATCTTCATTTTTTCTAAATTCATTATATGATCATTTTTCCTAAAGTCATTGTATGATCATTTTTTGCTAAAGACATTGTGTAATTAGATTGACTGGAATGTACACTTTAATTTGTTTCGGTCAAAGCTACATAACTCTGGATAATAGAGATTATCATTTAATATGATGTTACCTCCTCTTGTGTCGAGACACGGTCGGTCCATATTTTTATTAACGTAGTGTGACCATTCTCCTTATTTGGTAGTATCGGTCAACTGTTGTTGGAATGTCTGAAACCTGTGTTGAGGTCTCTGTTCGTGTCCAAATAAGGCTCGATCTAGTTAAATCTTATCTGGAATGTTCCTAGATCGTCTTGCTATTCAAGTGAATAGGTTCTGCGCATGTCCGGACGCGGGGCGTCTGGGAAGTTTCTTTATCCTGGTAGACGATGTAAAGCTGTAAAGCAGAAAGGACGCGTTTTGGCGTCTCTGTGATTTTGTTAGGGATTAGGAGCCTTTTGTGAGATAGTTAGCTTACAAGGTCCTTCCCTTGAGTATTCTAAAACGCCTGGAGGCGTATGTTTTCTGTGGTGTGGATTTTCGAACGAAGGTAATGCCCCATTTACATATAATCTGTAACTTTACTTTATGTTTGACAATGGTCGATCTCTGCTCACGTATGCATTACAGAAAAGACGGTTCTTCTAATAGATGTCACGCCCCAGGTATCTTCATACCTGAGATCTACATGTACACGGGTCATACTCAGCCCGAAGGACAGTTCTTTGTTCTATGAACGTCGCTGTGTGTCAGCGATTATGCCTACGTCAAGGTTAGACTTAGGAATGCCTATAAAGGTCAGTTTGACCTGCACTCCTGGAATGCCATCCTCGTGCGATTTATGATTGGACTCATTTAGCACATCTGAACAGTAAGAGGATTTTTTGATGTACTTTTGTATTTGGAGCCAACCATATTATCCCTTGGCGCCATATCATCATCTTTAGAATATGCCAAATGCATTGATAAACTATGTATGCTGATATTCGTGAATGTCATGACTTTGCTCTATTGTGAACTGGATGTACGTACTTGTACTTGTGGCGTCGACAATAAATGATGAAAAAGTCAATGAGCAGTTCACCCATTTATGACTTCACATGTCGTACCCTATGTGCTGTAACACTATGAACTACATCACTATTATACACAGCAACAACAACAACACAAAACCAGATAAGACACCCTACATCTTGAACTACAATACCTGGTGTCGATAGGGGTGGTACTGTGACCGGGCTAAAGATTTGCAACGAAATTGGACCTTTACCTACAACGTCCATGGTGGTCAGTCCTACCATTATCATTATGGAAGCATCACAATAGCGGACTTGTCACCGAAGAGGAGCGAGCCCTAAATCCACCCTTATCAGCTACTTTCCATGCTTTTGGTATCTTTCCCAAGTTCCAGATTTTGGTTATGAAGGGAAGTTATTACGTTTATAGTTTTTTTTGGTACTTTCTTAAGGATTTTCTAACTAAGTATATCATGCCCTGAGGCAGTATTAGATTTCTCTTTTATTGCACTAGCTACTTCTTCCTCTGTTATATTAGCTTCTAAATAGTTTATTTCAACTATCTGGTCTGGTAATTCATTTAAAAACTGTATCTTAAGTCTTTCTCTTCTCTCATTTTCTTCCTGTTCAAGACTACTTTTTGCACTGACTTTATAGAAATATTCGGCAAGGGCATTAGATTTTTCTTTGTTTGTGTCTGCTCTCTTTGGTAGTTTGATTGTTAGCATTATTGTTTTCTTATTGTTCCCTTTGATTGCCTTAAGTTTATTCCATACTTCTTTAATTTGAGTGCTAGGTTTAAGTGACTGACAAAACTCCTTCCAGTGAGTTTCTTTGACTTTAAATATTATTCTGTTAGGTTCATTCCTAATATGTTTATACTCATCATAGTTTTCTTCTGTTCTGTTATATCTATATTTTTGTAAGGCCATTTTTCTTCTCTCATGAATTTCTGCACAGATTTTACTCCACCAGGCAACTGGTTCTTTATTCCACCGAGTTTTTCTTTTCTTATTAATGTCAATTATTGGTTTTAGGTGCTGTGGCATATTTTTATTTGGTATATATTGTATTGCTATTTTAAGAATTTCATTGGTCAGTGTTTCTGCCCACAAGTCAGTATCATCTGATTCCATGTCTTTATATTCCATCACCTTCAGCTCTGATTGGAAGGCTTCCCAGTTTGCTTTTTTATAGTTGAAAGTCGGTTTCTCTGGTCCTGGGTTTGGGATGACGTTTTCATGCATGGTTATTACAATAGGCAGATGATCTGAGTTTGTGTCTTGTAACACTTCCCAATTTACATTCGCTAGGTTGTTAGTTGCTGAGTCTGCCCTGTTAGCTTGTGGATTAATCCTAGTTGCAGTTCCATCATTTAGTATTAGCAGGTCATTATTTTCTATAAAGTCAAGTAGGCGCTTTCCTGCATTGTCTGCATATTGTCCACCCCAAGCATAATGATGGGAATTACGATCGCCTACTATGACTGTTTTGGGGCCCAGTCTGGTGCTTATGGCGAATATTTCTTCATCTTTAACTGTACCATTTTTAGCGTATACATTTAAAACTGTTAGATTGTTTGGTTCAGCTGCTATAGTGACCTGGATACCTTCTATGTTGGTTGTATCAAATACTCCCCAGTCTATAATTTTAGATGTTTCGTTAACTAAGACTGCGACACCCCCTCCTCTACCTTCTTTCCTATCGTGTTAGGTATCTTAAAGCCCTTACAGCTATATCTACTATTTGGGTTTAAAAGTGTCTCTTGAGGAGCATATATAGTATTAGTTCCTCCTGTCTCTGCAAGTGGGAGTGCAAAATTCTTTTTGATCCCCTACAAGTCCACTGTACAATTCTACACCATTTCTTACTATTTTTTATATTACCTAGTATCCTTTTTGTTATGTTTTAAAACTATCAAATTATCTCTTATTCTGTGTTGGCCCTATCAGTTGCCTGAGGCGTTACTCTTTGTGGTGATTTATTGATGTACTCTTGAGCCCATTATCTACCATGTTCTCAAGAAATTCCTCATTCAGGTTTGTCATTTTGTCTCTAATTTCGTTCTACTAAGTATGGTAAAAGTACCTCAACTTGTTCTTTTATAGATTCTTCTAGGTTGCTTTTATTTTCCTGTAGTACTATGTTCTTTTTGACTACTTTCCTATTTTCAGCTGTTATGATTGTTCTTTCTATTTCAATCCTTTTGAGTACATTTTTATTTTCCTCTTTAAGCTGAACTATTTTTGCCAAATCTTTTGCAATTGCCTGTTGTATTATTTTCATTTCTTCTAGCACCTGTTTTGCTACACTGAGGCTGAGATCAGTCTCTTCGATTGCGTTCTCATGATTGTTTACTGTTTTTTCTTTATCTTCTTCTTTCTGTATTTTTTCTCTTACTTCTTTAACTTCCCTAGATATTTGTTTAATTTCTTCTAGTACTGCCTCTGCACTTTTCAGCGCATTCTTACATTCCAAGGATGTAGCTGAACCATTTGACTGATTTTTTTGCACGTTTTGTTACTTTCTTCCTTGTTCTCTCTTTCTTTAGCCAATTGTGTTTTAATCATTTTAACTTCCTCTTGCACATTCTTGATTTCTGTTATTACTTTAGTGTTCGTATATGTCGTGTTTTCCTTCAAATCCTTAATGACAGTTTTGAATGGAGTTTTTGTTGTTATTGCCTCTTTAAGAGCTTGTTTAGTTTGTTGAAAACCAGGGCAACCCTGAATCTTGGCGCTGTGGTTCCCTTTGCAGTTAATGCATCTTCTGTTCTCATTAGCTTTTTTTGTAGTCAGTAACTGACTTAGCTTTTTCGCACTGGTTATATGGGTGTGCTCCGCGGCACAGTACATGCATACTATCTTGCCTTTGCAGCTGTTTCGGCCATGGCCAAATGCTATGCAATTGGAGCACTGCAGTACTGGAGGAACGTTGGTGTCTGTGTTCTTCGTTGTTTTTCCAAATAACAATGTCTTGGATGTTTCTCCCCCATCTGTTGTTATGATTACCACAGGTGTTTCCACGTAGCCTTTCACTTTAACCCTTTCTACATGCACCAGTTTTATGCCTGGGTTCTGCTCGGCCGGGCTGTTCAAAACTTCCTGATTTGACAGAGTGGTTTTTATTCCCTTAATGACACATTTGTTTGTTTCTTTTGAAATTTTTTTTTGTACTTTTATGCTGTGGGCCAGTTGGATCACTTTAGGGTTTTCTAGTATTTCTTGTAATTAGGTTTTTTGCTTTCTCTGTGTAATTTAATGTGATCATTACTCCACATGTTTGTTTTTATATTTTTGCAATGCATTTTTTATCAATTATTTTTTCCAGGATGGCCAGGATTTTGTCGTCCGGGAGAGCTCTAAGCGTGGCTTCTGTTCCAGCTATTTGTGTATTTTAAACTCTTTTTAGGGTTTCCTTGCAGTTGGAGTCTTCTTTGTTTTCTCCTCCTCTGGTTTCCTGACTTCTTTTGGTTGCGTTTTTCTGGGTGTCCAGTTTGTCATCTTCACTGAGTCCTGTCTTTTTGTTAGCTGTCCTGGTTCCTGAGTTTTCGCCTTTGTTGTTTAGGCTTATTGTTGTTTTTACATTTGAGCCTCCTTCCAGTTTTTTCCTGATTGTCTCTATCATGTCTTTTATTTCTGTGTTTCTGACTTCCGGGTTCGTGGTCCTGTTCTTTTCTGTCAGGATTGTATTTTGTCCTTTTCAGGTGTCTTGGCCTACGCTTTTCCTTCCCCGGACTGTGCCCTGGTTATCGGTGGCATTGTTCCTGTCTTTTAATTTGCCACTACTCTTTTTATTATGGGGTTGGTTTTGTATGAACTTTAATGTTTATCCTTAGTCTCACTGCTTTAATCTTAAGTTTTGAATATCCTTGCTTTCTCCTTTTTTAAAAATTTTATATTATTATTTAAGAAATACTTTTAGTCTAGTAGACCTTGTTGAACAGTTAACTCTAGTTCGAATTTTACCAGGTAACTTTAATATTTTTGTTTTACTTAAATTATAGTTTGATGGTTGATTATTATTACTAGTAACCTTCGGGGTTTTTCCACAAAAAATTCCTAAATTATACAAATATTCAAAGCAATAGTTAAATAGTCCCCTAATACCTAATATTAACTGCAACAATCTAATACTTAAATCAAATTACAAAGGAAATCACCCTGTTATCTTTATTATGTCTAGCAAGATGGCTGCCAGATCTCACACAAGCAAGTGCCACGTGGCGCTTGGATCTATTTAATTTCTATTTTGTTTTTTCCCCCTAAAATCCCTGAGTTATATTAATATTCCAAGCGATAATTAACTAGTCACCAATTACTTGATATTAAATGTAATAAGCTAATACTTAAATCAAACTAAAAAGGAATCGCCATTTATCTTTATTATGTCTATCAAGCTGGCTGCAGTATCTCCCAAAAGTGAGTCCAAGTGGCGTATTTAATAGAATTCCTAATAATACTTCTAGCTAACAATTACCTAGTCACCTAAAACTAACTGCAAAAAGCTAATACTAAAGATAGATAAAAAAAACTATATCAACTTATCTGAAAACTTGAGTAGTTCGGTGAATTCCTCCACAGTGTCTCGTCCTAAAAAGGACGTATCAGCCTAGTGTAATTTGAATTTTGCAAAAATACGTCTGTCCGCTTCAGAAGTCGGAAGTCTGGTAAAGGGTGATAGCGACCTGGCCTTAAATAGTAAGAAAAGTTTAGCAGTCCGCTCGAGATGGAACACGATGGCGGCACAATATAAAAGGACAGAGAAGTTTCCCGTGCCAACGGGGAAAAAGAGAGCACTCAAGCTAGCCGCTCGAGAAATAAAAGACTTTAAAGGCAAAATGCCACCTTCCTCGTTCTACGTTCGGGAAGGAAACCGAGAGCGGCAAACTCAAAGGAACAGAGAGTTCCCCGTGTCCCCTATAATCAAAGGGATACGGTACTAGCAGTTTTCCCCAATAATGCCTACGTAAAAGACTTGGAAAAAAATGCCACTAGCGCACGTGTGGAGAATCGGGCTTAGCTTGGTTCTTACGAGATTGACAGGCACCAAAGATAGAATTTGAGCTGTTAAAGCAAAAATGACAGAAAAGGTGGACGGTGTCGAGAAATAGAAATATACCAGACAGGCCAATCAGACTAAAGGGCAGTCAAATCCAAACAACGCGTGACAGTGGCCACCTCAAATTTGATTGTCCAAACAGGAAGTTTGAACGCGTGAATTCGGTTGTAGTCTTAGATACATTTAACAACGAGAGTTGTGAAGGAAGCATATCATTTTTACATAAAGATAAGACACCAGTTATTATTTGTGGCCATCCACTTCCATGTTTATCGGCAGTTCATTCAGATGGTAGTCAAGTCTTCCATCCACGGTACGTAGGACATAAAGGTGTATCAGTATTAGAAGATACAGGTTGTACGACGGTTTGCGTGCGTAGATCATGCATAGATGAGTCTTGTTTGTTGTTTCAAACTGCTCGGTGTATTACTTTTGGTTGTAGAGTTGGGGTCAATCCTCTAGCTTTGATAGATATTAATAGGCCATTCTTGTGTGGTAAAGTGAAAGCTTTTGTTCTTGAAGATCCGGTCGCCGACCTGACAATTGAACATGTGCGTGGCATTAAAGAGTGTACTGATGTGGAAATCAAATTATGGAAGCATGCTCAAAGAGACGGTACTTATGGAGGAACTAAAAGATTGCCGGAAAAAGCTGATGACATGATACTGCAGCGTCAACCTAGCGTAATTCTGGTTGATAGCATGTCATCAGGTAATGTCCTGATTGCTGACACTTCCATAGTGAAATTAAGTTCACAACAACAAGAGGATGTATCGCCTTAAAAAAGGTTTAGTCAAACATAAACTAACATGATGAGGCACGTCAAATCAGCAAGGGTCTGGAGTGAACGTAAAACGAATATTCCGGAAAGTGCAGTAAATGAAACGAAGGTGAACTTTACTGTGCCACAAGAAGGTGAATGTTATAGATCTGTCAAATATCCTAAGACTGACCGCTTAAAAGAAGAGCGCGGGAAATTAATAGAGAAATTTCGTAGAGAAGGTCATGTTGTGTGTTCGTCCATCACGGGTGATGAAGACCACTCTGTTCATCCAATTATTAGGAATATGTTAGATTACTCTATGGGTACGAAGGTGACTGATGAGCCCGATGCGGGCCTTGAAAGATCTTGGACAGTGTGGGCAGGGAATGTTTGCTTCATGTGAAGGTTTTATTTCACGGTCTTTTCTAGCTTGTCTCCGCTGTTCCGCTGCTGCTCTTCTGGATGATTCGCATGCTGCTGCACCTTTACGAAGAGATGTGCGCCAAGCAGTTCGGTCTTGCGCAGCAGCTTCCCATATGTCTGGGTTTATGTCAAAGGTTTTCAATGACGTCTTTAACGTGTCTTTGAAGCGCTTCTTTTGGCCACCATGGGAGCGCTTACCCTTCTGCATCTCACCATAAAAGAGTATCTTTGGCAATCGATGGTCTGGCATGCGGACTACATGACCTGCCCAGCGAATCTGTGACTGCATCAGAATAGTATGGATGCTAGGGATACCAGCTCTGTCAAGAACGGCGGTATCCGGGATCTTGTCTTGCCATTTGATGTTCATTATCTTCCTGAGACAGACTGTATGGAAGTGGTTTAGTTTCTTTACGTGGCGCCTGTATACAGTCCATGTTTCGCATGCATAAAGCAGCACTGGAAGCACCGCAGCTCTGTACACCTTCAGCTTTGTCTGTAGACTAATGCCACTTCGATGCCAAACGTTAGTGTATAGTCTGCCAAATGTGCTGCTGGCTTTGGAGATCCTGGTGTTTACCTCATCATCAATGACGATGTTCTGGGAAAGTGTGCTACCAAGGTATGTGAATCTGTTCACAACATTCAGTTTCTCACCATTTACCTTGATGATTGGCTCAGTATAAACTGTGCCAGGAGCTGGTTGGTACATGATTTCTGTTTTCTCCGTGTTGATGGTAAGCCCAAAGTTGGCACAGGCTTCGGAGAATCTATCCACGCTGTGCTGCATATCAGCCTCTGAGCCAGCACTAAGGGCACAATCGTCAGCAAACAGAAGATCTCTGATGGTGTGTGATTTGACCTTGGTATTTGCTTGAAGCCTCCTAAGGTTAAACAATTTTCCATCAAAATAGATATCTAATGTCGATTCCTGTGTCCCCGTCTCTGAAAGCATCAGTCAGCATAGCAGAAAACATGATACTGAAAAGAGCCGGTGCAAGTACACACCCTTGTTTAACTCTGTTTGAGACGGGGAAAGGCTCCGACAGCTCACCGTTTTTCCGAACTCTAGCCTGCATTCCATCATGCAGTTGCTGCACTACTGAGATTAATTTCTTTGGGCAGCCGTATTTTGCCATGGTCTTCCATAAACCCTCTCTACTGACCGTGTCGAACGCCTTTGTCAAGTCGATGAAAGCTGTGTACAGGTCACAGTGCTGTTCTTGGCATTTTTCTTGTAGCTGTCTTGCAGCGAACACCATATCGGTGGTTCCACGTTCTTTCCGGAATCCACACTGACTGTCAGGTAAAAGACCTTTGTCAAGATGAGCCGTAAGGCGATTCAGAAGGATTCTGGCAAATATCTTCCCAGCGATTGATAATAGAGAGAGGCCTCAATGATTGTTACAGTCTTGGCGATTACCTTTACGTTTATATAGATGTATAATTGACGCATCTTTGAGATCGTGTGGGATGGTTTCACTCTGCCACATTTGCTGGAAGATCATGTGAAGTTTCTCTATCAGAACTGTACCGCCATCTTTATAAACCTCAACAGGAATTGAATCGGAGCCGGGGGCATTTCCACTAGAAAGTTGACGAATTACTTTTTGAGTTTCCTCCAGAGTGCTTCATTTATAGGAATTTGGGGCGGGCGGATGATGGCTTCGTCGTTAATAGATGATGGCTGGTTCAGAATATTATTAAAGTGTTCGACCCAGCGTTGGAGAATTTTTTCCTTGTCTGTAATTAGTGTTTTTCCATCCGCATTAAGGAGGGGAAATGATCCTGATGATGTTGGACCATAGACCGCTTTGAGTGCATGGTGAAAATTCATCAAGTCATGGCTGTCAGCAAAGCCTTCGAGCTCATTCGCTTTATTACTCAGCCATGAATCCCGCATCTGGCGTAGTTTATGTTGGACGATTCTACGCATGTTGTTGAAAGCGTCTTTCTTTGATGTAGATTTTGGATCATTTAAATATGCTTTATGAAGATGGTGTTTCTCAGCCAACATCTTCTTTATATTTTCTGAGTTCTCATCTAACCAGTCATTTTGTTTCTTGATGGCGGGACCCAGGACCTCTGTAGCAGTGTTGTAGATCTGCTCACTTAGGGCTGCCCAATTTGTTTCCACACTTTGGCCGTCTAATGAGATAGATTTGAGATGGTCTTCTAGGGTGTCAGTAAATGACTGTTTGATTTTTGTCTTCTTTAGTTTGGTGACATCCAGCCTTTTATGAGTTTTCTTCCCCTGAGGGCGCCTGGCTGGTTGGATACGAATTTTAAGTTTAGACACAATGAGGCGATGATCAGTCCAGCATTCAACACCACACATAGACTTGGTCACCCGGACATCTTGCCTGTCCTTCTTCCTAACGATTACATAGTCAAATAAGTGCCAATTCTTTGAGCGAGGGTGCATCCAGGAGGTCCTGTTGCGGGTAGGAAGTCGAAAAATGGTGTTGGTGACAAGGAGGTAATGTTCTGCGCAAGTCTGGAGGAGGAGAAGTCCATTGCTGTTACAGCGACCCACGCCGTACTTTCCAATAGTGCCATTCCAGGAGATGTTATCTGAGCCTACTCTTGCATTAAAGTCACCAAGAATTATGAGCTTATCTGCTTTAGGAACTGATGCAATGACTGCATGTAGTTCTTCATAAAACTTATCCTTGACGTCATCCTGGTTTGTCATAGTTGGTGCATACGCGCTAATGATGGTGGCATGTTTTCTTCCATAAAGCAGGGGGATCTTGACTGTCATGAGTCGGTCATTTATTCCCTTTAGGGGTCCCGCTAACTTGCCAACAAGTGCTGTTTTGATTGCAAATCCAACCCCTTCTTCTCGTCTTTCTTCAGTTCCTCTTCCGCTTCAATAGAATGTATAACCTGCACCCTTTTCGCAAAGTTGGCCCTCGCCTGCAAGTCGAGTGTCACTCAATGCTGCTATGTCAATGTTGTATCTGGCCAGTTCTCTCCCAATCAGGGCAGTTCACCTCTCAGGTCTGTTTGCGTTAAAGTCTTTGTCAAGGAGAGTGCGCACATTCCATGCGCCTATAATGAGAGCGAGAAATCTGTCCTTTCTTTTTCTTATGTGTCGCCCGCTGAAGTAGGGTATCCACCAACCGCGCTAAGCTGGTTAGGTAATGGTGGAGCAGGCAATGTTTAGGGCACATTTTCTAGCCCCTTCCTCATGCCATGGAGGTGAGCAGTGCTTTCCTAAAGAGGGCTGCTCAGACACTCAGTGGGCTGCCGAATCCCACTGCTGCTCCGATCAGTGGAAGACGACCATATGGCCTGAGCCGCCTGTGTGTAGGTCTGCGACTACGACTGCCAGCGTATCCACGCCTGCCGCTTCGCCGCTCGCCCATCACCACAGGACTTGTTGTGAGTGGATGGATGAATGGATGAAAGAGTGACTTATGCAGTGATTTGGATTAAAGTGAGGAAGAGTTGCGCAATTCGTCGACCTCACTCTCTCGCCTGGGTCATCTGAATCCAGTGGCAAGACAAGTCAAGACGACTGGAGATGAAGTCAGGTGCAGTGGATGACCAGGGCTTTCTACGTGCTCGCCGTGCTCCTTACGCTCCACAGCGCGTTGCTGGTAATCGCCGTCATGCCCGTTGAACCAATAGGTGGTTTCTTCCGCGCAGTCTATCGAATCCAGTCTTCGCATGCATGGGTAGGCAGACCCTAACTCACCGGAGGTTTATAACCAGTCGGCTACCCTCACCTAATTTAGCCGGCCTGTCAAAGCCGTTGCCCGGGGGGTGGCCGCTGTCGCATGCTGACAGCTACGAGGAGCCACAGGTGAGAGCTGGATGCCAGGTTTGGACCAAAGGTGGCCGAGCTGCCCTGAAAAGGGCATTACAGCTCCTTCACCAGAGGTACTACCAATACCTGACATCCCAAACCCCCTCATCGTGTTCTCATGACACCTGAGAAACGTTATATAAGAGAAACAAACGACTTAAGAGATTTCTTGCACTTTAGAGGAAGCCACATGAGTACTAATAGTTACCGTGGTAGTTTTCGCAGAGAACGTTGTAGTGGATTCAAATTATTTCCTTAGAGGATAAGGAGTATGCAGAGGATTTAGTTCCTACAGACCAAACTATAATGAACGTAGAGCCGGAGAAGAATACAGATGTAGTTTCAGAGAAGATCGCCGCTGTGAAGACAGAAGAGAGAGTTATCCTCTCTACAATAGAGCACGTCATGGATGGAGTAGTGAGAGCTGCAGTTGTAGCTGTGGTAGTAGCCATGACTATCGCCAGCCTAAATGGAACAGCTACCCTGAAGAGTATGACCAAGGCTGAGATGAATAGGAGGCCAGATGGGGCCACTGATATTAGAATACTGGAATTACAGGGACTGAAAACTAACATCACTAACTGAGAAAGGAAGGCCTAATTTTTCTGCGGTCTGCCAAGTCACCAAGCAGCCAGTTGACCAGACGAACATTAACCCTACAATATTTTGATGTTATTATAGGACACGTCAGTAGACTGGCTGATATCAATTTTGATGAAGCATTTTTACATTTAGTTTCATCTGTATTTCTTCAATAACTTGACATGGATTTTATAGATTGTGCGTGCATTTCTCGTATGTGAAAATCAATTTTGCTTAATTTTGAAGATATTGAATGTGATTGCTGCTAGAATAGTGTGTATGCTAATGTTGTGGATTCGCTTATTTTGGGATCGAAGCATGGTTTAGATTGATGATGTATTTTGTTTTTTGGAGATGTACATGACTCACATCACTATCTCCTGGGTGAAAAACCCGTTTTTCACGTTGGGAAAGTGGTGGATGTCACGGAATGTTTTGAGGTTGTTTTGCATGTATGAATGTTCCCATGCTGCTCCAGCGGGAGTTTAATTAGTTATTTGAGTTGTTGTGATTTGGGTATGCTTGCCTTGTAATATTTTAGCCACAAGCAATGTTGTGAATTGAGATTAAGACAAGCTGCTAGCTATAGTTATGCGTGAATGAAGCTCAGTGGAGTGTGGAAGGTTTTCACGTGTTTGGTTAATACGAATGAAAGGGGTCAGTTGGGCAGCGGATGTGTATTGAGTAGACAGGAGACAGTAGACAGCGAAGAGCGTAGAGAAGGGTGGATTTCTAAAGTAGTGCGCGAGTAGAGGGCGAGTATTGTGCAGTAGAGTTATTTATGAAGTAGTTTACTTCGTTGCTGTAGTTATTCCAAGAACCAGAGTGTTTGCAGAATACTCGGGATTTGTTATGTCTCAAATGATTAATGGCCCTGCGCCCATTGTGACTTCTTACTTGTGATATAATATATTTATGGAGATTGAACTGTTTGTTGGAGTCCGTGTATTAATCCTTAGACAGTGAGCTAGACGGGCGGTGTATAACTGTTGCTTGATCTTCTACAGCCACCCACATACAAACTACCCTTCACAACAGTAGAGTATGGCAACAGTAGGCTACATGATGCGCTATTACGCTACGCCACAACAGTGTAATACCAAAGGGTATTTGAATAAAGAAAGTAGCATTGAACAACTGAGAACTACAGCTTATTATAGGACATGGAAGAAAATGGTATGGAAAATTGATGTAGTTTAAGGAGAAAGACAGATGAAACAAATAGACGAAATTTGGTTTTGTCACAATATATATATATATATATATATATATATATATATATATATATATATATATAAATATATATATATATATATATATATATATATATATATATATATATATATATATATATATATATATATATATATATATATATATGTAGTTTAAGGAGAAAGACAGATGAAAAGATGAAACAAATAGACGAAATTTGGTTTTGTCACAATGTATATATATATATATATATATATATATATATATATATATATATATATATATATATATATATATATATATATATATATATATATATATATATATATATATATATATATATATATATATATATATATATATATATATATATATATATATATATATATATATATATCACGGCTGTTTGTCCCCTATACCAGAGCGCTCTTTTAGTTTCGGTGACCGGAATTCTGACACCGGGTATAAAATTTTGTGTGCACCGTAAAAGACTATTTAAGTTTTTGGCGGGGAAAATCAGCTGATGTGTGAGTAAAATCAGTAAAATATAAATCATTACACACTCGTTCTGGATAAACACAGCGCTAAAATTCTTTTGTGTACTATAACTTTGTTCTGTGTTCTATTTTTGATTGCATTTTTATTTGTTTGAAATTAGTTTTGACGGAGTTACAGACTTTTGAAAACAGCGTCATCATTTAAGGAAATTCATAAAATAAGTAATCTTTTTATTAATTTAATATCTAAAAATCGGCCCATTCGTTTGAGTTTATAATTATAAAGACTTCTCGAAGGGTAGCTAAAGATTATTTCCACATACTTTATTTTTTTGGTTTCATATCTTGAGAATGTGTGGTAGTCAGTTTTGTGAGTGTGGCATTACAAGAACAAGCATATTGTCAACAGATTTTATAGCATTTAAATCCCTTTAAACGCATTCCTGATACCCACAAATCTTAAATAAGGTAGTAAAAAAATAACTTTTTGTAAAGCACCATCTGTTTTTGCATTTTCATTCATTTATAATGATATTTAGCTACGTATATAAGCGTCAGAAAACATGTAAAGCTATAGATATATTACTTCCACATAATTTGATCTATCTTTCAAGTCTTGTTAATCTTCTATTTATAATATGAATTTTTTTTTTAATTGTGTGTGAGATAAGGACTGTTCCATTGGTGTTCTTTGGTAGACAATCCTGTGCACACGACGGCTGCCAGCGAATTCTAAGTAACTGTTTGTATATCTTCTTTCATTCAAAGTTACAATGCAGGTAGTAAATTTAGAGAAACCAAATTCTAAATCTAATACCATCCTTTTATCAATGGCTAGAGTCAGAGATACATATGATAATTTAGAAATATTTATGAATGGCATGAAAGCTCAGATAGAGTCACTAAAATATTTAGAGTGGGATGGTAAACAAGTTGTTGTTTTCTTATTCGGGGATTATTTCCTTGTTTTGCTGGAGACACCACAGACATGGGTATATTCCTTGAGCTCCAGACAAACCAAACATTTTCATCAAAGACATCCAGAGAGCATACAACTTGCAAACCAAGAAGTTTGGCCATGTTAATAAGAGATTACAATAGATATATGAAATATGGGAAAGGGAATAAAAGGCAAGTGGCACATTACCATAATTGTTTACACAAACCAATGTTAGAGATTGAAATTGAAAATGTAGCTCCTCCTTACCTTCATATTTTATTAGGCATTGTTTTGAAACACCACAGACTTCTAGAACAGGTAGCTGATACAATAGACGCAAAGATATTTGAGAATTCGCAAGAGATACATGCAAACATTAGTACTTTTAAGAACTTGAAGAGATTTAGTAGGAACTGGAAATAGGCAGAAGAATTAGGAGCTAAAATTGAATTTTTCAGGTAGGTATTGAACTTTGTGAGGATAAGGAGGAGACAGATAATTTTAAAGTTAGACTTGAAAATGCACAAGATGCGCTGGCCAAACTTCAGTTTCAAGATCTGTGTACTAGGTCTGGTCCAGTTTGCTCACACATGGACAAGGTACTAGCCAAACACAAAATCATACAACAGGCTTATAATAGCAGAGCATTTATAGGGAATCACTGCCACAGATATCTCACACAAAAAGTTTATAAAGATCTTACAAGAGCAATCATTACACAAACACTGAAAATTAGAGACAAACAAGATATAAATAACATAGCTTTTATTGCCCAAGAACAATTCAACTCACTGAAAGAAGCATTTGAGAAAGTACACAACAAAATATCACACAGTAAACCAATTAGTAAAGAATCAATAACAGCATCGATAGAGACTTATATGTCTTTGTTCAGAAAGCTATTCCCTAGTAAGACAATTCATAAACAGCACATATTAGAAAAACATTGCGCAGACTGGATCAGAACTCATGACGTATGATTGAGATAATTGTTAGCTCTCATGTTCTGGGGACAATTGGGTGTGTTATTTTAAGGTTATAAATGTGGACATGCAATTTAAACTTTCAATAATTAATGTTTGACGCATGAAACCAAAACAAAACTTTGATATCCATTTTCTGCAGGTTTTCTACTTTTGATTTCTGTAATTTGTTATGCATGTTGATTGTGACCGTTTTAGTGTAAATTGAATTAGAAACAAACCATAACAAAATGTAAAAAAAAGGTAAATTTTACACTATTTCAGACTATTATATCTTCTGTTCTAATTGTGATAAAATGGTTGTTCTTGTTCTAAAATTTACTCTAACATTTCTAGTCTAGCTTTACGCAAAATTAAAGCCGGTATTTTTAATAATAAAGTAGCATAAAAGCAATTCAAACATGTTTTGGGGACAATTGGGTGTGTTATTTTAAGGTAATAAATGTGGACTTGCAATTTAAACTTTCAATAATTAATGTTTGACGCATGAAACCAAAACAAATCTTTGATATCCATTTTCTGCAGGTTTTCTACTTTTGATTTCTGTAATTTGTTATGCATGTTGATTGTGACCGATTTAGTGAAAATTGCATTATAAACAAACCATAACAAAATATATAAAAAAACGTAAATTTTACACTATTTCAGACTATTATATCTTCTGTTCTAATTGTGATAAAATGTTTGTTCTTGTTCTAAAATTTACTCTAACATTTCTAGTCTAGCTTTACGCAAAATTAAAGCCGGTATTTATAATAAAAAAGTAGCCTAAAAGCATTAATTAAGCCCTATCAAAAGTAAACATCGCAACATGTTTTTCCCATTAGGAAGCTGACCACGTGACCTCTGTCAAGTGGGCTATAAATAGCGCGGTCGGGGAAAAAGGGGAAATAACTAAAAGATCGCTCGCAAACAGCCGTGACATATATATATATATATATATATATATATATATATACATATATATATATATATATATATATATATATATATATATATATATATATATATATATATATATATATATATATATATATATATATATATATATAAGATAGGAAACTCTTTACAGAGCGATACAACAGGAAGCAATCTGATCATCAGAAGAAGTCCCCCCGTCCGACAAGTATTTCGGCCCTATATACTCCTTTACACTCTAAGGGGGGCGGGCCCACTTGGGTCATGACTCCCAAGCGTCTCAGCTTCCTGTTGTCTTGCATCGAAAATGAACCCATTTCACTTATGGCAGCAACTTTAAATTCCACAACTCCGCCAGCCGTGGAGGCAATTGTGAAAGTAACAAAGAGAAGACAAATTATTCCGTTCGTTCCGTCGCACACACTGAGACACCAGCGCGAAGTCAACGAGTCGCCACTGCGCGTTCCCCACTGGACTATTGATACTGACACCCCTTATAGTATACACCGCTTGTCGCCCCTGAGTCGCAGCCCGTTCACTAGTCCACCACAAACCTCAGCGTATTGTGGACTTAGAAAAATTCCTGGTGTTTTCTGTACCGCAGCGTTTATTGTTACGATCTCCATTCCCCATTGCGGTTGTTCCACAGCCAGCCTGATGCCTTTTCGGCAGTTTCACTAAGCCTCTTCAGGGCCCTTGTTCTCGACTGTCCCCTCAGCCCCAACAGTTTCAATAGATCATACACTGATGCAGCCACAAGCCCTCTTGCGCCCACTTCAACAGCCATGACCCTTGCAGTGAACCCATCGTGTCTCAGATCCGCGGCCAGATCACTATACTTGGCCGCTTTGAACGAATGTTGCTCATCTAATCTGGATTCAAATGGCACGGTCAGTTCAATCAGTATGACCTGAAGCGTTGCTGCAGAATGAAGCACTATATCCGGCCGTCTCCGCGATTTTCGGATACTCTCTGGATATGCCCCTCGTCCAGGTAGGTCTACCGCCATCTCCCAATCATTTGCACAATCAAGAAGAGATGGTAAACTGCTACCAGGTTTATTCGGTTTGGGGTGTGCTGACTTTCCTGCCCTCAGAAAGTATGTGTTGTATGAAAGTATATATATATATATCTGCTTCAAAGTTGGCCCTTATATGCGGTACAGAGAAAGCGCATATGACAGACACCAGCTCCTTTCGTAGAAAAGCTTTACGGGGATTCAAATAGCCTCAAACTGACTACTGCTTTCTTTGAGAACCTTCAAGTGGACGTCTGAGAGTGTACGAAGAAGAAGAAGAATATATATATGTATATACTCCTACAAAAATATTAAAAGATTTACTTAGAAAAGTCGAGGAGGCTGACAAATTACCCGTAGATTGAAAGGAAGGATTTCTGGATAAACTGAAAGTTGAGGGAGATTGTTAAGAGTACACAAATTACACATGGCTACTTAAAGTATTTTTAGGGAGAAAATAAACAGAAAGAAATGAGAAAGAATAATATAGAAGAAATTTCTAAAACAGAAAACAAAACACATGGCGGTATATTTGGCAGTGTAATTAATCACGATGCACGTCCGAGGGGAGACGATAGCATAATCCGGGAAGACTATCACCGTTGCTACTTTTCTGTTTAGTTTTGAACTTGATATTTATTTTTCACGACAGTCTGCAAGATACACATTCATGTTTATTATTTACTGTTCACTTTATTGTGCTCTTGAAAGTACTGAACATGATAATTCATGAGAGAATAGAAGAGGCTATTTTTGACTATTGATGGAAGAACGTGCAGATTTTTTCTTTAAAATTAATCCTGAGTAAACCCTTTCGCTACAGCATGACAGTAAAACAGGGTTTAAAATATAATTCATCATTCCACATTGGATTTTAAAATTATAAATGGACCTTTAACAGTTCAAGCAGACACTCGCTTTGGAGTCGGCTTAGGCAATATGGCGTTCCCGTTAACTCTATTAACCCAATGTTGAAAAAAAAAATGTGAAGCCATAACATGAGTTTTTCACGAAGGGTAACTTGCAGAATATGTTACGATACCAAGTGCAGTCTATTGTCACCATCTGTCTTTTTGTTGGAAATAGTTTGAATTATGAAAATAACATTATCAGTCACCACAACAAAATGGAATTCAGTGAATATTGATAGATAGCACAGCTCTACGATGCTGGTTTAGCTGATGGCCTTGGCTTCTATTCCATAGCAGAAACAAGACGCAAGGAAAAGCAGGAGATCATAGTTCGGTCTGAAAATCCACAAAGGAAGGGCAAAGATTATAGGATTAAATGCACCGAGATGAAGCGAGACTGCACTTAGACAAACAACCCTGTGAACTGTACAAGGTGTAAGATCTAGTTCTAGTCTAGTGCACAAAAACGCGAATTGAAGAATTGTGTAAATGGCAAATAGTGTCCTTGAACTTGGACACAAGATTGACACTGGCAGAGAATGAATTGTGGTTAAGTTTAAAACCAAAAACATTGTTGAAAAGGTCAAGGTATGTCGCATGAAAATATAATTAATAGTAGGTAAGCTTGACAGCTGTATAGGCGTGATGGACAATAGTGCACACGGACGTGTGATAGTGGTGCGCAAGAGAGATAGGCAGAAGGCACAGGCTGAGTCAGTGAGTTCTTCACTAAGAAAACAACACACACAGCTCTTCTTGTTTTCTCTGGCGACAATATTACTCTTTTGCACACACTGTGTCACTCACAAATAGTAGGGTAAAGAAGTAAAGTTAGATTGAGGATTTGGTAGTCTGAACTGAACGAACAATCCTATCGAGGTTAACTCAATTTATTTCTATTTAGAAATGTACATAAATCAATAATGACTTTACAGCAGATAATAATAAAGATTATCACGAGAAAACAAACTCACAACAATATGATGATTTTAAAGAAGAAAAAAATTATTACACAAACAGTGAAAACAAGGATTATGAATGAATTGTGTTAGTAAAGTTCCCGGGTTGCCTGATAAGCTTTTGCTGGAAAATATGTGAAATACTGTTTGTGTGTAAATGAATGTTTGTTCCTTTGTTCCTTTGGTGTGAATGTTGGAAACAACTTATATCCTGGGGGTCTCTTGGAAAAATATATCGTACTCCAATGCTTGAAATTAACTTCACTGTTCGAATAAGGTATCCACAAAGGGCACAGAATCTGAACACGATTTTATACATCCAAGATTGGGGTAACGACTTCACTGTTCGAATAATGTATCCACAAAGGGCACAGAATCTGAACACGATTTTTATAAATCCAAGAAAGGTGTAACGTATCCACAGTTGATGCGATATCCACAGATAACGAATTTGCTTCCAAAGGTGGGATGGAGGATTAAAATGGGTGGAGTATGGTACGGGTGATGGTTGTTAAGGGTAATATCTGGTGTTGAGAATCGTTGCAATAATTGCTGTAATTGAAGTAATTGAAATGATTGAAATTATTGAAATAATTGAAGGGAATTATTGTGACTGGTGGACGCGGACTATATGGCCACTGGCCAAAGGTAACCTTATTTCAGCAATACGAGACAAGACTTTGCACTGCATAAATCTGTTAGACAAAACAAAAATACATGTGTAACTACTCTTCGGCTGCAACATGCAGATTACAACAGAAACAATTTAAGCAGTGTCCAGCGTCGGCATGTTGATATCCATGCATGCGTCTCGTTCCTAAAATAGGTCAGTCCATTCTTAAACATTCCTGTCTGCTGTGAATGAATTAGCTGGCCAGTCCAGGTACATACACCATAACAAGACTGTTGCTTCCTCCCCTGTCAGACAAAGTTACATGAGGGTCCGCTAGAGAATCCTCCTGTGCTTTCCACCGTTCATTCCTTCCCGCATTCATAATAATATGCTCATACATTAATGTTACAAACATTGAAAAGTAAAATGATCATTGAAATTATGAATGATACAAACATTGTAACATAACATCGCTTTAAAATACAAGCAGTGAAAATAAATGAATTTTCGTAAGCATTTATGATACATACATGATAAAGGAAACCCGTTTATATAATACACTTAGACTTTCACCATGATAGTAATATATTTCATTAGACTTTCACCATGATAGTAATATATTTCATTAGACTTTCACCATGATAGTAATATATTTCATATCTATATATTTGAGCTAATTTCCTATATACTGGAAAAGCAAATACATACCCGCTCCGGAATTTTATATTCTGTAAGTTAAACTAGAGGGCACTTTGTTTGTTTAACTCAAGTCTCCCTATGCACAGTTTTACTTTACAAGACTAAGAAATGCGTCTATCTCTTCCCGTATGCTTATCACCAAGTGAAGTCTAAAAACTAGTTTCTTAAAGAAAGAAAGAAAGAATTATTTTCGATTTACCCGCTACATTTTAAACGTTCCCACGATAGCCAAAATAGTTTGCATATTGAATGTCACTTGTACGTGCTGTGGTTCCGAGCTCAGAAGTTTTAACAATGAGGAAGAAGACAGGCCATACATTTCTAGACAGACGAGTCTGGAAAATCCTAACAGACCTGAACGCTGGTTGACCGAATCTTCACCTGAGTTAAGTGCATGAGAAACATTTTTTTTTCAAGAAACTTAGGATAGACAGAAAATAAAGCAATATACAGGATGGACAGAAAATTTCAAATAGGCAAATTATCTTCACTCTGCGACAAGGTAGTGCCTTAAGAGATACTACGGTAGGGGACAGAAGTGTTATAGATTTCAACATACTAGGTCCAGCATCGAGAGGTGGGATGACCAGTTCCCTTCCTCGCTAACATTTCCTTCCCTAACTCACAGAGCGGAATCAGGTACCCATTTACAGCTGGGTAGACTGGGTACCTTGATTTGAACCCGGCACTGTTGCTGCGAGAGACCAGGGCTCTAACCCTTCTGTCAATCGGACGCTCATAAACACCGTAACATCTATATATATATATATATATATATATGTTCCGTTGAAGAAGGCACTTTATTCTAAGTAAATTATAAAATTATATCTTCTCAACTGAAGGTCATTCAAAGTTTTGTTCAACTCATTTAGAACACCGAATAGGAGCTGAGTCACATTGTTCACGAGCCAGATGTTCCTAGTTCCGCCATTTGTATGCCTCCTGCAGTTCTGGGCGTCTCCAGGAGTCTAAGTAAGAATATCATTACTGCTCCTCAGACGTGTCATAAGAGACGGCCATTATGAGGTTGTGCATGGACTGGTGACGTCATTATTAAAACTGATTGTAGTAGAATCTACCACTGCCAGCGTATATAAGTGCTTGGTGCAGGTTTTCTACACGGAGGCCAGCTGCATTGGTGGATCTATGCTCCATAAGGAGCGGAAAGGAGAAGGGGAAAAAAGTTGTGTGGTTAGCGAGGTTTTAAGTTGGCAAATGGCCGCTGCCCTGGCTAAATTTAAAAATGAGAAACCTATCGACCACAAAAATATTAACAGAATGTATGATTCTTATATACACACATTGGAATTCTTGCCGGTGATACGGAGTTCATGCACGGTGCTAGGATCCTCCTTGTGTGATCTGAGGCAGGAAATCTGAGTACTGATGGAGAAGTCCTTGTGCAATGAAGATAGTCCTTAATAGCAAAACCAAAGCTAGTCGGCAGTGACATAACGAAAAGGTTTCATGCGCTATCCAAGTGAATTAATAGTATGCCTAGAATTCAGCTGCTATCTACATTTGCCATATCCAGAGGAGTACTACGTTACTGGCCGTCCTGGTACAAAGTGTCTGTAACTGTTTGACTTCACACACGGTTCGGTATGGTCTTGAGTATTAATTCTACACAGTGAGTGTCAACTCTATACAGTTATATCAACTCTATACAGTGAGTATTAAGTGTATACAGTGAGTATCAACTTTATCCAGTGAGTATCAACTCTATGCAGTGATATCAACTCTGCACAGTGAGTATCAACTTCATGCAGTGAGTATCAACTTTATACAGTGAGTATCAACTTTATACAGTGAGTATCAACTTTATACAGTGAGTATCAACTTTATACAGTGAGTATCAACTGTATGCAGTGAGTATCAACTTTATACAGTGAGTATCAACTTTATACAGTGAGTATCAACTTTATACAGTGAGTATCAACTTTATGCAGTGAGTATCAACTTTATACAGTAAGTATCAACTTTATACAGTGAGTATCAACTTTATACAGTGAGTATCACCATTATACAGTGAGTATCACCATTATACAGTGAGTATCACCATTATACAGTGAGTATCACCATTATACAGTGAGTATCACCATTATACAGTAAGTATCAACTTTATACAGTGAGTTTCAATTTTATACAGTGAGTATCAACTTTATGCAGTGAGTATCAACTTTATGCAGTGAGTATCAACTTTATACAGTGAGTATCAACTTTATACAGTGAGTATCACCATTATACAGTGAGTATCACCATTATACAGTGAGTATCACCATTATACAGTGAGTATCACCATTATACAGTGAGTATGAACTTTATACAGTGAGTTTCAACTTTATACAGTGAGTATCAACTTTATACAGTGAGTATCAACTTTATGCAGTGAGTATCAACTTTATGCAGTGAGTTTCAATTTTATACAGTGAGTATCAACTTTATGCAGTGAGTATCAACTTTATGCAGTGAGTTTCAATTTTATACAGTGAGTATCAACTTTATACAGTGAGTATCACCATTATACAGTGAGTATCACCATTATACAGTGAGTATCACCATTATACAGTGAGTATCAACTTTATACAGTGAGTATCACCATTATACAGTAAGTATCACCATTATACAGTGAGTATCACCATTATACAGTGAGTATCACCATTATACAGTGAGTATCACCATTATACAGTGAGTATCACCATTATACAGTGAGTATCACCATTATACAGTGAGTATCACCATTATACAGTGAGTATTACCATTATACAGTGAGTTTCAATTTTATGCAGTGAGTATCAACTTTATACAGTGAGTTTCAATTTTATACAGTGAGTATCAACTTTATACAGTGAGTATCACCATTATACAGTGAGTATCACCATTATACAGTGAGTATCACCATTATACAGTGAGTATCAACTTTATACAGTGAATATCACCATTATACAGTGAGTATCACCATTATACAGTGAGTATCAACTTTATACAGTGAGTATCACCATTATACAGTGAGTATCAACTTTATACAGTGAGTTTCAATTTTATACAATGAGTATCAACTTTATACAGTGAGTATCAACTTTATACAGTGAGTATCACCATTATACAGTGAGTATCACCATTATACAGTGAGTATCAACTTTATACAGTGAGTATCACCATTATACAGTGAGTATCACCATTATACAGTGAGTATCACCATTATACAGTGAGTATCACCATTATACAGTGAGTATCAATTTTATACAGTGAGTATCAACTTTATACAGTGAGTATCACCATTATACAGTGAGTATCACCATTATACAGTGAGTATCACCATTATAGAGTGAGTATCAACTTTATACAGTGAGTATCAACTGTATACAGTGAGTTTCAATTTTATACAGTGAGTATCAACTTTATACAGTGAGTATCAACTTTATACAGTGAGTATCAACTTTATACAGTGAGTATCACCATTATACAGTGAGTATCAACTTTATACAGTGAGTATCAACTGTATACAGTGAGTTTCAATTTTATACAGTAAGTATCAACTTTATACAATGAGTATAAACTTTATACAGTGAGTATCACCATTATACAGTGAGTATCAACTTTATGCAGTGAGTATCAACTTTATACAGTGAGTATCAATTGCATCCAACGAAAGGAGGTAAAAGGTAAAGTATTCCATTACATGCCCATTTAGGCATATTGTGAATATGGTGTTAGGCCCATATTTCCTTGACCATCAGCACACTAGGGGTGAAGTGGTCAGCATCACACCGACCGCCTTAACCTTCCCAGAAGTTGTTCTGGTACCCAATTCATGAGGCTGGGTCGACCTCGGAGCCGTTTTCGGTCTAAAAAATCCCACCTCAACTGGGGATCGAACCATGGACCACTCCATAGGAAGCCAGTGCATTAACCACTGTGCTACCGCCTCTCTATATATCCAGCGAGCATCAACTTTAATCTTGTCCATAGCCGCCTTGACCCCCCCCTTGTCGCTCCGGGGTCTCTGAAGAGACAGAAGAAGGAATAGGAAAACTTGCACCCGCAGACATTCCGTACAAGGTGACTGACAAGAGGTTGTGCATGAACCTCGCAACCTCATCATGTCAAACTAATCGATACAGTGATCACGCAGTAACATCATGTGCATGTTTGATGCAGGCTTCCTGCAAAGGGGACCAGCTACAATGGTGGCTTAATGCTCCGTAACAGCGCAACGTAAAATAGATGATGATGATGATGATGAGAATGACGAAGAAGATGAAGGCTGCATTAGCACAGGAAATATAAGCGAAAATTTAACTGGCCTTATCTTCAATCTTATTACTTGATTTGGTTCTGGTTTTAAGGACTATTTTCAATGCACACGGGCAACTCCATAAGTGCTCCGATCTCCCCGCTTAGATCACACAAGAAGAATCTCAGCACAGTGCACGAACTCCGTAGCACCAACGAGAATCCCAATGTGTATACATAAGAATCACACATTCTATAAATACTTTTGTGGGTAAGTTTCTAATTTTTAATTTTGCCAGGACAGCGGCCGCATGGCCTACTCTTTAAGGTTTCCAACTGCCATGAGATTTGTAACGTGCGCAACTTGCACACGGGACTTCCTTTTTTTTTTGCCCTTATCCGAGAAGGCGAGGCTTCCGATTTCACTACCCAGGAGACCAGGGGGTGTATTACATCATTAGGACCACTGGTTCTAATAAAATAAGTTTCCATAAATTATATTCTCTCTACTGGGAATCGACCCAGTACCTTTAGAGTTCGAGGCGGACGCCATACATCTTAGCCACTCCGGCAATATTCGTACACATATATCATGATTTGATTGAAATGTCTGTCACTTTTAGGCGAGTGGTCTGTCCTGTCTTTTTCATAATTTTTATCGCCCACTTTTCTGTCTTATAGCTCCTAATAGCGCTATGTCTGACATTGGTTATGTCAATCTTACGTTGGACAGGCTAATTCCACCCCTTTACACGTGGACATTGGCATCAAGCTAAAGGTCCTTTTATTCTACCTTTCTTGTGGAGAACAGCTATTTCCCTGTTTCTTTGAGTTACAGAGAATCCGTGGACACGGGGAAAACTTCTACCCTTTTTTTGTGCCACTCTCGTCTCGTCCCGCGAACACCAGTCGCTCGTAGAACCGCCAGCTTTGCGGCAGATTACATCTTTTCCCTGTATCTTGAGTGGCCCGGGGAATCTCTCCCCTAGGTCTTACGTCTGAATTTGTTTCATCTAGTGCACGTGCAAAAGCCACTTGCAGGCTCTTTCACTCAGTACCACTGTCTCAAGAGGAATCCTGCCACTGAACAAGGTGATACTTCTGCGCATGGCAAATAACAGTTGTTAGTGTATGAATTCATTCTTTATTCGGTAAGCTCATTTACTTATTTATTTCAGTGGGGTGTTAGCTTAATCTAATAGAATAGAGATCCCGTGTTACTTTTATATATATATATATATATATATATATATATATATATATATATATATATATATATATATATATATATATATATATATATATATATATCTATATATATATATATATCTATATATATATATATATATATATATATATATATATATATATATATATATATATATATATATATATATATATATAAGTTCAACTAAACAAAAGGGACAATCTGTCCAAGTACATAATTTAAATTCTAATAATGGTGTTAATATATCTCTACTAGTGTTTAACTGGTACTAGATGGCGGGTTGGGGGTTTTACATCATCCCCTGTCTTTATTCACAAATATTCTGTTCACTTTATTTGGTGGAAATGGATGTTAGTTTATATAGTTATATTATTGTATGGTGGATAGTTGATGAATAGTTCCGTGCCAGGTCTTATGCACTTATCTGGCACGCGAAGCTAGATGATAGTTGTCTTTCCGGCCAACGGCCACTGTCTCATTCTTCCTGGGGAAATCTTGGTATAGAGCTTGTACCAAGACTACCGTTCCAGTGGCAGAGAGCTTGTACCACTACAGCCAACTCCACTGTCACACTTTTTATAATATTCAGGAAGCTGGCACTAGCATAGTGCCAGTAAAAAAAACCTGCAACATGAAGATTGTGGTTTGTCTTAACATAATATCTAATCCACCAACTTCACAATTAATAATACATTCAAAATAAAAGAACAGGGTCAGATCTCTCTGACCAACCCAGCTCATCCAATCTAGATTGATGGAACAACTTGTACCAGTTTTCTTTTTTCTCTCCCCTAATGGCTGCAACACCTCTGCCATTATCCTTGATCTTTTTCCATAAAATATGATGGGTGATATGATCCTTGCTGACAACCTATGTAATCTTTTGGTTCTACATCTCTGGTAGTTTGTTATATGATGGATCAACCTCTAGGCCCTGCATAAGTCTGCTAGTGACCTATGTACTTAGAGTCGTAAAATATTTTTCATATGGCAGTATCTCACACTCAAATTGTTAAATAAAATATTAATAATTTCGTTCTTACCACAAATTCAATGAAATACACACAGGTACGATGATTTTGGCACAAATTTAGCTGTGCCGCTGCTAGACTATGACTGCTTTTCTTTAGTTATGTCTTCATTATATGGTGAAGCAAGTCAAACTTCTGGTCTATCAATTGACCTGTTTAAGGGAACGTTTTTATTCAAATGGCGTCCAGCCTTCCAATGTTTTTCTCAATATCCCCTACGCTGGCCAATAGAAATCGGCGTCTATCAAATTTTGAATTCAAAGTTAAAAAAAACCCCACTGCAAAAATACTGTGTGTTTTTCGGAACGTTGGTTAGTCTGCCTTAGGCTTTACTTTGCCAAAATATATTTTTAGTTTCGGGCCAACCAATAACCTCTCTCCCTCTTTCTACTCCACCCAATCAGATTACATGTACCCTCTTCTTCCTCATTTCAAAAATGCGTTCAAAAAATGTTATGGTCAAAATAAGCAGGCATGAGTGTTCGTCAGTCTGTCCTAGAATATATAGTATTATTGCAATATCTTGGTTATTTAGTGGACGATTTTGTAAATTAAAATATATTATTGATCAGGAGACACTATTCCACAAAACTATCTAGGTTTTATGGCCCTAAGTATTATAGTTCAGATTTCCATATTTTTTTCCATGTTAGTCGTCAATATTATTTGAATCTAGAAATCCACCATCTTTTTCCCTTCTCTCTATCGTTTTTTCAAACTAAAACGACCATGTCTGTGTTTCGTCAGAATTTACGCTACAATACAGGAAATGAGAGCGGTGTGTGTGTTTATACATTTCCACTGCGTGAATATAAGGCGATGCAAGTATTGGCCTTGTGTCGTATTTTCAAATCTGCCAAAAGCCATCTCGCGCGTTCGTTACAATTTTTGATTCCAAACAACGCGTGCTGATGGTAGCATTCTTCTGTCTCTCCTTTCCCCTCCTTCTTGTCTCTCATTCCATCTAGAACAAAAAGTACGCCTCGATTTTTTTTTTCAAACATGTAATATTTAACAGTAAGGCTTATTGAAAGCGATATGGTTGCAGGCGGGGCGAAGAAGCTAATCGCAACCTAATATTTTATTTCTTCCTTATTTTGACTTTATACTCTATAATGTTTTATCTAATTTATCGATTGTATTGATGATATCACTACATGTTACAGAGAGACTGCTTATCTCCATATCCTGGAAATTTCAACCTAGGTGGAACAATGTAGTAGTTTTTCTTCTAGCAGAAAAAGTAACATACTTACTAGGATTATAAACATGAGGAGGGGCCGTTTCCTCGCGAAACTGGCGCCTAACCCCTTTAGTTAGATTTTCTTGGGAGTAAGAAAGTGTACGGGTGTTGGTAGTTTGGAGTGAGACGTTTTGTCTGAGAGATTGAGTAAAGTCTTGTGTTATTTTTCTATGGTTGTGATATTGATACTTTCACTAGCCCTTCAGAGCTAGTGAAGGCATTACTGATGTTTTGGTTTGATGGTGTGGTTTTTTTAATAAATAAATTTATATATACTAAGCGGTCAGAATTCACTCTATTATTTAGTCACTTAATGTTTGCTGTAGTAGTCCTTACTATAGTAGATTATTCTATTTAGCATTGGGGGACGGACGAGGGTATGACATCTTAAACAGAGTCCAAGTATGGCTGGGTAGTAGACATAAGATATTTGATTATATCTCTCTTCTCTCCAGAAGTCCTATCTCTCTCCAATTTTTTTATTTTCTCTATTTCCACAATACCCATTCATAGTCTGTTTAAACTCAGACATTTTCTATTCCCATCCTCGCGACAACATATTAAACCAGGGGTCGGCGACCCAGCAGCTGTAGAGATCAACTTCAAAAATACTGAACCCTCTAGCGATCTACCATATACAGGGTGTCCATAAAAGATTGTACCCTTGCAGATTGTGCAAGTTTTTAAGCATACCTTACTGTGATAGGGTGGACGAGATGATGATCATGTGATATGTGATCACTTTCTTTCACACTCGCACCGACCCGAACAACAATAAAACTCTTGATTTTAAGGCAGGGGCTGTATTTATTTATACAACCCAGTCAGTGATAAAGAGCTCACGAAGCAAACATTAAACAAATAAAACAGAGCAAACAAAACCAAACACCCAGCCAGCGCTCAGTTGCTAATCCTGAAAGCAAACAAAGCACCGACTAGTTAAAATCATAATAGTTAAATAATCAGAAACGATACTCTCACCTGCCAAACAGTCCTTCCACGCCACCTGACACACTCAACTATCACACTCATACACACTCATGCATGTCATCCAATGAGACTAGTATGGTGTTGTGCATGAGGCTCGCAATCTCACCATGTAACACAGATTGCTACCAAAACCACTACTGCAAGAGCATATGAATGCTTTGTGAGGGCTTCATGTGGATACCAGCCACATTGGTGGCCCAAGGCTCCATTAGGAGCGAGAAGAGAAATGTATATCTCCAAGTGAGCCCACGTGCTCTCACAAACCATTCTACACATAACCATAATTAAATAATAATAAAATGGACATAAAATAATATTCAAATATATGTACAACGAATACTCTCCTTAATGGGCATAAACCACCACCTCGCAACTGTCCATCTCAATATTCATCCCTGAACTCTGAAGCATGTCGTATATGCCGACTGATGAGATTGGAAACTCATCATATAAAACACATTGTTACAGATAGCATAAAAATGCTTCTTGTGGGCTTGCGATGGACACCAGTTGCATTGGTGTTTCCATGCTCCGCAAGGAGCAAACAGAGAAACACCTGTCTCAACGTGCCTTACGCACAAAGGAGTGTGATAAGGGTGGATTTAGGCTAAATGATAATGGTGCGCCACAATGCCAGGTACGTTAGCTCCGTATAAGATTGACGACCACTTGCCACCCCTATCGACACCTGGTATTAAAGTGCAAGATGTAGGTGTCTTCTCTGATTTTAGGATGTTGCTGTGTATGCGGTAGTAGAACAGTTCACAAGGTATAACACAGGCAACATGATGTGTAGAGTCATAGAAATGGTAACTTCGTTGTATAATTTTTTCCATTTATTGCACGCCACAAAACAGTCAGGATATTTATATCATCAACATAGTTCAACGAGTTCAGCATTCAAAATCATAGAGTTCTAGTTCGTGAAGCTGTATAAATAATACATATAAATTCTGCAACAGTGTCAGCTGCAGATCATCACTGTTCATAGACAATAATAAATATTCCCTTTCTGATGCTAGCAGATCAGATGTATACAATCAGTCCGTTTACTGTCTGCACGTGAATAGCATACATGGATTACAGGTCAGCTCGACCTTTATAATGTTTCTAAGTCTAACCATCTGACTTGGACGTGATCTCTGATATAACGAATCCTGGAACACAGACAATAGTCTTGTTGGTCTAGAGCGACCCATATATATATAACTAGTTCAGGTATAAAGATACCGGTGACTTAATCCTAGTCAAAGTACCTCTCCATTTTGAATCACACAGGCGAGCAAAAAGGCGACAAAATGACGAACCTCTAGATGATAGCATAAAGTTCGATACAAGAGGAATTACCTTATTTCGGAAAATCAACCATGAACATATGCCTCCAGGCAGGCTTGAATAATACTGGGAAATAGTCTAGTTAGCTAACTAACTCACAAAGACAATGTATTTCCCTCAGAAAATCACAAGACGCAGGTCGCGTCTGCTCGCTACTTAGACCATTTCTAAACTCCCCGAGCTGGCCGGAACAACAAACGAAAACCAAGTCGAGACATGCGCAGAACGACAATCTCTGAGTCGCCGTTCACAATAAGACGATTCTAAGAACATTCGAGATAAAAGTCTTACACAGTCGCGCCTTTTATGGTCATGAAAAGAAGCGTTAAGACAGGTTTTCAGACATCTACCATAGTTGACTGATACTACCAAATAAGGAGATATGGTCACGCTTCGTTCAAGAAATTATAGACCGAACGTGTCTCTATACAAGAGGAGGTAAACTCCTAAAAAATAGCAGTATCAATATTTCGGGTTCTGTCCCTTTCACTGTAAATATATATAATATAGATTTCAGTCAAAAAATGATCATACATACGAAAAATGTTTATACAAACGAAAAATAATAATGATCCGTGCGTAACATTACCGCACCCTCCCGGGAAAAAAAAAAATGAAACATTTTTTTTTTTATAAATCCTGGAGCCGGAAAAAATCTAGGCTCCTAACGCACGTATGATGCGCGGATATATACCTAACAAATTAGCTCAACGCATGGAGCGACACTGAGATCATATCTCAGATCCTTAGAGAAAAAATTTATCTAAGTATACGCTTATATATTCCAGGAAGGTGCCACCAACACACGCCACAATGATGGCAACATCATAATGAAAATCAAATTATTCTCATACCAATATATGAAATTAAATATATTATTATGGTATCATACAATGTGTTGCAAATAGCGGTGTAATTTACTAATATACCGCACTATATTATTACATTATATAAAGCAACAGTAATTAATAAGTAATACATGTGTTGATCTTCGTTGACATAAAACATTCAATAGAAGAAGATGTGGACATCATCCGCTCCCAATCTAGGACAGGACTTGATATCCTCAAAGTTCCACAATGGACATAAACTCGCAGACTTCAATGATGTGCTGCGAAAATATCAATAACACAAATCTTAAAGACAACTGGTAAATCTCTTAATACAATCCTGAAAATAATTTATTTAAATGTGGCCGAGTGATCTTTTGGCCCGTATATCACTAACTAAGCCTTCTTAGATAATTACATGGTACAATGTTATAAATTCCCCCCAAAAAAGTGAGAAAAAAAATCTACCAACATGTCATTATAACATTGGACTGTATATCAGGAATATATATATGACAGAAGAATCATGTGGAATCGTGTGGGCATCTGGACAGAATGTCCGCCATTACATTATCCGAACCACGGATAGCTCGAACCGAGAAATGAAATGGTTGAAGAGCTATGGCATAACGAGTTGACCTCGAGCTCTTCAAGTTTTTGCTCTGAATAGCAGTAAGCGCTTTCTGGTCGGTTTCCACAATGAAATGTGCGCCTAGAAGAAATCTTTGTAACTTCAGAATAGACCATACCATAGCCAATAACTCACGGTCTAAAACCGAGTAATTCTTTTCTGCAGCATTTAATTTCCTAGAGATATACATCACCGGATGCAGAGTATCAGAATACTCCTGCATTAGTGCTGCCCCAATCCCAGTTGACGAGGCGTCACTTCGAAGAACAAAAGTCTTCTCAATAGTAGGTAACCTAAGAATAGGTGGAGATGAAAATAGGGCTTTAACCTGGTCCAATGAGGATTGACATTCTTTAGACCAGCGGATCAGATTAGGCGACCCTTTCTTCAATAAAGTAGAAAGCGGTGCCATAATGGAGGACAGATTCGGAATGAATCGTCCGTAGAATTGGATCAAACCTAATAGACTCCTTACTTGTTTCTTCGTCTTAGGGACCGAAATGTTAAGTATTTTTGAAACATTGTGGTCCTCTGTCTTTAAAAGACCATGACCAACACGATGACCTAGGAAAGAAATCTCACTAAATCCTATAAAGGCTTTAGAGGGTTTTGCAGTCAAGTTATACTCGCGAAGAGTAGACAGTAATTCGTATAAACCCAAATAGTGATCTTCCCAGGAATCACTGAATAGACAGATATCATCTAGGTATGCTATGACATCTGTACGATATGCGAGAATTCGCCGCATCATGCGTACGAATGTAGCAGGGGCGTTCATAAGACCAAAAGGCATGAAATTCCATTGGAATAAACCCCTAGGTGTAGAAAAAGCTGTAAAAGGTTTGGCACGTTCAGTTAGCGGGACTTGCCAATAACCTTTAGACAAATCTAGTTTGGTAAAGAATCTAGAATTAGAAAGTTTATTGAGTAGCTCTTCTAATGAAGGCATAGGTTCAGCATCGAACTTCGTAACTTGGTTCAATTTGCGATAATCTACGCAAATGCGAATGTTATTATCCTTCTTTCGAACAATAACCATAGACGAAGAGTATGCTGAAGTGGATGGTTCAATGATTTCCAAACGTATCATTTCATCCAATTCTTTTTCGACTTGAGACTGGAAATGGATAGGTATTGGATATGGTCTGACTCTGATAGGATTATGATCAGTTAGCACAATGTCATGTTCAATGACATGTGTGTGTCCCGGGATGTCTGTAAGAACATCCTGAAATGTTTGCAACATCGAAGAAACTTGTCGATGTTCCTCAGCGGAAAGATTTGGAGAAACGGTCACGTTTTTCCAAGATTCCGTAGAATAAAGTGGGACCATAGAAAGAGGAAGATTGACATCAGAAAAAGTAGTTTCCTCATCCTGTATAACTGACAGAGATGAGTACTGACCATGAGTTGCTTGAGAATTGTCCGTAGCCTGGAAAATAGGCTGCAAATAGTCAGGTCTTTCATAAAATTCCGTGAGCATATTTATGTGGAAAGTTTTATGCTTTCCATCAATATCGACAACATAGTCGACATCAGAAATTTTGGAGACTATTGCATATGGACCTTTCCATGCAATTAGAAGTCTGTTCTCCCTTGAAGGAAGTAGAACGAGAGCTTTGTCACCTGGACAAAGTTGTCGTAGACATCTATTCTTATTTGCAAACTGCCTTGCCTTTTCTTTAGCAAATTCGGAAGACGAAGTTGCTAGTTTGCATGCCTCGATGATCTTTTGCCTAAGAGCAATGACGTACTCATAAGAAGATTGAGTCTCATCGCTAATATTATCGGCAGTGATTAGATCGTGAAGTAAAGACATAGGGCCGCGCGGTTGCGCGCCAAAGACAAGTTCAAAAGGGGAAAACCCCGTATGTTCATTGGGGACCTCTCTATACGCAAAGAGAGCCGCGGGTAAGACCCTGTCCCAATCCTGAGGATGATCCTCAGTTATTTTACCAAGTAAAGTTTTCAGAGTCCTATTTAAACGTTCGACCAACCCATTAGACATTGGGTGATAGATACTGCTGAGAGACCTTTTAATGTGTAGCATAGACATTACCTGTGACATAGTGTCTGATATAAGTTGAGTGCCATGGTCTGACAATATTTCTCCGGGAAAACCCAAGCGAGAAAATATCAGCCAAAGAGCGTCTGCGATATCAGCAGTTGAGATGCTCTTGAGAGGTATTGCCTCTGGCCAACGTGTGCACATATCGACACATGTAAGGATAAATTGATGTCCTCTAGCCGACTTAATTCTAAAAGGACCGATAATATCTATTGCCATTTTTTGAAAAGGGCGAATAGGAATGTCAGCAGCCTGGATAGGCGCAGCATGTCGTGGTCCTTTAGATTTGACCTCCTGACATACTTTGCAAGAGCGACAGTACATTCGTATGTCCTTGCTCACAAATGGCCAAAAGAAAGCCGCAAGAACCCTCGACTTTGTACGGGAAAAACCCATATGTCCAGCACATTGCGAGTCATGAGCATGTTGCAATATTTGCAATCTCATGCTCTTAGGCACAAGAATTTGTGAATGAGTGGACGTAGTCGAGTCTTGTACCATACGTACAAGTACGCCGTTCTTCATAGAAATCCAAGATTTTCTATTAGTATTTTGATTAGGATCACCTTTTTTTGCTAGAATGAAGAATTTTTGTAAAGAAGGATCTTCTTCTTGCAATTTGATAAATGAGTCACGTGTAATAGTCAAGTGACTATCTTGGTCATTTACTTCATCATTATTAGTTAATGAAGTTTGAGGTGGATCCAGAGCATGTGCTCTTGTGACCACCGCATTGGTAGCTTCAATGTTTTGCTCTTCCCAAACAGCAATCTGCTGTGGGGTACATTCCCTAACTCCGTGAATACGACCAATAATAAGGTCCGCAATAGGGTTTGGAAGTAGACACGCGTGGACCTCTCCCGTGAAGAAAGGAGTAGCAATGTGTATTATAGCAGTAGGATACTTTTCCAACGTGCCACCAAATGTGACACATTTGATGACCTTTCCTGTAGCACAGGATGGATCTACAAGAGATTGCCTAACCCCGACAGTAGTACATCCAGAATCAAACAACACTGAGACTGGATTACTATTTACAAGCCCCTTATGTAATATAAGAGAACCTCTCCCATCATGAGCAACATTAGCAGGAAGAGCGGGCAAAGGATGACCACAGCTTAAAGTACTAACGGTTTTCGGATCAAATAAAGTACTGCATTGGATACATTTATTTGCCCTACCAAAATCAAAAGATGAGCATCCGATAGCATTATGGTCTTTATCATTATTAACCTGTTTATCTGCTCCCTGAGATTCTTGTTGAACAGAGTTTGTCTGTTGATATTTTTTTCTCTTATGTTGCGATCTACCGCGACCATTATTGCCTCTGCAATTATCATTAAAGTCCCTACTGTAATTTTTATCCTGGTTTGAGTTCCAGTTTCCATAACTGTCATTACCATCTCTATGCTGTTGAGAACCTCTATTATCTTGGTATTGAGGTCTCTGAGAAAAATATTTTCCTCTATACCGATTACCTTTGTGAAAATTTCTAAAGTTAACCGGAGTAGAATAACGTGTAGTATTAGGTTGTCTCCAGTTCTGGGAAGAAGAATCACCCTGGAATTGATTACTATGATTCTGGGCATAATTACGGTTACTCTTTTTATTGAAATTTTGCTGGCTACCCTGAAATTTACGCATAAAATTTGGGCCATAAGGTGCTGCCGAAGCAACTGGCAGACCTTCTTTTACTTTAGAGTTGCTAATGGTTATGTGAGGATGCGCAGTAACATACTGGCTACAGTATTCTTCCATTTCTTTTATGTTTTTAGGCTTACGCTCATGAAGAAAAGAAAGAAAAGCTTCATTAACAGAAGACATAACCTTGTCTCTAAGTAGTAAGTCCATAAGAGCTTCAAATGTATTTTCTGTCTTAGACAACTCAACCCATCGTAAAAAAGTAAGACGGATGCCTGAGATGAATTCAGAGAATTCAACTCCAGTTTCTGGTAACATGTTTTTAAATTTAAGACGATATCCGTCCTCGTTAAGTTGGTACTTCTTTAACAATGCCGCCCTGACAACCTCATAGTTGTTTTTGTCAGGCACATCTACCATACTCAACAAAGTCAAAGCATCACCTCTAAGTATCTTGGACAGATGATAAACATATAATGTTTTATCTATATTATGCACATTACATGCACTTTCAAATCTATCTAGATAAAATGTTATATCATCGATTGAGGGATTAAATGCTGGTAGATTAAGCTTGAAATCCTTAGCATTAGTCTTATCTGACACCTTATTTGCATCATTAGCATTACCAGCGTTCAATAACTTTAACTTCTCTAACTCTAAAGCTATGAGTTTTTCTTCATGCTCCATTTTTGCTTTTCTCTCATCAGACTCTCTTTGTAACCTTCTTTCTTCAGCCTCAGCCTGTGCCTGCAATTTTCTTTCTTCACCCTGAGCTTGTTTTTCTAATCTTTTATTTTCAGCCTCTATTTCAAGTCTCTTATTTTCAGCCTCTTTTTCAAGTCTCTTATTTTCAGCCTCTTTTTCAAGTCTCTTCTCCTGAGATTCTGCTTCTCTTTTTTGTTTTTCCATTTCCATTTGTAATCTTTTTTCATCTACCTGCATCTGCAGTTTTAAATTTTCAGCATCTATTCTCTTTTGTTCAGTTTGTTCTTTCATTTTCTTTTCTTCCGACTTCAATGCCTTGGCATATTGAACAGTCGCAAATTCTTCTAATTTATCACCTGTCTTCCCAAGGGCTTTACCCTGCTCAATAAAGTACTCAAATGTAGACATGATGTCTAAAATGTGAGTACAGAACCTGAAATAATTAATTATCTTATTTCAATCTTAATAGCAACAAGACTTAATAAAGTGCTTGTATAATCACTATGTTTAACCCAATCTCTGTGGGAAACAAGACTTGACACCAACTTGTATTATCAAATGTATAATAATATCACAAGTCACCTCTTAATCATCAGTGCACTACCCAAATCAGTGCATAACTATCAGTTATTTATCATAACTGCACTACAATAGTGCATAAGCAAAAAACCACCAGTTAGTTATGATAAGTGCACTATAGACCAATAGTGCATGAGCATATATGTAACAATAGTGAAAGCTAACTATGCAAGAACTATGCAAACAATAACAAGACAATGTAAACAATAACAAAGGTCACCAACAATGTAAACAATAACAAAGATCAAAGTCAATGTAAACAACAACAAAGATCAAAGTCAATGTAAACAATAACAAAGATCAGAGTCAATGTAAACAATAACAAAGATCAGAGTCAATGTAAACAACAACAAAGATCAAACAATACGAAAACATTCGCATAAGTCAAATAAATAAACAGCGAAACTAAAAAGAAATGTGATGACAAAATGCGAAGATATGACAAACAAATGACGCTACAGTGTATACACAAAAATATACGTAAAGAACTGAATAATAGAAAAGGGGAGACCTACAAATACAAACAATCGAAATCGAAACTAAAAAACAGAAAGAAAGAGAGAAAAGAAAAAGAAAAAAAAATATACAAGAAACAAAAATAAAGCACAACTCGTCACAACTAAACAGATATAGCAACGATTGTCGCTAGCAAATTTCACAGTAGGAAATTCGCACAGTCCCTAACGAAAACGCTAACAGTAGAACCTCTGTGACGTGGTATCTTCTACTGAAAGACACCGCCCAACCGAGAAAACCCGCTGAATATAAACATATAAATATACAAATACAAATAACATATAACATGTAACAAATAGCAAAAAATGTGAAAGAATTTAGAAGGCTCAGCTAGAACATAAGGGCACAGTTCACAAACAAAACAGGCCACTTAACTTCTATGTATCCACAACGTCAGCACAGTTCAGAACAGGATGTGATCAGCATTCTTAGGACAATGATCCAACGTTGATCCATATCTGCTCTCGTAAACTGCCATGACGAAGGAAATGAGCTTCTAACAGGAAACAGCTTCTGAACTTGACCTTCTGAATCTGCAACAGTACCTCTCAGACCGGAACAGTTGTTACGGCACTTGTCCTTCTTCTTAACAGATCAGGAAATCCATTCGCTCGGTACTTGTCCTTCTAGTTGTAGACAAACTTCAATACTGCCGAGCAGCGCCGGGTAGTTTCAAAATATCAACAACTGTCAGTAATGCCGGGTACTTTCAAAATCTTTCATCAAAAGTAGCTTTTCTTGAAGGAAGTGAGTTGAACTGTAATTTTGAAAGCTTGATGATGATGTCTGGGTTTGTTGACCCCCTTGATAGCTGGTATCAGAGTAAACCAACCTATGGCCACCAAAAATGATAAGGGTGGATTTAGGCTAAATGATAATGGTGCGCCACAATGCCAGGTACGTTAGCTCCGTATAAGATTGACGACCACTTGCCACCCCTATCGACACCTGGTATTAAAGTGCAAGATGTAGGTGTCTTCTCTGATTTTAGGATGTTGCTGTGTATGCGGTAGTAGAACAGTTCACAAGGTATAACACAGGCAACATGATGTGTAGAGTCATAGAAATGGTAACTTCGTTGTATAATTTTTTCCATTTATTGCACGCCACAAAACAGTCAGGATATTTATATCATCAACATAGTTCAACGAGTTCAGCATTCAAAATCATAGAGTTCTAGTTCGTGAAGCTGTATAAATAATACATATAAATTCTGCAACAGTGTCAGCTGCAGATCATCACTGTTCATAGACAATAATAAATATTCCCTTTCTGATGCTAGCAGATCAGATGTATACAATCAGTCCGTTTACTGTCTGCACGTGAATAGCATACATGGATTACAGGTCAGCTCGACCTTTATAATGTTTCTAAGTCTAACCATCTGACTTGGACGTGATCTCTGATATAACGAATCCTGGAACACAGACAATAGTCTTGTTGGTCTAGAGCGACCCATATATATATAACTAGTTCAGGTATAAAGATACCGGTGACTTAATCCTAGTCAAAGTACCTCTCCATTTTGAATCACACAGGCGAGCAAAAAGGCGACAAAATGACGAACCTCTAGATGATAGCATAAAGTTCGATACAAGAGGAATTACCTTATTTCGGAAAATCAACCATGAACATATGCCTCCAGGCAGGCTTGAATAATACTGGGAAATAGTCTAGTTAGCTAACTAACTCACAAAGACAATGTATTTCCCTCAGAAAATCACAAGACGCAGGTCGCGTCTGCTCGCTACTTAGACCATTTCTAAACTCCCCGAGCTGGCCGGAACAACAAACGAAAACCAAGTCGAGACATGCGCAGAACGACAATCTCTGAGTCGCCGTTCACAATAAGACGATTCTAAGAACATTCGAGATAAAAGTCTTACACAGTCGCGCCTTTTATGGTCATGAAAAGAAGCGTTAAGACAGGTTTTCAGACATCTACCATAGTTGACTGGTACTACCAAATAAGGAGATGTGGTCACGCTTCGTTCAAGAAATTATAGACCGAACGTGTCTCTATACAAGAGGAGGTAAACTCCTAAAAAATAGCAGTATCAATATTTCGGGTTCTGTCCCTTTGACTGTAAATATATATAATATACATTTCAGTCAAAAAATGATCATATATACGAAAAATGTTTATACAAACGAAAAATAATAATGATCCGTGCGTAACAGAGTGGTATTGCGCTCACCAGAAATCTAAATACCTAAAGCTAGATTCATCTTCTCAAAGGGAACTTTAGCACTACAAAACTGTGTACACAACAGATGTAATTAAACTAATCTCAAAGTAACCCATTAAATATATACAGTAGTATTATGATCAATTATTGTGAAATACACTTTAACCTAAACTATCCCTTCCATTACTGAAGAAAATTACATTAACCTGCCTTCACCCACGTGTCAATTCACACAATATAAAATAGCTTAACATTACTAGGCCTATAACACGTGATAACTAAGAGTGTTAATGCAGACTCCCTGGCGCCTTCTTTATATACATGCATGATGACGCGCCGCCTTTATACACATTGCATGATGCTTTTCATGAACACGTGGCTGCCATCTTGATAACAGTTAATATTATCTAAATTCCAGTCCCTGATAACATCTCTGTCCAGTTCCATGTATCTAATAGTTTTCTACTATATTTGCCTTTCTTGCCCGGTCTGATGAATGAAATAATTGCTACTAAACTCTTACAGCTGTGATCTGGACTTAACACTATTAAAATCTATCCACACATATTTTCACTCATCTATCATTTCAGAACTAAATCTAATGTTCTGGAAGAAATCTCTTTAGGAAACACATCCTTTTATCTATTTCATTAAACATTAGAACAGACACGCTGAATACTAATAATAACACTAGATCACTAAAGCTAATCTAAATTAACTCACGTGTTCAAGGCATCTACAGATCGACTCTGGTGTCTTACTCTGGGTGTCTGATGAGATAAAGAGGCCTCTGCTAGCCAGGCTCTTCTTTATATAAGCCGCTAAGCCTAATCGCTCACTTAGTGCGCGCCGCGTATTAATTGGGCCACTCAAATAACACATGCGATTATTGCTCTAGAAGTCACGAAAACACAAATATAACCCACAGATATTTCTAGAGCGAAAACACAAATATACACCACAACTAATTTTTAAGCTTTATTGTGGCCTAGTAATATATCTTTTTCTTGAAGATGTTGTGAAAAAAGGCAGTGACCCACAGGGAATGGGGATGACAAGATGGCGAGGTTACATTACAAAGACTAAAAAAAGTGCGCATGCGCGCAGCGGGTATTTCAAGTGAAACTTTCGCATTTGTGTTGCAACCAGTAATTGTTACATGTCTCTCAACACACTGGTCAAGTAGGTGAAAAAAAAGAAATAGGTACATTCTTTTTGAGTCTTTGTAAGGTATGCTTACAAACTTGCAGAGATTATCTAACTTTTGTGATAGAAAGCATCCTCGTACCACATTATGGGGCCGAGAATAATTTTTTTGAAAAGGGTACACTCTTTTATGTACACCCTGTGTGTGTGTGTGTGTGTGTGTGTGTGTGTGTGTGTGTGTGTGTGTGTGTGTGTGTGTGTGTGTGTGTGTGTGTGTGTGTGTGTGTGTGTGTGTGTGTGTATGTATGTATATATATATATATATATATATATATATATATATATATATATATATATATATATATATATATATATATATATGTATATATATATATATATATATATATATATATATATATATATATATATATATATATATATATATATATTTATTTATTTATTTATTTATTTATTTATTTATATTTATATTTTTATGTGTGTGCGTGTGCGGGTATGTGTTTTAAGCATGGGGGAGGGGGGAAGGAGAGAATGATAAACCTGACAAAGAAAAGGTCGTGTCCCTATCTCATGCAGTTCAGGAATATATTTTAGTAGCCAGCTTGAGAGTTTTCATACGGAATGCGGAAAAAATAAATTTGATCCAGGGAACACAGCGATTTTAAATGCCGGCGGGAGAGGTCTGTTCCGAAATTTCCCTAGTTTAGAAAGTCGTTCTGTCTTCCCCCCTCCCCAGCCCCCGGGGCGCTTAAAGATCTGTCAAATCATCCACTGGATTCTATAGACAGATCGGGATCGACTGGTTGCCGTCTCCTGCATTAGACTAATAGTGTCACTAAAATTACAGCCTCGGAGACGGGCCACAACTGGCTGACAATTTTCACAGTAATTGTCATCGTTCTTACTAAAGCACTCGTGGTTATGGTCATTATTCTGACAGCATCGCAGTTTTTACTTGCAATTAATGTCTCTAAACAAGCTGTGCTAATGAGCTTTATTCTCATTCGAGCTGTTGTATCGTAATATATAAAACAGAACTCAATAATTCTCGCCGTTTCTACGTCGGTCACATCTAAGGGATGCAAATTTTGTTGAAAGTTAGAAATTAATTGTATTGTTTCCCTTATATGCTGATGCGTGTCGTATTAATTAAAGTTCCGGAGAAGATCTCCGTGGCCAAAGTATACACTAGGGGATAGTCCAACCACACGAATCAGCATAACTGCAGTGAGCTGACAAACACCTCCTTCACAATTCACAAATATGCAGTTTATTATACTTGACATAAAGCTCCATGAAATCAGTTCTCGCTCAAAGGCAAATGCAGTAATAAGTAGTTGTCCAGTCCGTTCAGTCTCAAACGCTGGTCAATGGCAATCATACAAACTTTATTTATCACAGTCAACTGGACATCTTCGTGAATAGATATACATATCCTGAATATAATAAACCAGGGACCCCTCAACTAAGTATATTGATGTCCTGGTGATGGAATGATGCAGGAAAAACACAGTATACTGCAGGAGCTCAATACACATACGTCCGCTCACTTTCAAACACTATCCGCATCTCTTCTTGTAGACGATAACCTCACTTCTGCTTCAAAATTTTCACGTCTGCCTTTACACCATATCGGCATGACGTCACTTCCTTTATTAATAAGTAAGTCCGTATAAAATTATCAGAAAAGGAGCCCTGTCGAGGCAAATATTATACCGACATAATCGTTATGAATTTTAATCATAACATATGTACTCTCCCGAAAATAGTAACACTCAACGAAGAAAAGTCGGTGAACTGTGCAACAAAAAGTGAGTGACAGTGATATATGAATAAAATGTAAGTTTTTGACTGTAGAACCCAGTTTCATTCCGGAAACGGATTTAAGTCATCATTTTGTTAAAAATAATCTTAAAATGTAAGGTTTTGATTGTTTCTTCAAGAAAAAATTTTAATTTAAAGTATTGCAGACTTATTGTTAGAGCTACTCGCTGGGAATGAAACGGTTTACTGGGGCATCTTCTTCTTTGATCCTTAGCCGCCGACCGTCAAAGCAGTTAGTGGCCATCACGCCTGGTGGCGTCCTGTAGGGCAACAACAAATTGATTTCACTTTGCTCGGTCAGTGGCCATCCTTCGTACAGTGCCCTAACTCTGGTTCATTCTTTGCATCTCGGCCTCCACAGTCCTCCGCCTAGTTGTTTTTGGTCGGCCTCTCTTTCGTTTTCCTTCAGGTGTCCATAGCATAGCTGTTCTTGTGATGGCATCGGGGTCTGTTCTGAGGACATGACCAACCCAACTGCAGCGTCTGCCAGCTATGATGGTGTGCATGTCCTCTTGCTTGCTTCGAGTAAGCAGATCTTGGTTGGTGATGGTATTCGGCCAAAAGATTCGGAGAATATTTCTCAGGTAGGTTGTGTGAAAAGAGGACAATTTTGACATTTCCTTCTCTGTTACTCTCCAGCATTCCGCACCATAGAGAGTCACAGAAAGCACACAGCTCTGATATAATCTTAATTTTGTGTTTGTGCTGTACTGAGAGGACTTCCAGATTGTTAAGAGTCAGTTTGTTTTAATGTGCCCTTTTAAACTTCTATTTATATTTGTGGTCTAAGGGAGATTACCAGTAGTTTTATTCTCTGATATAAGGTTGATTTAGGGGTTATATTCCCTTGGTCTTACTTGTGTCCGGCTATATGCCCGTATAAGGTTCTGTTCGTAGATTTTCTTGGAACAGCTTCGAGAACATTCCTGTAGTGAGATGAACTCAGGTCGCGCGATTGAATTGCGCATGCGCTAAGATTTGGGAGCGGAGAGATAAGACTGTTGGTTGTTGAGAGGTGGCCGGGCATCTTGGAGCTGAACGAAGGTTCAGCGATTCTTTTCTGACCCTGTGAACATATTACAGTGTCCTTTGTGTGTTTAGAGAAAGGGTTGAGATTTCCCCTTTGATGTAATTCTGACATTTTTTGGAGAGCCTAGGATGGCGTGTTTTTTGTGGTGTTATTCTTGAAGGCAGTCAAGGTAAAGATACCCTTTTGAACTATATATTTTAGCAGTCAAGTACTTTATAATTTAATGCTATCAGCCTAAGTTAGTGGGCTGATGCTAAGGTGACTTTCTCCCAGTGCGGAAGAGAGTTCGGGAGATTATGGGTATCGTTCTATAGATGCACCTACCGTGTTTGGTCAGAGGAAGGACAGAAAAACATTACACGGCATCTGTTATAGCGCCATGGAAGGCGAGAAGAATATTATTAGTGCCTAGGCCCAGAAAAATATTATACGGCATCTGTTATAGCGCCATGGAAGGCGAAAAGGTTATTATTAGTGCCTAGGGCCAGAAAATTGTACACGACATCTATTGTGTCGCTGGAGAAGAGAAGGTGGAGAATATAGTCATACGATGTGTTTCCTTGTAACTCGTGACAGTGGATTGTTACCATGTACCTGAGCATTGTTAGCCAGGATGTCCTTGTGACTGTATTACGTATTAAAACAGTGTAGAACGAGAAGAAATAATACCCTTTACTGACTTCTATATGTGTGTTGATGTGTGTGACTAGTATTGACTTTCCCGTGCCTGTTTGATCCTGAACTACACGCATTCGCGTCTCTTGTCAACATACACACACCCACACACACCCTGTCGGCCATCTGTGTAAGCCCGACCTAGCTGAATGCCTTCATCAGCGTCTATCTACAAACTGTCCAATCCTACCACTCAAGTTCAACAGTAGAACAAACTGTCCACCCAGCAGTATTTCTATAGTGATAAACAACCCACTACTTGTTACAGCTGTGACGAGGAAGAAGTGTACTTCTACAGCGATGGCCAGTATGGCCTATGGCCAAGAAATATAATTTTACACAGATGTTGTTTAGACTATAAAAGGCTGTTCTTGCATTGTTCATTCTGTTGTTGATGTCTGTGCTTTCTTCGCCATCTGGTGTTACTATGCATCCTAGGTATGTGAAGGTGTCTGTGTCTGTTCCAGTTGTTGATTCCTTACTGTTATGGGCTCGGGGTTGCTCACATTGAGTGTCATGACCTCTGTATTCTTTAGATTGATGTTCAGGCCCATCTGCTGGCTATACTTATTAAGTCTATCCGTTTTTTTATGTGTTGATGTGAATGTGCTAGTAGTGCAATGTCATCTGCATATTCCAGATCTTCCAATGTAGAAAACGTAGTCCATCTTATTCCTCTTGGACTGCCCTCTATTGTCTGTCGCATCACCCAGTCTATGACTGTTCAGAATAGAGTGGTTGATAAAGGGTATCTCTGTCATACTCCTATCTTCACCTCAAAGGTTAGGTTGCTCTGCCCTTCGCTACACGTAAAGTTGGCATAAAGGCTTTTATTATTGACACTATGCAGCTTGGAGTTCCATAAGCCCTCAGTATTTTCCATAAACTATCCTTATGTATACTGTCAAAAGCCTTTTCAAAAGAGCATAGATACCATGATTTCTGATGATCCCAACGACGCAGTTGATTTCCCAAATGAGTTCCTTAACGAGCAGTGCCCATCAGGAATGCCACAGCATTTACTGAAATTAAAGGTTGCTCCATGTATCATGCTATTGCAAAATCTGAACGCAAAAAAAAACGGACTATTGAATGGCACGCGTTTGGTCATAAAATTCTTGCATCGGAATTCCATTGATGCATAAATTATCACTGGTATGAATAAGGAAGAACGAGTCTTAATTAGCTGCATTTACTTAGAACCTAGCGAGCGCAGTTTGCCATTTAGGAAGCAACGTCGTCAATTGCCAGTGATTTTAGCATTTGCAATGACGATCAATAATGCGCAAGGACAATCTTTTGAACACGAAGAAAAACTTGACAGTTTTTGTTAAAAACACTTTTTATCAGGGAACATTCTTTGAAAAAAATCCACACATATATATATATATATATATATATATATATATATATATGTGTGTGTATATATATATATATATATATATATATATATATATATATATATATATATATATATATATATATATATATATATATATATATATATAAGGATAAGAACATTGAGGAAGTTATTTTCAAAATTGTAAACACGCTGCTTTGTTATTAATAGAAAGAAGGGGAAGTGTGCCAGCCAATCGAAAGACGCGAGCTCGCTGCTGCCGATCGATATTGTAATGGCTTTTACTAGGAGAATGAAGTGTGTACATTCTAAGATAGATTTGTGTATCGTATAAGCTAATGCAGTGACAGAAAGTGAAGGAAGTTATTTCATTTTGGGAAGGATAACTCCAACTCTATGCACGCCTAAGGAATAGTTGATGGAAGGATTACTTTTGGAGAAATGTGCAAGTGAAGGCGTCAATATAACGAACGCTGCTGTGTTGATTATCTTACAAAATTGGTTTAAAATCGAAATTAGAACCAATTATGGAAAACTACTTAAAGAAAGAAAGCAGAAATTCTGTGAAATGGAAGGAGATACATCAAAAAGTAATGGATAACCAGGTAATATGCACGACGAAGATGTTTGAAACACAGCTCACACACTCTCACTAGAAACTGCTAAAGACAGGGGCTGAGGCTAAGCTACCAAACCTTGGCATCCGATACGCTCGCGCTCGGTCTATAAAAAGAAGCCGCGGATTTTTTCAAAATGGACATGCACAGCATAACTCAGAAGGACAGGAGGATAGAGACAAGCTAGTTATGGCTGAAACTTTTCCCATCTGTTGCAGGGCAGCGCTATCCCCACCAAACCACGTCTTTCCGGTACTTTATATTTATCCTAAGAGGGTTCATATGTGTCATCATAAATCAGAGGTCTAGAATCCAGATCAATAAGTGCTACATGAAAAAAACACAGGAGATTCTGCTATTGTCATCAGGATTTCAGCGCTAGTCCCCATCATTAGTTGGTGGTCTAGAGGAAGAGTTACACTGATATAGCTGTGGAATTCCAGTGAAAACAGTCATAAGACTTTCAAGATGAGTAATAAATGTAACCAAATTCGTGCAACCAATGTGAACAATCAAGGACAGTGATTAGTGTGATGATGATAAACAGTTGTTTATTAGCATAGCCAAGAGACTAGTGTGAAAAGAACATTTGATGAGCTTTTTTTCAACTTAATTGGAAGATTCAAGAAATGACTTTCTTAGTTAGAAAATTAGAATATAAATTAACCATCATTCAAATTTTGTAATATATTTTATTCATTGAATTCCATCATCAACCATTCACATTTTCACAACAAGAAAAGATAGATGTAAATAATAAATTCAGTCATAATACTCAGCTGACTTATAAATTTTATATTGTGGAAGTTTTAGCTTTATTAAATTGTTTGATTATCATAGGTAGTTACATAGCCAAGGTGGCAACTTAGGGTCTGACTTGACTCTGAATACTTTCTGAAGCAGATACTTTCACAGCTGTGACTATCCTGTGATACCAGTGTTCTTCTCCAACACTGGGACTTCCCTATTTTAAAGACAGAATACTATTTCTGCTCCACAACTGCCACTACACTCATAAAAACCTTTCGCTACAGGAAGCAGTGTATAACTCAGCTTTTTTGCAGTTTAATTTCTTTTCACCCTTCAGCGCTTCCTACACCAGGACACTATCATATTATCTATTCTACTTCTTCTTCTTCTTTGATCCTTAGCCGCCGACCGTCAAAGCAGTCAGTGGCCATTACGCCTAGTGGCGTCTTGTAGGGCAACAACAAATTGATTCCACTTTGCTTGGTCGGCGGCCATCTTTCGTACAGTGCCCCAACTCTGGTTCATTCTTTGCCGTGTTTTGAGGTCGGGGCATCCGTTTTCATGCCAGTGGTTTCCTTTCGGCTTTCACCACTGTCAGTCGTACGAGCCTGAGACTCTGGATGTCCGTCCCGCAGCAAAGTTTTTCCATTTATTGTTGTTTCCGTAACATGTGCAATTTTTACATAGACAGGGGTGTCGGCCCTGTGCTAAAACCCCCAACCTGGAAGACCAGAGTACCAGCTTTTGTCTGACCCCTACCCACGCAGACCAGTCCAGCTTGGTTGAACCTACCAGGAGTAAATCTCCCACTGGCATAGCTCTAGGGATTGTCAGGGTACACAAGCTGTAATACCGCTACAAGGTATAGGTACCATTGATGGCAGATCTATTCTACTGCCAAGAATAATTCCTGAGTAAAGGTTTTCTACATTTCTAAACCAGTCTACTGTAAACCTCAGGTCACAGTGTGGACTTACGGCAGATTAGGAAGCCCGCGCCACAGGTACCATCACGCAAATACTGGGTAGTCCGATGTTCGTTTTGATGGGTTCCTATATAACACAGTCTCTCTGACTATCTTGGCACTTCTTGTGACGAAATGTCTGTCCCTGTCCTTTTGTGTGATCTCTCACACCTCCAGCCCTACCGCAGTATCATTTCTTCTTCTTCATTTTTCTCTCAGATCCCTTTTATTTGGCACTTAATTTTTCCGTAAAAAGTTTTTCTCTTTATGCTGGACATAGCATGGTCAAGTCTCTAACACGCCACTCCCCTATGGCAGTATTTGCTACGGGAGTAATTCTTATCTTATTGTGTCGCATTCACGCTTCACGAAGACGTGTTAAGTTACGCCAGGTTATTAGATGGTCAGCGACAATATTTTATGGCATAATCTGTCTGACCATCTTTTCAAGCAACGGTGCTTGTTTATCCAAGCTTGTGTTGGGCAGGAGGTCATGACACTAAATGTGGGCAATCCTGAGCCAATAACAGTAAGGAACCAGAAGTTAGAACAGATAGACACATTTACTTACCTAGGATGCATAGTAACACCTGACGGCGGAACTAGCAAGGACATTAACAACAGAATGAATAAAGCGAGAACAGCCTTTGCTATTCTCAACAACATTTGGAAGTCTTCCCAGTACAGCAAAAACACCAAATTAAGACTGTATGAGAGCTGTGTACTTTCTGTGCTTCTCTATGGTGCGGAATGTTGGAGAGTAACAGAGAAGGAAATGTCGAAACTATCCTCCTTCCACACAATCTGCCTAAGGAAAATTCTCCGAATCTTTTGGCCAAACACCATCAGCAACCAAGAACTACTTATTCGGAGTAACCAGGAGGACATGCGCATCATCATAGCTGGCAGACGCTGGAGTTGGGTTGGCCACGTCCTCAGAAGGGACCCCGATACCATCACAAGAACAACTATGCTATGGACCCCCGAGGGAAAGCGGAAGAGAGGCCGACCAAAAACAACTTGGCGGAGAACTGTGGAAGCCGAGATGCAAAGAATGAACCAGAGTTAGGGCACTGTACGAAGGATGGCCGCCGACCGAGCAAGGTGGAATCAATTTAATGCTGCCCTACAGGATGCCACCAGGCGTGATGGCCGCTGACTGCTTTGACGGTTGGCGGTTATGGATCAAAGAAGAAGAAGAAGTGTTGGGCAGGAGTGCTGAATAGAACCAGATTTATTTGTCTGGTGAAACACAGGTGACTAACGACCATCCTGAGTCATTACGCCAGAAAATATGGCCACAATATTATGATGGACAGAGGTGTGTTTGTAAGTTTGTACACAAGGGCATCGGGCACCATATTACCATACATGGGAGACGTGACCTTTGCAAAATTTTCCCATGTCGGAAATATTGTGAAAGTACCACACCCAACCTGTTTTAATATGATTGGAGCGTTTATTTAACTCCATAACAAACAACGCTTTGGAAAATAGAAATGTTGTCTGACCATTTCGCAGTTTTATTTCACTGAGAATTTCACGCTCGCCAAGACAACATCAGACCTCGCCAGAGTGAAGACTAGATTCATAATTCTTTTTGTTTACCGGACCTTTCATTGGAGAACCAAATAAGACTTACAAAGCACAGGAAATCTCTACATTTTAATAAGGAACACTGGGACTAGGAAACTGAAGAAAGACATGGAGTCAGAGGGAATTGAAGTTAAAATTAACAACCCCCAGTACATGTGAAAGAAGCAGCTGCCAGCGCCTTTTTTTAAGTCCTCAGAGCAAAACGTATGTAGCCAAGATTGGCGTAAGTAGTGCATTTTTCATTCTATGTTTCATTACTAACATGTGAACTAACATATATATATATATATATATATATATATATATATATATATATATATATATATATATATTACCCTGTGAATTTTAATATGTGAAACTCGCTTGCGGATGTCAAAGACATTTGAGGCTGGCAACCTCAGCGTATAGAATGATGATTTGTGAACCACCACTGCATGGGCTGGTGATTGCTTTATTGATAGTTTCGTAAAGAGAACTAAAAGCATAAAGTAGTTCCAGGTTCCCTATGGAGCAGGGAGGGAAAGATGAAAGAAATGATGTACATTCTAAGTATAACTAGCAATAACCCGTCAAACTTGACGGGTTTTTATTTATAGTGTGCTGTTTCCGTTCCCGGATGAGCAGATAGAAGTACATTCTTAGAGTGTTTTTTGGTATTTTTCCATTATACAGTGTGATCAAACTGTTCATGAACACCGTCATTTGAACGCTTTTCTTTGTTGATTGTAACTTTTTTCGGGAGAGTATATATAATGAAAAAAATACAATTTTTTAGCTCGGTTGCATTCCTCAGCTGTGACCAACGTACACACGGCGAGAATTATGTTATTTTAGATTCAATTTAAAAGTTCCTTGATGACAACATTTCGTGTGAAAGTGCGTAGATTGTTTTCAAAGGGTTTTCCCTGATAATATGTGGTTTTATCAAAAACTTTCAACTTTTCATGAAATACAATTCACTTTGGTATGTTATTGGCTCATGCACACCAATTTTTACGTACTTTTTCTTTGTCCGGGTGCTACTAATTTCGTGAAAGAATAAAAAAAAAAAAACAAAAAAAAAACCAAAGTATTTGTTTTATAAAACACCCACGCGGCACAAGTTGCACATCGTGCGTTGCGCACTTTTTTTTTCATGCGCGAGTTACTATTTTGAGTGAGACCGACTGACGTAACATACATCGGTAATTATGTTAGTGTAGATACTTACATTTTCAAAGCAGCGTAAATGTCCCTATAATCAAATTTGCTTTAAAATTAATGTAAGTTTTCAAGCTTTAAACGTAATAGAAGTTTCAAACTTTTCCACAAGTGTAAACATAAATAGGCAGAGAAGATAAACACCTATGCAGGCCACCAAGAACCACTTTTGTCAATAGTGAAACATCGAAAGCTTGCCTGGTTTGGGCATGTAACTCGTCATGACTCCCTTTCGAAAACGATCCTTCAGGGAACAGTCGAAGGTAAACGGAGAAGAGGAAGGCAGAGAAAATCCTGGGCTGATAACATCAAAGAATGGGCAGGACACGGTTTTTCCACACTTGTACGCATTGCTGAGGATAGAGAGCAGTGGAGGACCCTGTCTGCTGATGCTTCCACCATGGCACCCCTACGACCCATGACGGGTTACGGGCTGAGATGAGATGATGAAACATAAATGAAATATAAATCAATTGTGAACATTTTTCCAACAGTCGAGATGTAAATGTAAAACATTATATCTGTACGTTTAACCTTTTCATTTAAATGTAATGTAAAGTTAAGCTATTCAATTTAAAAGCAAAGGAAGTTTTATCCCGAGGGATTAAATTTAATTCTCATCGAGGGTAAATTCTGATATGGGATGGTAGAGTAGAAGAGGGGTGCACATAACTATGTGTCGGAAAACGCCATACTCAGAACAGCGTTTCGTTTCTTTTTCTATTACCAGTTATTGGTGGTACCAGCAGAAAGTACTATCTCTGGAACCAAGTGAAGGTAGAAGTGGACTGACGTTTTGCGAGACGCCATCATAAGAGGGTCTTATAGACAGACGCAGAACCAACTTGGCCGTTACTCCTTGACGTTCTTGGAACGTGCGTCGCCTGAACTTTGACCAGAGACGAGCGCGAGCAGAGTGAAAAGAACCAACCTATAAGAATGATTGAAATCATCATTGGCAGCTAAGTTAACCTATATTCTGCCACTTGAACCTCTTATCAAAAACCATCACCCGAGTGATGAAAACTTCATTTTGTAACTAACTATTATTCCTTTCTTTTAAACTGGTAAACTTAAAGTGATTTTTAAATTTTGTTATTTATAACTATATAAATTTAACTTCGGATTCAATCATTTTAAATGTACTACATGTTTGTCTCAGTCAAAGTTACTAAATACACACTCTAAACAAAGCTATATTATAACAACAATCCCACTGATTATCTCAGCGGTTGGGGCTTAATTAGCTAGAATAAACCATTGCTTAAATTATTCATAAAAGGTGTCGGTAGATTACAGAATTAACGTGCTCAACAACAGCCAGCATTGTTTTCGCTTATCTGAATATCTTGTGAAGACTCCCAGGTGATAGAAGCTTTACTACTTCTATCGACATTTCTGCCAAGATTAATCTTGTGTAAAGATAGACTCCATTGAAGCCTATAATAGATACTCTTGAGTTTGGCCACTATTGGACCACTACTGCAAAGCAGAGTAGTTAATACTGTCACACCCCTATCTACGGTGAATTGATATAAAAGGTTCTGTCTTTGATGAAAAAGAATAAATCAATCATTGCCAACCATGAAATGATAAGCATAACAGTCTCTGTGTGACTAGATGTGGACTCTACCATATGGGATGTCGACATAGGTCCTGTACCTGAGTCGAAGATCTCTTGTCACACTGCTTTCAGATTTTACGAAAGTCCGTTACAGAACCGGTATCTTGCCAAGTCCTGGGCCATAAAAGTATAAATACGTAAATAGAGGTATCTGGGTGTTGCTATTCAATGTATTTTACCACATTACTGAACCTTCACTGGTTGTCAATGTGTTAGGTTTGTGCAACGTAAAGCCGAGGTTTATGAAACGTAAAGCCAACTGTTATTACTGCAGCCTCAACTCACACAATACGGTTGAACGTGGCAAGACGTACATCATAGGTAAATAAAACAAGTCACAGTCAAGGCAGTGTTTTTGGTTTTCTTTTCTTTCTTGCCCGAAACGAAGAATCTCTTTTTCTTTTTTTATTGTCTTTATTTTTGTCGACAGTTCATCACAATGGAATGGAACAGAGAGGGATTTATATTGTCGTGAAGTCTCGTGAGTCAAGCTATACAATCTTAACCTCTAAAGCTCGTCAATCTCAGAAGAGGTAGTCAGTTTCTTATTCTATGCGTAGAATACATGGCGATAATAATTACATAAGTAATCATTTTCCCATCATTCATAGGTAATATTAATCGTCTTCCATACAACATGACGAACGTAAGATAGGTCAAGGTAGTCCCATAGCAGATACTGACGTAGGGTAGTGAAGCTCTTTCACAATACTAGGTCAAGCATCGAGATGTTAGGTGACCAGTTTCCTTCCTCGCTGCATTTTCCTTCCCGAACTCAAGAGCAAAGTCAGGTACCCATTTACAGCTGGGTAGACTGAAGCGTCATGATACCGTGAATCTAACCCGGCACCTTAGCCGCGAGAGACAAGCGCTCTAACCACTCTGCCGATCGGAAGCTCCTATGGCGAACGTAGTAGGTCACAAAAGTCCAAATTGTTATAGTCGTAAACAAACATCAACTAAATCAGTTTCTGCCTAGTAAAATTAGGCATTCAAGAAACTCCATTTATTATAGCTCGTCTATTTCTATTTTCTTTAACCTAACCCTATTTGAAGCTGCGAATTGTACTTACGTGGCTTAATATCAAGGGATTGTCAATTATATGACAATAGTCAATCTTATTTCATAGTTTTTAAACCAAATTGCCAAATCAAAACTGGTTTCATTCACTCTTGTGTTAAGACCAGTAGAAGCTTTGATTTATAATATTTTCAAGTGGCAATTAGGACGCCATCTCAGACCGTAGGCTTGATGTTTTATTGGGGGGGGGGGGGGGGGGGGGGGGGGGGAAGAATAATCCTCACGATATCGTGTTATAACAGCAAGTCTTGCTATGTTAACGTAGGTACACAAGAATCTCTCTTGGAAACCTATATTCCGCGTCATGTTTTACAAGTCATCAAATCGTATTTTGCAACTATGGACACCTAGTAATAATATTTTTGTTCCGGCAATTTCGTCTTAGAGATTATGTTGATGACGTCACGATGGAGACGCTAACGCAGTGGTTCCCAAACTGTGCGCCCCGGCGCCCTGGTGCGCTGTGGCTGGCTTTCAGGGGCGCCGCGAAATATTCCAATATTTTTACTGAAATTACACTTAGCACACGTGATATTAGAATCGATGTGTTGATGCGATGATAGGAAGAACATCTAACGGACACTGTACAAACCACTAACTGGTCGCTGTGATAATAAGCAAGTATCGTGCGAAAATCAACGTGGAACAGGAAATGAGGGTGGTTGTGTCCAGTTTGATTCCAAGATGTGCAGTGAACAACAGGCTCACCAGTCCCACTAATTACGATTTATCTATTCAATGATATGATTGTTCCAAATTATTACTTTATTAATACTTTTTATATAAATTGTTTGTGAATTTGAAATACGTGTTTCATTTATTTTATTTTTAGTTAACCAACCTAACTGCACCAACTGCGCACTGCAACTGTTAGGTAGGCTTATGTTCTGACTTGGGGCGCCGTGGAAAAATCCTGGTACACTACGGGCGCCGTGAACCGAAAAAGTTTGGGAACCACTGCGCTAACGAATACTAAATATAAGTGTCACCGCGACATATGCAAAAGGCTGTCTGTCTAGAGTTTGCGCTTGCTAGGGAAATTCCAAAAGTGATAGCCATCTTGTTCATTTAAAAACAGCAGAGTGTAATGTAGGGTATTATATGATGTGTAGGTTTCGCTGACATTTTTATCTCTGCATTTAAGGACATAGTCCGATTTTCCATGCTGTTCACAACTCATGATTACAGCAACCTCATTGCAGTCTGGAACGTCAAACCAGCGTGCATGCTGTCCAGGTGGCCTCTGTTAGCATCAATGATGACTTAAATTCCAGTGCACGTGCACAGTGTAGACCATCATTAAGACATTTGACATGGCTATTCGATTCGTTAAATCTGTCAACTTCAGGATTCAAACCTTGTTCTTTGCTTGTTGTTACATTTGTTTTTATTGACATCCCTTGCTCATCAGTAGTGATTCACCAATGGCCAAACTACAAACTAAGGGATGAGAATTTTAAAAGGTATCAACCTTTGCTCAAGATTACTCTTGCCAGAGTTGTAAATAGAAGAATACTGCTTCTATTTAAATGAGCCTCACGCGACTTTTACATAATAACAAGCATAAATACTGAGATCATCTACGCCGTTATGAACTTATTTTTCTACGCCCCTTCTGGGAGGAAAACTATTGATTAGTATTTTCTGAGCCCCCAGCTGAAGGTGATTCAGCAAATTGAATAGCTCTGTATGGTTATGTATTTTGTTTTTAATGAAGTTATACGAGTGCAAATTCACTCAATAATGATTAATTCAATTATTGATTTATATCTACATATAAACAAGTTTAATAACCAGTTAATGGTTAAACAAAGTAAAATAGATAAAGTTATTTCGACAAGGAAAACAAAAACTGAACTTTTATCACCACGGGATGATTAAGGTGGAACATTTACGGAGTTCATAAACTGTGCCAGAACTTTTGTAAATCTGGTCAGATGTTGACAACGATTTGTAGTTGATTTCGCGTTCAGTTACTGCTGGTTCTCAGAGGTGTTTTGAACTGTTTCTTTTCTTCAGGAGTCAAATACTGTGGCAGCAGGACGTCCCTTGCAGCAAGGCTGGGGTAACTACTTAGGCTGTGAAGGCGAGCGTTTTCAAGACCCGACTGGTGTAAGCGTCTATCGTCGACTGCTGGCAACTTGTACCACAAACCAAGAAGAAACAAATGCCTCGTTTTAAGTATCGGGTCCCTGATATAAACATTAGGAGTCTCTGCTCCCATCCAACATTTCACCTTCCTCGGAATTTTGCCCCTGTCCCTGGGCATTATATTTGGACCCATTGAGTCGATTAAAGTGCTTTTGGACAGCCAAAGACGACCATTGAAACATTCTATGCATACATATTTATACATGTAAAGCTTACTAAAATGCTGGTATAATACATATAGACACCATGATAACATCATCCACTTCCTGCTCCCTATGGACCTAAGGCTACCTGTGCTATTGGTTCCTTGTGAGAAAACCAACAAGAAGGTCACCAGCTCTTACAGTATTGGTTCAGGAGGCAAATTATTTTACATGATGAGGTTTCTAGCTTCATGTGCAACTGTATATCCACAAGCCATTTAAAAATTTCAAATGCAAAATATCAAATGATAAAATGTACATTTTACAACTTAAATCGATATCGGGCGAGTGACAAAGTGTTTGCACAGAAATCGGCCAGAATATGTCAGGCAGCTGTTTAAGATGCAGTAAACATTCAGGTTGGTTAGTTGTCTAACTGGATGCACTTGAAGCAGGATCCTAGAACTTGGGGCGCAAAGTGATGACTCTGGAATTACTCCTTTCTAATTTTAGAATTCACTTCCAGTCCTCTGGCCTGTCGTATACTGGGGTACTAATTATTACGTGTTCCTGACTGCCTACGTTTTTTTCCTTCACAAAAGTGGAAGGCAGTGACGCCGTCTTACAACTCTGTAGGTTATAAGCGAAGTTTTTGCCTCCCACGCATATGTCATTCTGTTACGTTACGTTGGGCAAAGATACAGTCAGACGTAGTTTAGTTAACCTTCCAATGCCAAACCAACCACGAGTAGGCGTATGATTTTGGTAGGGGTTTCCCCACCTTCATGTTGAACATTACTACATGACAACATAAGATATTCCCCTCACATGCTATTTTCATATTCCATGACTATATAAGGTCTTGCCATTTCGTGTTACTTGCCGTGTTTGCCAAAATTACTGCATCACCGATCTATCGTAATTATTACGTCTGGTAAATCTCTACCAAGGTGTTACTTTCTCATAGTTGTTTATTACAACCAAGTCATCGGAAGTGATTATATCATGTCCCGTGCCTTAATTTTTAACAAGATTGTTATCTTCCGACACCCTGTCTACCAAACAACCTTGCATTGCAATATTGCAAAATTAACACATTATTTGAAATTGGCATCTGTTGTCCTTTTATAGCTCATCCCACAGTTTTGTTACAATGTGCTGGCTGTGTTTTTTTCACGTCACAGCCTACGTTATCTGTCACATGACAAATCTGAGTTACCACTATCAGACACATATTCTGTCGGGCCGAATTCCATAGATCAGCTTCTCCTTGCTGTACAGCTGGTTATGATTCTGCACTTGCGCTGAGGAAAATAATACAGGCAATCAATCTTCTGTTTTTATACAGATATATTAACTACAGCCACTCTGGACATTTCGTCTCAGAATTGTGCCTAATAAAATATTTACTTAAACGGTAACGTCAGTCTTTTCCTTAAAGATACAGACAACAGAGGAGACGAAGTGGAGGACTGGGAGATAGATACAAATCTTCACCTAATCAACAGTCCCGATGTGTCACGAAGTGGTTTTAAATTTTATAGAGTGTGCCTGAATGAAAGCAAGACCCTAGTATGAGAAAGTCTGAGAAGATAGAATTTAGATGGAAAATGACATGCCTGTGGACAGGTGGGACTATTGGCTCAAGGGCTAGAACCAGGATTTGGATCTCCCCTTGCCGCTTCGTGACTTTAGACTTTAGTCTCGCCCTCCTCTGACTACCTTGACACACAAGGAGATAAGGTGTATAAATACGACCACAGACGCCACTATGCAGACAATATAGAGTAAGTATAGTAAAGAGTAGAAGCTGACCAAGTGTACAGTAAATATATATATTTATTTACAAAAATCAAGCATAAAATTGTCATCATACATAAACCACAAAAATAGCGTGCACTGTTGCACGCCCTGGAAAAATCAAAGTAACAATTAGATTGAGAGACAAAAAAAAACCCCACTCGCATTCACTCTTCCTGTCAACCTGCTGAGGAACAATAAAATGGTTAGTGATTACAACAACTCTAATATGGTGGGGCTGTAAACTCTAGCCTCCACTCTCTAACACTAATAAATTTCTACTGTCTCAGTCCTGGTGATTTTTCCTCAACGAATGGCTACACAGCTTTCTACTTGTTAGGCGATATGCGCCGATAACTACACCACAAGAATTGCTAAAATAATAGACTTGGCTTTAGCTGATGGCTCAGGGTCTATCTGTCAAATGAATACTGAACAGACCCTACTGGTCCTGTCTATTTTCTCCCTCCTCTATCTCTCTCTCTCTCTCTCTCTTGGTCTCAGTGTCTCTCTATCTCTCTCTTTCTTGGTCTCAGTGTCTCTCTAACACTCGAGGACTGATGATGCGGCGTCTCCGCTACTCTCTTCTCTCGTTACTATCAGGACCCAGGGATGTTAACCCTCTCCCCTGCTCCTGAATGCGGTGCTTGATTTACTGCCAAAATCTTCTCTGCCGTTGAATAACTTCCCTCTTTTAACTCGCTCCGGAGTTAGAGGAAAACAAGGCCTTGATTTCTGGCTGTACGAAATTGAAACCGGTCTCGCTGCCACGTGTCGTTGCTGGAGACTATAATAGCGTTGCTGGAGACTATAATAGCGATGAGCTCGGGCGATGTGATAAATAACCCCCGTTCCCGCTCCTCACTGGGAAAACCCGTAAGTTGGTTTTTCTGTTGCTTCTGACGATAACTCGAGTCCACTGACTACTGAGGTATGCCCTTGTGCCGTGGGTAAATTGGTATTTCCAATTTACGCTCCCCCACTGATTCGCCGAGACTCGCTGAAATTAAAAGAAACAGCGTCTAATGTACACCCTCTCTAAAATCGCTTATCTCTAACATATACGATACATAAAATAATTCTATACACGTGTCACTTCAATCTCACACCTTCTTCTATTCCCCTTCTCTCGTTCTTCACACAATACATGAAATACTACTATCCCACGTGGCACTAAAATCACACTTATCCTCCCCTCCTTCTCTAAATCTGACAGTTGGGTAAACAAGGTCTCCCGACCTCGTCTGAAGTGTTACGCATGACTACCCACGTGTTCAAAACATTACCACTAGGGAAATCCTTTGTCCTAAATTCCGTGGTCTCCTTTTAACATGTGCACTTGAGGTGTCCTTACTTAAGCCAATTTAAATTAAACCTCGCTGTAGGAATGATTTATTTCCCCAAGCCGTATAATTCACTGATAACATAATCTCACTGCCTTCCTCACATTTAGTTAACGTACACACAAAGGAGTTCCCAAATAAAATTACATTATAAATACACAGAAATAAATGGTGGTTTTACATAACATTCTACAAATCTGGGCACACGTGTAGCTTATAACTTCCCACGTTCCTATCTACTGCCAAAATCATAGAAAGAATAAGCACACTGTTGCATTTACGTCGTTCTTCAAAAATGATAATGGATGGCACTATCGTTTTTTAAAACTAAAAAGTTAAACTTTATTTACGGGCGAATTTCTGAAAAACCCACTAATAAGTAAAACGATTAATAAAATAGTTACATACCAAATTATCGCGGTTTTTCCCCGCAAAATTGGAGACGATAAAATACGTAGTCGTCCGGCAGGCAATTATTTTTCATAGAGAACGAATCCCCGTTTTTTGTCTCATTATATACAAGAGAAAACACCCACGCGAATTCCTCTCCCACGCATCTGCTCGGACCAATGGGAGCGCTAGGAAAAATCAATACTAGCAACCTTTGCAAATCCCGCGTGTCCAAAAATTGCGTCATGTTACGCAATGGCCACGTGTCTTTTTTTTTTTTTCGTACGCCCGCTAATACTCGAGGCGAAATCTCAGGTTATTATTAATATTTTAACCTGACATTGATTTTACGTGAGTATCCCTTTGTTTCTTGTACATAGACAGGTGTCCCTCGCCATTCAGGCAAATAATCTCCGATTTCGGAGGTACCCATTAGAGCTGGGTCGGCTCAGGAGCCGCCAGTCCCTGGTCGACGACACTCCTTCAAATGTCCTCACCAGGTCTCGAGTTAATCCAGTCCAAATCTTGGTGAACGAAAAATCCTCAAATGCCGTCGCCCGGGTTTGATCCTGTATCACCCGGTCGCCCGAGCGGTGTTATAACCACTACGCTAGCGCGGCCCCCGGCCGCGTGTCGGACGGGTCATACAGGCATGCCCGAAAATATCGATTTTCGTAAACAATGAAATCTACGGGAATCGCGAAAAATCAGAAGAAAGTAAAACCGGCCGAGTGGAAAACAAACCCACCGACACAAAACGAACCCATCTAAATTACCCACTCAAAAATCACCAAACACGATATTCACATGAGAAGAAACAAGGCAAACCCCATATAATTACAAAAGGGAAGAGAAATGGTGAAACTCAAAACAGAATCGGGCCTGTTGAAAGTCAGAATTACAGTGTAGCATCACATAAGTCCCCCCTTTCAAGTACGGGAATCCGAGCTAAATCACTGAAATCTCTGGGTTTCATGCTGGTCCGTATCTAGATCTACATCCCGATCTAATCACTGTCATAATTAGCATTATCATACAGGCCCATCTCCATATCCTTGAGAATCTTTGCAAGCCCTGGATCGTGAGGGTCACGCCATGGGATTTCCTCCTGGCGACTGCAACATGACTGGTCGCCCTTCCTCCTCCCTCTCGTGTGTTTCCTTCGCCCACGAATTTTCCTGGCGGCACGTGGTAAATACTGATTACCAGATGGTGCGACCTCCCAGTGTTTTGAAACAGTCTGACTGGCTTGGCCAGACATCGCCGTAACAGGGCGTAACTGTTTACAGTTGACTGCAGAACCGTGCGCCTGTTCCTTCTTGTCAGTATTTCCCTCCCTTGAGAGATGCAATATCAACGGGGGCCTAATTCCCGACGACAAAGAAGATACTTCTGAAGTAAGAGGCGTCACCACTTTTTGACCTTAAGGCTGAACAGGGCTGACAGGCGAATACGCCTCTATAAATAACATTCCACTGTCTTTAGAGGCGTCTCTCCTCCTCATAGCAAGACAAGGATGTTTGAGCTCCCGTGGGGCTCCGTGAATTTGGGGCTTTCCCCTTTCACTTCTCTGGCCTGCAGTAGGCCCCCTTGCAGTAGCAAGGATCGGTGTGGTGGGGTTTCCCAAAACTAAGTATGGGCTTCCCAGGATGAAATCATGTGCTGGCTGTGCCATTACAGCTGCCTTGATGGTGCCAGACACAAACTTGCATTTCACCTCAATATTGGCTACAGGCAGACGCTGTGAGATCCCTCTTCTCAAAATTCCACCAATCTCAACTATTTCTCCTGTCCATTGCCCTGGTTTCACCAAATGACGAGCGATGATACTGGGGTAAGTAAGCCCGCTGTCAAACAAACACGTAGTGGCCGTCCCATTCACTACGGCTGGTCGACTGTTAGAGAACAACTTCTCTGCCTGGACTGGTTCCCATTTATTCCCTTTAGTCCATCTCACCGGTCTTAAACAAACTGCATGGTGAGCTGGGGGTTTGTTCATGCACCGGGATGTCCAGTGGGAAGTGGTTCTACAATTCTGACAATACCTCTCATTATCTCCCTTGTTCCTAGCGGGTTCCTGAGAGGTTGTTGTCGGTGCTCTGTTATGCTGCTGGGGGCGCAAGTTATAACTAGAATGAGGCTCCTTGCGAGAAGGCCCTGGTTGCTGATGAGCTGGTGAAGTAGCCGTCTGCGATGATGAAGCTCCTTTGTCTGCGGCTGGCAGGTCTGGGTTTTTCCGTTTCTGTCCCAGTACTTCGGCCTGTGCTGTCTGGAACCTTTCCGCGAACATGATAATTTGATCGAGTTGCTGGGCTCCCTGCTCTGCCAGATACCTCCTCAAATCAGGAGACATGTTAGCCTTTATCTGCTCACACAGAACTAACTCTTCCAACCCTTCAAAAGTTTTCGCCAGTCCTGACAGTTCCCTCCACCGGGTAAGGTAATTTCTCACCCGCTCGGCAAACTGTGCGAAACTCTCTCCCTTCTCCTTCTTGCTCTCCCTGAACATGGTTTGGCATTTACGGGGTGTCCACTGAAATCTTTGCAATAAAGCGTTTCGCAGTGCCTCGAAGTTGTTCTGGTCATCTATGAGCATCTTGTTATACACTTCGTACGCATGACCTTTCAAAGATTGCGATAATTTCAGGCACCAAAGATTCTCATCCAACCCTATGCCTTTGCCATTCTTTGAAATTTCTCCAAGAACACGTCAATCTTCTCATTCCCGTTAGGGAACGAGTCAAATGGGAAGCTCATGGCTGCCATCCGGGGCCCTCCGTTTCCTGAGGTGTCTGTTGCTCCTGCTCCGGGTGAATCGCCATTAGCTGAACTGCCCTCCGAAGCTCGGTACTGCAGTTCCAGAGAACGCAGGGAAAGTTCATGCTGTCTCTCTGCTGCTTGTCTCTCTGCTTCCAATTTTTGAAATTCTATCTCTGCTGCCTTCTCCCTCTCCTGTGCTTCCAATTTCTGAAGTTCCATCTCTGCTGCGGCTTCCCTCTCTTCTTTCGCTGCTTCTGCGGCGGCTATCCTTTGCCTTTCCTCAATTTCTGCGGCGGCTATCCTTTGCCTTTCCTCTTTCTCGCTCTGATTATGCCTATCATTTTCTCTGATCATGTAGGTTTTCGTCTCCTCTTTATCCATTCCCATGTCCTGGGCTGCCTCACGCCATGCAGCTCGTAATTTGGCCATATCCGCCATCTTACCTGTAAACTGCGGTAAGTTCACAACTGACAGAAAATGACAGAAAGGAGAACAAAAGGAAGGAACTACCTGTTATGTAATAGGAAGTATTCCTCCTATAACCGATGTCCCAAAAACCCGAACTCAGACTAGCGTCAAGTCTGAACAATAACCTGAAAAAATTTTTTGTTAACAATCTACCAAAAACCCGAAATTACCTTCCTGTTAAAGAAAAAATGTCAGTATGCCATCAATTACTAAATTTCCACCAATCTAACTGACTGTAACCTGTGGAAAAACTTATACTGGATCAGTTCTAATAGCTCAGTCTAGGGGATAGTTAAAGAAAATCTATTTTTCAGAACTTCCTAGAGACAATCTGTGAATGTAGATTACAGAATTGATCTCAACAGAATGATTCCCGGACGACTGCCGCCCACTTGTCACGAAGTGGTTTTAAATTGTATAGAGTGTGCCTGAATGAAAGCAAGACCCTAGTATGAGAAAGTCTGAGAAGATAGAATTTAGATGGAAAATGACATGCTTGTGGACAGGTGGGACTATTGGCTCAAGGGCTAGAACCAGGATTTGGATCTCCCCTTGCCGCTTCGTGACTTTAGACTGGCTATAGTCTCGCCCTCCTCTGACTACCTTGACACACAAGGAGATAAGGTGTATAAATACGACCACAGACGCCACTATACAGACAATATAGAGTAAGTATAGTAAAGAGTAGAAGCTGACCCAGTGAACAGTAAATATATATATTTATTTACAAAAATCAAGCATAAAATTGTCATCATGCATAAACCACAAAAATAGCGTGCACTGTTGCACGCCCTGGAAAAATCAAAGTAACAATTAGATTGAGAGACAAAAAAAAACCCCACTCGCATTCACTCTTCCTGTCACCCTGCTGAGGAACAATAAAATGGTTAGTGATTACAACAACTCTAATATGGTGGGGCTGTAAACTCTAGCCTCCACTCTCTAACACTAATAAATTTCTACTGTCTCAGTCCTGGTGATTTTTCCTCAACGAATGGCTACACAGCTTTCTACTTGTTAGGCGATATGCGCCGATAACTACACCACAAGAATTGCTAAAATAATAGACTTGGCTTTAGCTGATGGCTCAGGGTCTATCTGTCAAATGAATACTGGTCCTGTCTATTTTCTCCCTCCTCTATCTCTCTCTCTCTCTCTTGGTCTCAGTGTCTCTCTATCTCTCTCTTTCTTGGTCTCAGTGTCTCTCTAACACTCGAGGACTGATGATGCGGCGTCTCCGCTACTCTCTTCTCTCGTTACTATCAGGACCCAGGGATGTTAACCCTCTCCCCTGCTCCTGAATGCGGTGCTTGATTTACTGCCAAAATCTTCTCTGCCGTTGAATAACTTCCCTCTTTTAACTCGCTCCGGAGTTAGAGGAAAACTAGGCCTTGATTTCTGGCTGTACGAAATTGAAACCGGTCTCGCTGCCACGTGTCGTTGCTGGAGACTATAATAGCGTTGCTGGAGACTATAATAGCGATGAGCTCGGGCGATGTGATAAATAACCCCCGTTCCCGCTCCTCACTGGGAAAACCCGTAAGTTGGTTTTTCTGTTGCTTCTGACGATAACTCGAGTCCACTGACTACTGAGGTATGCCCTTGTGCCGTGGGTAAATTGGTATTTCCAATTTACGCTCCCCCACTGATTCGCCGAGACTCGCTGAAATTAAAAGAAACAGCGTCTAATGTACACCCTCTCTAAAATCGCTTATCTCTAACATATACGATACGTAAAATAATTCTATACACGTGTCACTTCAATCTCACACCTTCTTCTATTCCCCTTCGCTCGTTCTTCACACAATACATGAAATACTACTATCCCACGTGGCACTAAAATCACACTTATCCTCCCCTCCTTCTCTAAATCTGACAGTTGGGTAAACAAGGTCTCCCGACCTCGTCTGAAGTGTTACGCATGACTACCCACGTGTTCAAAACATTACCACTAGGGAAATCCTTTGTCCTAAATTCCGTGGTCTCCTTTTAACATGTGCACTTGAGGTGTCCTTACTTAAGCCAATTTAAATTAAACCTCGCTGTAGGAATGATTTATTTCCCCAAGCCGTATAATTCACTGATAACATAATCTCACTGCCTTCCTCACATTTAGTTAACGTACACACAAAGGAGTTCCCAAATAAAATTACATTATAAATACACGGAAATAAATTGTGGTTTTTACATAACTGTTGACTCCGTTTTATAGTTGAGTTCAGTTTATACTGGTGAAGTGGTAGCTTAAAACGCGAATGGTTAAAATGAACGAATGTCAACAATATTCTTCAAACGAACTTCAACAAGTAGTATTGAACTGGGTGAACTGGGCAAGTACTGGCAGTACAGAAGTCGGTGGTGACTGTACATAGATTTTATTCAACACAGCACATACGGAGTGGACAAGACTAACATCGTCACAGGCGCAGAAATCATACGTCAACATGTTGATAATTACTTTTAAAGTTCCTGAAGATTCTCTACTAATAAAGTCCTCTGACTCAAGTGACTGAGGATCACAAAACTGTTACCATATAATATTCCGCTCATTCAAGTCCATTGACCTTCCTTCAAGGACGTCCATCATGGTAACGTATTCATACTCCAGGATAAAATTCTTCCATATCATACTTCACAATCCCAGACTTTCTCCATACATCCCGTTATATATAGTATATAGTTTTCAAACAAAGTCATACATGATAATACGAACAGGTTAGAGATTCCAGTTGACTAACCTCTCCCATTCTATGCCACGCTTCTGGCATTGTAGTAACAGCATATTAAACATGTGAAGCATATAAATTCATTAACTTGATTTCTTGTAGGTATTCTCCCTCTACGAAAAGATTCAAAGGCTATCGACTCCGTGTGTCCAATTCTAGGAATGTCATCTACGATGAATTCCCGCTAGACCATTAATAGGAGCGGCCTGATACTTTAATGTACATAAATAAACATGCCATAAGAAATGGGGCGACACTTACTTTATACTTCCACTATTGACTTCGCCATGAAGATCAATAGATACGAATACAACTGATGGCTACTTCACATTTGCCAAGAATCAAAGGATAACACAGCGGACATAAATATGGTCCGAGCTGCCCCTTACATGACGTCAGAAACTACTCAACTAGGTTACACGTGCGTCCAAAGCAACTCACACAGCATTGTGCACGTCAGTGCGTGAATCAATCGAACGCACAAATAATATAACTATATAAAACTGGTGCGTACATTTGGCAGGACCGAAGACTACCCCCGTAGGTAATAAATGTACGTAACAGCTCCCTTATCACCTCCCCTTAAAAAAATTAATTCTATTAATTTTTTTCGAACTAATTACTCGAGAGAGGTGAGTCAAAACTACAACAAGATTTATGACATGCATAAAATTATATCATATTAAGAAAAGAATATTAAATGAAAACAATATAACTAAATGATAGTATGCATTAAAGCACACATCCACCATCGACCTACTTTGGAACGATGTGGTAATATTCGAAGTAAAAAGAAGTTGAAAATGAAAATGAAATAAACCATAAAAAAAAGATGATAATAAAATTCAACCAAATTTTTTTTAAAAGAAATTTGAAACATATGATTTCAAAAATGAAAATGAACAGCAACACTGATGATGATCAATGATAAAAGAATCAATAAAACAGAAAATTTTAAAATACAACATGCAAAATGAAACAAAGCATAATTAAACACTTTAAGAAGCAACGCACTTACTATTTCCTAACACTAGTAAGTTTGACTAGTTATCTAAAAGTGAGATATCATGTAGTGGGATACGTGAATACACGTATTGCGAAACACTAATAAAGTTAGTAGATGTGTGATTTATAATCAATCAAATTGATTAAATTGAATTATACTAATTAATAGTACTTAATTTATGAACAAATAACTAATTACTAATTTATTCTAAGTGATTTCAATTTCACTCATTGTTAATATTCTTTTAGAACTAGTTAAATCGACAAGAATATGTTCTCAATGTACCATGTCTGAAATACGTTTACGAACACGATATGTAGTGTAATCTGTTCCATAACAATAGTGAATGTCTATTTGTCACTCTTACCAATGTTTCCATACTAAAAAAAAATGTTACTTTAATATCACTGTTCCCGTTCTAACAAAACGTTACTTCACAAGAAATAATGTTATAATCCATACGTAAGTATATTCTGAAAGTTATATATATACGAATACTGCAGAACTACACATAGTCTCCACAGATGTATAATCAGTGACCATGTACAAAGTTATTCATGTTTCTGTGAGGACGTTTCACCATCTGGAAGTGGTTTAATTTCGACATGTTCACTAGGGCATCTTGAAAGACAGTCTGCAAACACATTCTGTACTCCAGGAATAGCTCGTATCTCAAAATGGAACGGTTGAAGCGCAATAGCGTAACGCGCTGACTTTGATGACTTCACGTTCCCTGTGTTCAGTGCTGTAAGAGCTTTCTGGTCGGATTCCACCACAAAGTGTGATCCGAGGAGATAACGATCCAGTTTTGTGATTGACCAGACAAGAGCGAGGAGCTCTTTATCCAGAACGGAATACTTCATCTCGCTCGTCGTAAGCTTTCTGGATACGTACATAACCGGAAATAAGGTGCCTCCGTATTCCTGCATCAAAACTGCCGCGATAGCGTAGGAAGAAGCATCACTGCGAAGAACAAAGGTGAGATCTTTGTTAGGCAACCTTAAAAAAGGCTTATTTGAAAAAAATTGTTTTATATAATCTAAAGCCGTTTGATGATCCTGCGACCACTTTATTACATTAGATGTGCCTTTCTTCAGTAACGAAGAAAGAGGTGCAGTTATAGTAGACAAATGAGGGATGAATTTAGAATAGAACTGTATTAGTCCTAAGAGCGACCTCACTTGTTTTTTTGTCTTAGGTGCTGAGATGTTTAAAATTTTAGAGACGTTACTGTCTTCTGTATACATTAAACCGCGACCTATACGGTGACCAAGAAATGAGATGTCATGAAAACCGACAAAAGCCTTTGAAGGTTTCGCTGTTAAGTTATAATCCCGTAAGGTAGAAAGTAAAGATTTTAAACCCTGAATATGTTCATCCCAAGAGTCACTGAAAAGACAGATGTCATCTATATAAGTAATGACATCGGGACGATGAGACAATATGCGGCGCATCATGCGTACAAAGGTAGCTGGCGCATTCATTAGACCGAATGGCATAAAATTCCATTGAAAAAGACCCCGTGGCGTCGAGAAAGCGGTGAATGGCTTTGCTTTAGGGGTTAATGGCACTTGCCAATAACCCTTTGAAAGGTCAAATTTCGAAAAGAATGTGGCATGAGATAATTTCTCTAATAAGTCGTCTAAAAGAGGTAATGGTTCCGCATCGAATTTTGTAACTTTGTTTAATTTCCTGTAATCTACGCAAAGACGTATATTGTTGTCCTTCTTCCTAATGATTACCATAGAAGAAGAATATGGTGATGAAGATGGTTCAATTATATTTAATTGAAGCATCTCATCCAATTCCTTATCAACCTTATCACGAAAGTGTAAAGGAATAGGATATGGGCGAACTCGAATCGGTGTATCGTCAGTCAGAATAATGTCATGTTGGATGACTGACGTATGACCTGGGATGTCAGTGAGGACATCCTCATACGTGTGTAGAATATTAGAGACTTGCTGACGTTGATCATCAGTAAGAGTAGATGAGATAGTAACATCATTCCATTTCTCAGTGGAATGGAGTGGTACAACTGGTATTGGTAGTTGTACATCATCGAAAGAAGATTCCTCTTCTTGGATGACTGACAAACTAGAATAGTGTTGAATAGGAGGTGTAGGATCGTCAGTTGCTTGGAACACTGATTGTAGATAATCAGGACGTGAGTAATATTCCTTCAACATATTAATGTGGAAGGTTTTATGTTTACCATTAACATCAACGATGTAGTCGACATCGGATATTCTTGAGATGATCCTGAAAGGACCTCTCCAGGTAATTAAAAGACGATTATTATGCGCAGGGAGTAATACAAAAGCTTCATCACCAGGTATGAGCTGGCGAAGACGTCTATACTTGTTTGCAAATAGACGAGCTTTTTCTTTGGCTTGTTCGGATGATGCAGTAGCTAGTCTACAAGCATCTATGATTCTCTTTCTCAGAGAGATCACATACTCATAAGAGGATTGAGTTTCCTCTTCAATATTCTCGTCAACCAATAAGTCGTGGATTAACGACATCGGACCGCGTGGTTGCATGCCGAAAACAAGTTGAAATGGAGAAAACCCCGTTGCTTGATTTTGTACTTCGCGATACGCAAAGAGACAAGCGGGTAGGACCCGATCCCAGTCTTGGGGATGGTCTTGAGTCATCTTACCCAACAACTGCTTGAGTGTCCTATTTAGACGCTCAATTAACCCATTTGACATCGGATGATAAATAGAACTTAGAGATCTGTCTATACCTAATGTCTTCATAACTTGAGACATGGATTCAGAAATGAACTGAACCCCATGATCCGACAAGATTTTCCGTGGAAAACCAATGCGTGAGAAGATTAACATCAATGCCTCTGCTACACTGGCAGATGAAGTGTTCTTGAGAGGGATGGCTTCAGGCCAGCGAGTGCACATATCAATGCACGTAAGAATATGCGTATGCCCTCTAGCAGATGGTAGCATAGGACCAATAATGTCTATAGCCATTTTATCAAATGGTCTAATCGGGATGTCCGCAGCTTGAATAGGAGCCGCATGAAATGGACCCCGTACCTTAACTTCTTGACATATCAAACAGGACCGACAATAGAGAGTGATGTCCTTATGGACGCCTGGCCAGTAGAATGCCGAAAGCACTCTGGATTTGGTACGCGAAAAACCCATATGGCCCGCACATTGCGAGTCATGCGCATGTCGTAATATACGAGATCTCATACAGGATGGGACTATAATCTGAGAACATAAGGATGAATCCTTTTCTCGTATTACTCTAACCAAAATCCCATTTTTAAGTATAAAGTCATGTCTAGATTTTGCAAGTTTGTTGCTGGTATTATTTTTGTTCACATACTGAAAAATTTTTTTTAATGAATCATCATTCTTTTGCAATGTTGCAAACAACTCCCGTGAAATAGGAGCATCATCATCACAAGTGGTATGAACTGTAGGTTCCATAGGTGTATCATGCGACATATTAGTAGCTTGCGCTCTAGTCACTACTGCATTTGCAGTTTGAATATGTCGCTCTTCCCATTCAGCAATTTGCTGTGGTGTACACTCTTTAATACCATGTATGCGACCAAGTATTAAATCACAAATTGGATTCGGAAGGAGACAAGCTTGAATCTTTCCTGAAAAAAATGGTGTATTAAGATCAATAATAGCAGTGGCAAATGTTTCAATTGTGCCACCAAACGTTACACATTTGACAACCCGGCCCGTGGCACAACTTGGGTTGATCAGCGAAGTCCGGACGCCGACTGTGCTGCAACCTGAGTCAAATAGGAGAGAGCATGAAATATTGTTGACAAATCCCTTGTTAAACTTAAGAGAGCCCTGTCCCTGGTGTACTGACGCAGCAGTGGCCGTACAGACTGCAGGTAGACTAGGCAAGGTATGTCCGCAACGCAGCGTCGTGATCGCCCTGGGCTGGAAAAGAGTAGAGCATTCTGAACAATCTTTGACTTGGGTACAATCAAGAGAACAACACATAGCATTATGAGTTTCAGCTCCTTTACCCTGTTCAATGTTAGCCTGTGTATCACTAAAAGCGACATTAGAATGTCTATTCGTATTACTCAACGATCTATCTCGTCGACGCGATCGATTTTGATTTTTGTCATTAAAATTGCCATAATTGTAGTTTCTGCTAGAGTTAAAATTTGGATGAGTCCGATAATTTGTATAATTATCGTTATGATGTTGGTAAAATGGTTTATTTCCAAAAAATTGTTTGTTTTGCGGACCCTGAGATCTTGATCTCCAGTTTTGTTTATTATAATGTCCTTGATTATTTTTAAAATTATTGTTACCAAAATCTCGCGATCTGTGAGCCTGGTTCCAAGAAACATTAAATGGAGCAGATTGTTGAAATTGCTTCCCTTTGTAAAAATTACCATTGTTAAAATTGTCATTATTTCCCTTATTGACATATCTGTCAGCACTAAAAGAACGATTGCGTGAAAAATTGTTTTGTTGTGCTGCAAAAGCAACAGGCAATTCATTCTTAATCTGTGCATTACTTAGATCCATGTTTGGGTGAGCAGTGCAAAAATTTTTAGCATGCTGTTCTAAGTCTTTCATAGATAAAGGTTTCCGTTCGTGTAAAAATGCGAGAAATGTAGGATTTACAGACGAAAGTACCTTATCGCGCATCAGTAAATCGAAGAGACCTTCATACGACTTTTCAATTTTGGATAATTCGATCCATCTTTCTAATGTTAGTCGTATTTGTGACAGAAAATCACTAAAATTTTTGCTAGATTGAGGTAGTAATGTATGGAATCTTGATCGATATTGGTCTTCTGTCATTTGGAATTTTTGCAGAAGTGCCGCTCTAAGAGCATTATAGTCATTTTTCTCACCAATGCTGGTGGTATGATAAACTGCTAATGCGTCCCCTGTAAGTAATCTGGATAAATATGTACAGTATAGAGCTTTATCCACGTTATAAGACACACAAGTGGCCTCAAACCTATCTAGGAAGAATATCACGTCATCAGACGGGGGATTAAATTTTGGTAATTTAAGGTGAATTTCCTTAAAATTATCATGTCTGGATGAAGTTTGGCTTTCAAAAGTTCTCTGAGAATTAGCTTCCTGAGTTAACCTAAGTCTCTCATATTCTGACTCTGCTAATTTCAGTTCATGCTGTCGTTTTTTTTCATTCTCTTCCATCTCAAGCTGAAGTCGTTTTGTGTTTTGTTCAGCTATTAATCTTCTTTCTTGTATTTCTTTTTGTTTAACTTCCATTTCAATTTTAAGTCTTTCTTCAGCCTCCCTTTGCTTCTGTTCTGCCTCTCGCTGAAATCGTTTCTCTTCTAATTCAGCGGCTAATCTCATTTTTTTTCTCCTCTTCCTCAGCTATAAATTTCCTCTTCTTTTCATCCTCCTCAGCAGTTAATCTCATTTTTTTCTCATTCTCCTCCGCCTCAATCCTTTTTTGATCTGCCTCAAATTTCAAATTTTCCAAACGTAAAGTTTCTAACCTTCTCTGATCAGCTTCTATTTCTTGAGCTTTCTTATATTCTGCAAGTGCAAATGCTTTTGCTTCCTCAGGAGCCATCTGAAGAGCTTTTGCTTGCTTAATGAAATAGTCTAAGGTAGCCATTATTCAATTTTATTATGTAATAATACTACTTAAAATTGTTACTACAACTAGTGGTTTTCGTTCCTGTTCTAGAACGGTAAAATCAATTTATATAATAGGCAATAATATTAATAATTAATAATGTAATTTATAACATGAAATGGTGTGAAAGCAATAACGTGACAGACAATAGCACAATACTGACACGACACGATAATCAAGACAAATGACTACAGTCGTAGAAATCAAATAAAATAAAATGTGGAACTAAAATAGAATGTCGTAAAAAATTACGATGACATCTACGATCAAATAATGCACAAGACAATTGACAACACAGTGTAAAAACATATGCTTTGTAAAAAACTGAACGACAGTCAGGTAAGATGGACAATAATCACATACAAAATACATCATGAAAATAAGGTACAAGTAAAAATAACTACCAAAAACAACAATTAAAACTTGACGAAACAGCTAAAACAGTCAGGTGTCACAGACTACCAGACACAGTGGACCAAAGATCCTTCTATGCTCACGCATAGGAACATTCCACTGCGGGAAGTCTGCAAAATAATGTCCTACAGAACGTCTGACGAAGAGCCCGAATTGGCTTCGAGATGGATCTCGTTCGTCAGATCAACCTCCCTACCTCCCACGAAGAATACACAACATATAACACTTAACACGAAAAATATGAATGTGGACATATCACGGAAGGCACAACTAAGCGTAATAAAGTGTACAACGGAAACACGTTATACTCATCTCGCGTGCAGGTAAAAAATCAATGTGCCTCGTCTCCGTGGATGTACGTCTACAGATAAAATACTTCGCTCTGCGTATTTAGATTACAGCTCGCACGCAATAATGATGAAGAGATGATCTCCAAGTAATCAGTCACTGTGAAACTTGACGTGGAGGTTGATTGAAGACCTTGACCTTGGTAAACGTAAGTTGAATCTGATTTCTCATCCCACTGGGTTCCAAGTTCGAGATGTTGGTGACTTGAAAGTTAAAATCTTCTTTTCACAGAAAAGTATTGAGTACGTTCTTTGGAAGTTAGATATTTCGTCCCCACACTGGCATACCAATTATTGTTGACTCCGTTTTATCGTTGAGTTCAGTTTATACTGGTGAAGTGGTAGCTTAAAACGCGAATGGTTAAAATGAACGAATGTCAACAATATTCTTCAAACGAACTTCAACAAGTAGTATTGAACTGGGTGAACTGGGCAAGTACTGGCAGCACAGAAGTCGGTGGTGACTGTACATAGATTTTATTCAACACAGCACATACGGAGTGGACAAGACTAACATCGTCACAGGCGCAGAAATCATACGTCAACATGTTGATAATTACTTTTAAAGTTCCTGAAGATTCTCTACTAATAAAGTCCTCTGACTCAAGTGACTGAGGATCACAAAACTGTTACCATATAATGTTCCGCTCATTCAAGTCCATTGACCTTCCTTCAAGGACGTCCATCATGGTAACGTATTCATACTCCAGGATAAAATTCTTCCATATCATACTTCACAATCCCAGACTTTCTCCATACATCCCGTTATATATAGTATATAGTTTTCAAACAAAGTCATACATGATAATACGAACAGGTTAGAGATTCCAGTTGACTAACCTCTCCCATTCTATGCCACGCTTCTGGCATTGTAGTAACAGCATATTAAACATGTGAAGCATATAAATTCATTAACTTGATTTCTTGTAGGTATTCTCCCTCTACGAAAAGATTCAAAGGCTATCGACTCCGTGTGTCCAATTCTAGGAATGTCATCTACGATGAATTCCCGCTAGACCATTAATAGGAGCGGCCTGATACTTTAATGTACATAAATAAACATGCCATAAGAAATGGGGCGACACTTACTTTATACTTCCACTATTGACTTCGCCATGAAGATCAATAGATACGAATACAACTGATGGCTACTTCACATTTGCCAAGAATCAAAGGATAACACAGCGGACATAAATATGGTCCGAGCTGCCCCTTACATGACGTCAGAAACTACCCAACTAGGTTACACGTGCGTCCAAAGCAACTCACACAGCATTGTGCACGTCAGTGCGTGAATCAATCGAACGCACAAATAATATAACTATATAAAACTGGTGCGTACATTTGGCAGGACCGAAGACTACCCCCGTAGGTAATAAATGTACGTAACAATAACATTCTACAATTCTGGGCACACGTGTAGCTTATAACTTCCCACGTTCCTATCTACTGCCAAAATCATAGAAAGAATAAGCACACTGTTGCATTTACGTCGTTCTTCAAAAATGATAATGGATGGCACTATCGTTTTTTAAAACTAAAAAGTTAAACTTTACCTACGGGCGAATTTCTGAAAAACCCACTAATAAGTAAAACGATTAATAAAATAGTTACATACCAAATTATCGCGGTTTTTCCTCGCAAAATTGGAGACGATAAAATACGTAGTCGTCCGGCAGGCAATTATTTTTCATAGAGAACGAATCCCCGTTTTCTGTCTCATTATATACAAGAGAAAACACCCACGCGAATTCCTCTCCCACGCATCTGCTCAGACCAATGGGAGCGCTAGGAAAAATCAATACTAGCAACCTTTGCAAATCCCGCGTGTCCAAAAATTGCGTCATGTTACGCAATGGCCGCGTGTCTGACGGGTCATACAGGCGTGCCCGAAAATATCGATTTTCGTAAACAATGAAATCTACGGGAATCGCGAAAAACCAGAAGAAAGTAAAACCGGCCGAGTGGAAAACAAACCCACCGACACAAAACGAACCCATCTAAATTACCCACTCAAAAATCACCAAACACGATATATTCACATGAGAAGAAACAAGGCAAACCCCATATAATTACAAAAGAGAAGAGAAATGGTGAAACTCAAAACAGAATCGGGCCTGTTGAAAGTCAGAATTACAGTGTAGCATCACACGATGACAACCCCAGTTTTTACCCCAGAAGATGGCACACTACTTCCACTCCAGATCTAGCCTTTTCTACAGGAGATATCAGACATAAAATAGACAGACATGTGCTTGATCAGCTAGCAGGTAGTGACCATAAACCAATAAAGCTGGTGTCACATAGGTTATGGTCATTAAATTGCCTAGATCTTCTTCCTATTCTCTCACGCGCATCCTTTTATTTTATTATCTTTCCATACTTGTTTTTCCTGTATTTTTCGCATCACTCGGTTGCGAAAAATACTTTCTTCAGTATTCGCAAACTTTACCTGTTTCTTTCTCAAAACTGAGAATCGCGCTAGGACGATATTACGTAGATGTCAGGGCTGCAGGGCGTCAGAAGGCGTGATAAGTCGGTTCGCTGAACATAGGACGTAGACAATCGTCTACATTCTCACCGAGCGCGCGAGCTTCTTCTCGGCATAAGTCCCGGTGAGGTGTGATACTTTACATCTGCACCGGTCAGTATTCAGACATTTGTCTGAAAAATCCCAAACTGACACGGCGCTCACTGTGGGCCATGGTCAGCTGTAGTGTGAAAACTGCCCCGCATTGGAGACAGGTTGTCTGAGATTTCGCAACTGACACGCAGAAAGTGGCAGTTTACGACAGCCTCTTCTAGTTACGTAGTGGTTATGAGAAAGGGGAGATTATTTCAGTTTTGCGAAATAAACGTTCATCTCTTTGTCTGGGTTTTCATATATACTAGAATGAGCTAGATTTCATTATCATTCAGTAACTTCGCAGTCAAGACTAGAACAAGCCTCGTTCGATTTCTAAAAATCTCTGTTAAAAGAGATGGACTTTAGTTTGATCGAAGTGGTTTAGTTCTTAGGAATTCTGTGTTTGAGGTATCATATATTATTATCTAGTATATCTAGTATTTTGTGAAGTGTTTAAAAGTGCTAAATCGCTATTTATTTCTCTAGGTAGATCTGGTGCAGAGCGAATAATTTATAAGTCTGTATTAATTTCTAGTGACGTGTCTCAGTGGAAAGCAGGATAAATTATATTTCCCGCTTAAATTCAGCCGGCTATTACTAAATTTAATTTAACTGCTAAATAATCAGACGAGAACATAATTTTCAAACTAACTTGTAACTGCTAGACTAGATGTCTCATGAGTTGTGACGAGAATATATTTATATATATATCTAATTCATGATGATTAATTTATGACTATAACTTATTTCACGGGAGGTGTTAAATGATAAGTTAAGGTTTACGCCCGCAGTTAAAATATAAGTATACCCTTAAACATAGGATGTATAAATATTTCATATATATGTTTCTTTATACAGAGATTTCTGTGGTAACCTAACTATACCAGCGTTACGTACTGATGAACCTATCCTGTGAAGACTAAAAAAAACTTTTCCCTTAAAGACTTGGTCGTAAGCTTTCAAGAACTTTAACGTGAACTGAAATAACGGGCCCAATGTGCCTGAATTAGTCCTTCCATAAACGATATTCTAAAGTACAGCCCTTGTGGCAAGTAACATTATTCATAGCATTAAACTTTCCGACATCTTTTTGACCAAATGTGTGGTGAACCCTGATTATCTGTTGAGAGAAGCTGTCCACCGGTCATTTTCCTAATTTAGGGAAACCTCGTGTTCTGACATTGTGTGCTCGCTTAACCCTAATTCTTACTTCGTGAGTCAAGATACACTAACTTTAGTCTGAAATAGCTGACGCCTGAAGCTGATGCTCCCCGGAGAAATTTCTGAGAAAAACCAAAACCAGCAAACCACTCTGTAGAGCTGGGATCCGCTTCAGTGAACGACAGAACAGACAACGAGTGTGAATGTTACCAAGGTTGCGCCAGACGGCAAGCTACATCACGTATGTAATTAGTACAGGGCCCTGATGAAAGAACCGAGTGAAAGTAGACGGTGTGAGGTATGTGAATTTCACCCATGTTTGTAATTCCATTCATGAAACTTGTTGTAAATGCAAGAATATTTTTTTGACTTCCCTCAGGTTAAAACCTACTACATCTAAGTCGGTTCATATTTGTTTACGAGGAAAGAAAGAAAAATTATTAGACAAACTCATATGTATCATTGAATCTCCTGGCTTTCACTTTACTCATAACGGGACTGTGGGCTTACCTTGAGGGGATGAGATCATATTGGGGTCTATCATTTCTTGTAGCAATTTCATTGATTATTGTTTTGACCACGTGTATATGTTTATTTTCTTTTCTTGATGAATTTTATGTGTTGTGAGGAAATTTTTTAGCTGATAAATAAAAACTTCCCTTTGAAACTAGAAACAGCGTGTTGGTCAGCTCGTTCAGAATATATATATGTAATCATTTTGATAGTCTTCCCACGTCTGTGTGTCTACCTGTTGTCACTGGTGTGTGTGCACGTGAGTGGTATGTTCATTACATATTAGCATATGTTGTCAATAGTCTGTCCGACTCTTACATAAGTGTCGTAGAAGATAGGCCTGAGAGAGAGAGAGAAGAATCTCGTCTTTTTCCAGGGGACCGTTCTATTGATTCGCTACCACTGCACTCGTGGAAAGATCTATTTCTGTATTAACTCTCACTGCAGCTATCACTGATTCTATCTATTCAGAAGGGACCAACCAAAGTCTTAATTTCCTAACAAAAAATCTACGACAGCTGGTCATAAATATGGAATTTGTTCCGCAGGAAGAAAAACTACTTCCTCGATGGAACTACAAACGAGCTGACTGGGACAAGTTTTCAATGTTGTCAGACAGGTTTTGTGAAACCATTAATACACGGCACGGCAATATGAAAACGATGGTCGAAAGCCAAAACAGAGCCATATTACAAGCAGCCACTGATTCCATTCCCAGAGGGACAAGACAAAATTACAAACCTCACTGGACTGAAGAACTTCAAAGGCTTGAAGATGAAGTAACAGTGGTCAGAAACACAGCAGAAAGAGAACAAACAACTGTAGCAAACATATTACTCAAAGCCACCACTGCAAAATACCGAAAAACATTAAATAAAACAACAAGAGACTGCTGGAAAGAGAAAACAGAAAATCTAAACTTAGATAAAGACGGAAATAAGCTATGGAAACTGGTTAGAGCCTTGAACAACGAAGGATCTCATTACAAACAAATCGCACTGAAACACGGCGACAATATGCTGATAGGCAAAAAAGCTGCAAATGCATTTATAGAATACTTTGCTAGCAAAAATCACATTGATGTCCCCGCTGATAGGAAGAAAATCGTCACAGATGAACAGTTGATTCATGACAACACACAGATTGCACCTGAAGAGCATATGATGACAAATTTGACAATGGCAGAAATGAAAGGGGCAATAAAGTCACTAAAGAAAAAGAAGTCACCTGGAAAAGATGGAATAACCAATGAAATGTTAATAGGTCTCGGCACAAGGGCAAAAAAGAAGCTTCTGGCAGTACTAAACTACAGTTGGAAAAGAGGAATTGTCCCGCAGGCATGGAAAGAAGCTGTACTGATACCTATACCAAAGAAAGACAAGGACCCGAAAGAACCAAATGGTTACAGACCGATCAGCCTACTAAGCTGTGTAGGAAAACTGATGGAGCGCATGATAAATACCAGACTGATGTGGCACCTGGAAAGCAAACACCTATTAAACTATCAACAAGCAGGATTCAGAGAACACAGATCCACTGAGGATCAAATCACATATATAGCTCAGGAAATCGAAGATGCCTTCCACGAAAAATAAAACACACGCTAGTGGTTTGGGTAGATTTAGAAAAAGCTTTCGATACAGTATGGAAAGAGGGATTGAAAGTCAAACTGCAGAGAAGTGGTGTCTGTGGGCGAATGTACAAATGGATTGGTCACTACCTGGAAAATAGAACCGCCGGAGTACAGCTGCAAGGACAGACTAGTAAAAAGTTTATATTAGAGCAGGGTGTCCCACAAGGGGGAGTCCTGTCACCTACACTGTTCCTTGCATACATAAATGACATAACTGACAATATTCAACAAATAGCACAAATGCTACCTTTGCAGATGACTTAGCGTTGTGGATCTCTGAAGAACGCATCACTACTGCAAACATTCTGATGCAGCAAGCACTAACATCACTGGAAGAGTGGGCCAAAACATGGCTCATGAAGATTAATGAAGAGAAAACAACATACACTGTATTTTCCCTCTCAACTAGACCTCAGAGCTTCAAACTAGTACTAAACGGAGTAAATCTTCATTTAAATGAAAATCCGAACTACCTAGGTATTATGTTTGATCGCCGTCTGACTTGGAAAAAACAGGTTGACAGAAATCGAATGAGAGCAAGACAAAGAATGCCAATTATGAAAAAACTTGCTAGAACAACTTGGGGTGCAGATGAGAAAGTGCTTTAGACGTTGTACACAGGGCGAGTGAGGCCAGTTCTTGAATATGGCATGGCAGCATGGGCAACAGCAGCTAAGACAAACTTCGATAAAATTAGCAGACTCCAAAATCAAGCAATGAGAATTATAACGGGAGGCATGAAGTCTACACCTATAAAAGAACTCGAAAAGATTACATGCCTCCAGCCAATGACAGATAGAAGAGACTGCAGGGCTCAGCAACAGGCCGAAAAATTCAAAAGACTAACAGACCACCCAATGTGCCATAGAATAAATGCTCTTAGAAGGCAAAGACTCAAACGAAGTAATTTTGTAGAATCAACCAAACCACAAATGAGAGCAGTATTCATAGATGAAATATCCACTGTTAAACCCATCTACACTGCACACAAGCTTCCAGTTTGGAAACAAAATCGTTTCCCTAAAATGATAGAAAACATTCCTGGAATTGAAAGTAAAAAGAGCCAAACTGCAACAGATAGAAAATCCATAGCGACAAAATACATAGAGAAACATTATCCATGCAACACCTGGACCCATGGATCAGCAACAAATGCAACAGAAAATGGATTTGGGGGTGTCTTTTTGACCTTAAGCACTGGTGCAGAAAAAAGGCTGTCAGTGGCGACAGGACGATTCTCCAGCGACTTCAGAGCAGAGGCAGAGGCCTTGAAAACTGCAGCAGAGGTTATATTGACAGAAGAAACAGCAGAGAGACAAGTTGCTTTCTTTACTGATGCACAGTCAGTAATTGCAACGTTGAAAATCCAAAATAATACAGACCTGGATGATCTCAGAGTAGTGCTCCACAAACTTTGTCAACGATTCAAAAGTGTTGTGATCCAATGGATCCCATCTCATTGTAATATCGCCGGCAATGAAGAGGCTGACAGAATGGCAAAAGAAGGTTCACATCTACCTCAGCCTGATGCAAGCATAACTTTTGAGGAGGCAAAGAGTTTTATCAGAATCAGATACAGAAACAAATGGAATGTAGAACATCCAGGGCACACACAGAATGATGCTTACTACCAGCTCCACAGAAGAGAACAAGTAGTAATCTTCAGACTCCGCACTGGCCACAACAGATTGAGATACCATCTATTCAACAAGCTAAAGATAGGAACTACCGATCAGTGTAACTGTAGCTCTGATAAAATGACTGCTGAACATCTGCTTCAAACTCTTCTTCTTCTTCTTCGATCCTTAACCACCGACCGTCAAAGCAGTCAGTGGCCATCACGCCTAGTGGCGTCTTGTAGGGCAACAACAAATTGATTCCACTTTGCACGGTCGGTGGCCATCCTTCGTACAGTGCCCCAAGTCTGGTTCATTCTTTGCATCTCAGCCTCCACAGTCCTCCGCCAAGTTGTTTTTGGTCGGCCTCTCTTTCGCTTTCCTTCAGGGGTCCAAAGCATAGCTGTTCTTGTGATGGCATCGGGGTCTCTTCTGAGGACATGACCAACCCAGCTCCAGCGTCTGCCAGCTATGATGGTATGCATGTCCTCTTGCTTGCTACGAGTAAGCAGATCTTGGTTGGTGATGGTATTCGGCCAAAAGATTCGATGAATTTTTCTTAAGCATGTTGTGTGAAAAGAGGACAATTTTGACATTTCCTTCTCTGTGACTCTCCAGCATTCCGCACCATAGAGAAGCACAGAAAGCACGCAACTCTGGTATAATCTTAATTTTGTGCTTGTGCTGTATTGGGAGGACTTCCAGATGTTATTTAGGCTAAAGAAGGCTGTTCTTGCCTTATTCATTCTGATGTTGATGTCTTTGCCTGCCCCACCGTCTGGTGTTACTATGCTTCCTAGGTATGTGAAGGTATCTGTCTGTACCAGTTGCTGATTCCTTACTGATATGGGCTCAGGGTTGCTCACATTGAGCGTCATGACCTCAGACTTCTTTAAATTGATGTTCAAGCCCACCTGCTGGCTAAATTTATTAAGTCTATCCGTTTTTTCCTGGATGTGTTGATGTGAATGTGCCAGCAGTGCAATGTCATCTGCATATTCCAGATCTTCCAATGTTGAAAATGTAGTCCATCTTATTCCTCTTGGACTGCCCTCTGTTGTCTGGCGCATCACCCAGTCTATGACTGTTAAAAATAGAGTGGTTGATAAGGGGCATCCCTGTCGTACTCCTGTCTTCATCTCGAAGGTTAGGTTGCTCTGCCCAACACTACACGTAAAGTTGGCATAGAGGCTTTTTATGATTGACACTATGCAGCTTGGAATTCCATAAGCCCTCAGTATTTTCCATAAACTGTCCCTATGTATGCTGTCAAAAGCCTTTTCAAAATCAACAAAATTTATGTAAAGCTGTCTTTGCCATTCTGAGCACTGCTCTATAATGATCTGCTTCAAAGTTGCCCCTTATATGTGGTACAGAGAAAGTGCATATGGCCGACGCCAGCTCCTTTCGTGGAAAAGCTTTACGGGGATTCAAATAACCTCAAACTGACTACTGCTTTCTTTGAGAACATTCAAGTGGACGTCTGAGAGTGTACGAAGAAGAAGAAGAAGAAGAAGAAGAAGAAGAAGAAGAAGAAGAAGAAGAAGAAGAAAAGGGGACTGTCCGTTTGTTTCAAATTTCTGTCTAGCGGTAGTCTCACACTGGTCAGGTCAGTCATGTCAACCATTGTTTTAAGCATACACGCCTGGCCGTGTGCGTCCATGCGTGACTGTAGTGGAGGAATGTTATTTCATTCGCTCGTTCATTGTGCATCTTGTTTCCTTCACTCGTTCACAACATCATTCTTCATCATATGCCCAATATCATTAGAATGTAGTACTTTCACATATCAGTCAGTACTTACATCACTTTAATACATAAATGATAACATTCATAGCACATAATTGCAAAATAGCTATCAATCTAACGTAAAGAAATTAAAACACAATATTAAGTATTTAACACTTTACATTAATAAACGAATCCCTTAATATTAGAGTTAGCTAATTAAGCGAATCGCTTTAAGGCGATCTTTGTCCTCTCAAGGCTGTGTGTGGTCCAGGTTGCCGGGTCCTGCCAGCGCAGAAGAGGCAGTGAGTGGGAACTGTGCCTGTGCCAGACTGCCCTTTTTCGAGGACCTTCGGTCCCGAATGGATTTTGGCTGGACGGGCGTCTGGGAGGCATGGCGAAATGGTTTTATAGCGATAGGAGTAGAGTACACATGAGGGCAAGTTCGGGGCACAGCGGATTGATCTACCGCTTGCTTGTCACATTGATCACAGAAACAACAATTAAAAGTCTGTTGTACCAATATACGCCGTTAGGTGTGACGGAACAACGGACGATTTCTTGTTGCCCTAATGACGCCGCAAGGTGTTATGGCCGAAGACTGCTTAGTCGGTTGGCGGTCAAAGGAATAATAATAATAAATAATAATAATTAAGCGAATGCTGAGAGTTTGCTTACCGTTCAAGGCTGTTATCCGCAGCTTAAGAATTTGAATAGCTTTATACTCAAGGCACATATAAGTAGATATTGTGTAGCTTGAAGGCTCTCTTCTATAAGCGTGCGTTCTCTTCCAACGGTTATCAGCAAGTGATTTCTAAACTCAGCATTTGCTCGCATGAAGTTAGAACAAGTTCTTCGTTCTCACGCCTAGAGTTAATTATTTCCCGTCATTCGTTTAGACATACCCGGAGATTTATCGTGGCGCCTTCAGTTGACCACTGAACACGGAAATACAATATTCTGGGAACCGCTGTGTTTCGGTTAAACGAATAAATCGGACTGAAGTCCCTAAAGAAATAATTTTTGTGTGCCTTTGCACAAGAAGATAACATTTGGATCGTATGACAGGACTATTAGTGAAGACATGAAAAACACAGATAGAACAGAACGCAGTTGCAAATATTTCACAGAGAAACAGGCAAAGGTGAAGAACGAGAAAAGTAGGAAATTTGAAAATAATTTTGATGAAGCCTTCGAACCACTCCGTGACAACTGTGTAGATTTGTCTCTTTTTTTTTTTTCTCTCTAACCAGCGGCACTCGAGCTTTCCAGCCCTTTTGGCCCAATGACATGTCATTGCGAGGCTGGGGAGCCAGTGGACTTTCCTTCCAACCCGGTCAGGAGCTTCGCTCCTTCTCACCCACAGAGGGTTTATCTGCAGGAGCCGTTCAGGTTATTCAGTCAAAATCCCGGTCGATGCCACTCCTACAAATGAACGCACCCGGGCTTGAACCTTGAAAACCTGGTCGCTAGCGCAACGTTGTAACCATTACACCAGCGCGGCTCCCGTAGATTTGTCTCATGTTGTTTAATGTAGCTTTGGCCATTCTTATTCTCTTCTTAATTTATGTTTCACATCTGTCATCTTCTGTTATTATGTGACCAAGATATGAGAAGCTCTAGATTTATTCCAGGAGTTTCCATTTATGCTTATCTTTAATGCTGGCCTTTCCTCTGTTTTGCTAATGAACATAGTTTTCGTTTTCTCAGTGTTAATGTCCAATTCTTATTCGTGATTTATGTTATTTCCTTGCTTCACTAGTTCGTGTAGGTCCTGTATACTTCCAGCTAACAAAATGGTGTCACCTGCGTATCTTTTGTTTTTGTTATTGTTATACAGAATTGACATCATTGCACTCCGGGCAAACCCATAGGTGTTCAGTCTCCATCAGTATATGTCGAAGAGTGTGAATGCTAACTGTTCCTGTAGCTCGCTGGTTGTAAACACGACGGATGCATCCTCTCATACGTCCATCTCTTCTAGCCTTATGTTTGATGCCAAATTCCAACAGGCTTAACCTTGATGATTCATCTATTGCAGTGTCATTCTCAAACAGGCGATCATTAACTGTTCTCAGTAAATCTCCCTTATCCATATCTAGTGTTCCCATTGTGGGTGCTCTTTTGCTAGTCTGTCAGCTCTTTCATTACCACATACCTTAGCATCATCAGGACAGTATACCCACACTAGCTCTTGTAGACTGCAAGCTTCTATGAATGTTTTCCATTTATGCCGCAAACAACCACTTTGAACCTTCCGAAGCATGGACTGAGAGTCTTACACAATGATGGCCTTTGTTAATGAAGTTTCAGTTATCAACTTTAAGGCTGCAGTAACAGCATCGACCTCCATTCTCATGCTGGACGTTGTTATCTTGTAAGTCCCGCTGTGTTCGGCGACGATTCTGCCCTGCACCTGAGCAGAGTAGCCCCAGCCTGATTTCTCACCACGATCACAGACCCATCTGTATATACAATGGCATCATCATCCGCGGAATCAGTTGATTAATTTCCAATTCTGCTTTTCCATTCCCCCAATTTCTACACACTCTGTCTGCCAAGGCTGAAGATGACCTGCTTGTAGTTAATCCATTTCTCCTCTGATATACTCCACTCTTCCCCCTTGAATATATTGTCGACTGTGGCCACCTGTTTGATCTTTGTCTCTGCCTGTGCCATCCGTGACATTCATCTCTTTATTCTTGCTCCCTTAATGTCAGCTATGTTACAATGCATATGGTGCCGTTTGTCTGTGGATACTCGCATATAGGCTTTTGCTTGGGCCATCGCATATCTGGATGTAATCGACAGCACTCCAGGCATATATCTCATTATCACAATGGGGTATCTCGCGTACAGCCCAAGATTATGCGCATCCCTTCATTCTGAATGCGTTCTAGTCGTTCACATTGTGTAACTGACAGTGTGAGTATTCCCAGCCCATACTAAATGACTGTAATATCTAAGGTGGTTTATTGGCCTTCTACTGATGTTCAGTCTTGGCGTTTCATGTATTTGTTTGAAAACTGTGTCTGTGTATAGATTAAATAAGCAGAGAGATAGTACGCAACCTTGTCTAACACCTCATTTTATATCTACGTATGGTGAGTAAGACCTGTCAGACCTTACTGCAGCAGTTTGTTCGCAATAAAGGTTGCTGAGTATTCCGATATCTTTTCCATCAATACCTACGTCTTCGAGGCATTCAATTATTTTCTCGCGGTGGACGATATTGTCGTAGATTTTTGATAGGTATTTAAGATCAATTATGGTCCTGTCTGAATAGAACTAGAACAGGTGATAGCTCAGTGGGAGATACGGTAAAGAAATAGATTTTTCACGAGTGAAGTGGTGAAAGGTAAAGTTTGTCCCTGGATTTGAGAGATAATCTATCCAGCCTATCGGTTACGACTGAGATTCTTAGATCAGACAGTTTTTCCTATATATGTATATATATGTATATATATGTATATATATATATATATATATATATATATATATATTCAGCCACTCACCTTTACACACACACAGATAAGTGATGACAATTAGACGCACAAACGTGAAAACTATATCAATGGAATTGGGATCTTTTTGGGACGAGTTGACCAACACACGTAAATAAAGTTTATGTAAATTTTATTTATCATTAAAAAAAACTTCACAACATCAATATTTTGAATATCAATCAAATACAAATAAACATAAGTTAATGAATTAATCAAGAAATAGACTCATAAGTGTAATCCTCCCTCCCTCTGTTGAGACGAGATCCCGTTAGAAGAAAAGTTATTAACCCCCAAAGAGTCAAAGGTTTATACGCTACCGTCTAGGATTTCCCTCTACAGTAAAGAACGGAGTTTATACGTCAATCTATTCTGAAAAAAGGACAGCATTAGCAAACTTGCATAAAAAAATACAAAGTGAGTATCTGGGTTATACAATAAAAGAATTATTCATCCCTGCTATCTCTCGCTCTGACAAACCTGTGATCACATCCAGTCACTCTTACCTAATAGGTGCTTTCACAACCTCTGGAACAATCGTTAAGGTACACACAGCAAATCCAAGGTTGGGTTTTTGGTGAAACAAGCCCCAGTTTCTCCAAGTCTAATTAATCCAAACGCTTGATTCGTTACTGTTAGTAGGATGATGATTAGGTCACTTCAATTTGTGTCCAGGTAGGAAAATATTTAAGAGATCTAATGTTCACAGTGTACAGTAGCTTGGAATATTCGATCGTTAAATCGAGTGTCAGGTAAATAAATCTGTTCAGGATAAATCTTCTTCACAACACAGTGGTTGGTATTCAGGTAATGTCAATGTTTGATTATGTCGCCGCAACAGGCTGAATGTATATGAAATTGAGAAAAAGAAATCTGGGTATCTATAAGCCCAGTTACAATGTATTCTTAATATTCTTTGGGTTGGTACTCTGTCTCTGTCTGGGTGTAAAACACGAGGCCAGAAAAGTCACCTTGAAAACCCGATATTTATATCAGAATGTTCTTTTGTACTGTTAGACTGAAGTCCGTTATACTCAGATTCATCTGGAAGCCGCTGGTAAGGTTTAAGGTTTGACCCAATACTGTGTAAAGGAGAAAAAAATACAAATACTTAACCATAATATAGTATTTACAATACTATCATTAACCCGCGTAAAATATAATATATTTATCCACTTCGGTTATTTAACTTAAATTATAACTACAAGCTTAGAGCTTGTCTTATCGTTTAAAAACTCCCGTGAAATAAATTCTAGTCATTTAAAAAAGTCAATCATCATGAATTAGAAATAAATACATATTTCGTCAATACTCATGATGAACAGTGCATTACTAGTCGGTTAAAATATTCTCTGACTGGTTACTAGCAATTAATTAAATTTATTTTATAGCTGGAATAGTTTTGCTAGAAATTATTATTTATTCTGCTTGCCTATGTAACACAGTAAATCCTAGAGAAATATAAATGATCGACTTATCTAGTAAATCACTCTGCACCGAAAATCTAGTAAAATATAATTGACGATTTTACCACTTAAATCACTCAAAAATACTAGTAAATATAATTACCTCAAACACAGAAATACTAAGACTATCTCCAACGAAAAACTAAGAAACTTCACTAATACAAGGGATTCTAGAAGTCGAGCTAGATGTCTTTACGATCTGTGGGTACTGGATAACTTGAGTTATAATGTTGGGGTATAAATATCTCTGAAATCAAAGGGAATGTTACACTATACACCGAAACTAGACTCTCTGCTAGATTTAGCACCTAAGTTCAGATCTTGGGGAATACGTGAAATCAAAGCCATTTTTCACGCTAGAACCGAAACCCAGACCCTCTCTGTTGCGTACGGACTCGCTTGAGATCCGGCGTAACGTAATTTGCTAATCATTGCAAATTTTACACGTCTCTGCTCGTATGGGCCATTCTAGTTAGCAATGTCTTTTGATCTGGCGATTCGCCGTGTTTAATTACCTTTCTAGTGAACGGATTTACAAGGGAGGTAATAGAAATTTGTCTCACCTTAGTTCCAGATTATCTGCTCTTAGTACTAAAATTATTTCCCTCTGATCGCTGTCTGATCTATTACAATGATTTTCAATCGCTGGCGTTTAATTACAGCTCAACGTTAGCTAATAGTTCTGCTCGTGAATATTCATCAAAGGAAATAGCGAACAGCAATAAAAAATGCGTGCTAAATTAGAAAAAGAACAGATCTCTGAGTGTAGGAGGGTTTTATGTTAACAAACGTGCGTAGGTGAAAGAAAGGTAAAAGAAAAGTGAAGATAATGAAATAGATATATGAAAGCTATTATCATAATATGTCACATATATGAAAACCTTCCTATAGCAAATGAAGCACATGTAAATACTTTTTTGAACCACTACACATTTTTCTACCAATATTCGTATGCAAAATATCTCTTCTCTTGTTCCGATGTTCCGTCGGAAAATTCTTCTTCTTCCTCGTTCGTCCTGAAAAGGACGTTGGTTTGCGTTGTGTCCGTTTACAGCAGAGCTGCGATATCTGCACCTTTCGGCCGACACATCCGACTTCAGCACAGCATTTTTTGGGACCGGGTTTGCCTTCCCTCTTCGATCCCTACTCTCTCAGCCAGACTGCAGTGATGCAGCCTGTTTCCAGAACCACCACTTGGAGTGGAGTAGGGTCTTGGTCAGCTCTGGTTCGCAAGCAGTCAAGCTATAAGTCGCTGACTGCATTCATCTCGTTTGCTGCGTCTTCGGTCGTGGAAAACCAAAGTGTTCTTATTGGACTTCGCTGTGTACTTTAAATTTATTCTCTCCTGTAAGATTGTGAGCAGTAATGTAATTATGCAACTCATCAGGCTGATTGTTCTAAAGTCAAAAGGTTTTGTTTTTTTGGGGGGGGGGGGGGGGGGGGGGAGAGAGAGAGAGGGGGGGGGGGGGGGGGGGGGGGGCGGTAAGCGTTATAAATACTGATGTCTTCATGGCATGTGGTAATTATCCTGTATTGTATATCTGTGATTGTATCTATACCAAAGCTCTTCAGGACTTGTGTTATTCCTGTTCGTATGTTGTCCATGCTTGCTGATTTTCCTGTCTGTATCATGTTTATTGATTTCTATACTTCTTATCTGAGAATATTTTACGTATTCTGCCCATCTGTTTGATGTGGCTTTCTCATCAAGTAAGATTATACCATTCTTAATCTTGATAAGCCTTCTCTTTGAGCAAGGCTCGACTTTTTAATTAATTTCTTTATTTCTTCATTCACATTCCTTGTCATGTGCTTTGCCTCCATGTCTTCTATTTCCTTGCATTTTGTTTCTCTTCACCGTTCTTTTGCTTATCTACACATATTGCGTATTTCTTTGAGTATTGTTTTATATTCTAGAGTGTTTTTTTTTTTTTGTTGCTTTCTTTCTTTCTGCAGTTTTATTCAGGATTGTCTTCTGTCATCCATATTTGATTATTCTTAAACTCCTTTGTAGGTAAATTTGTATTTGCTGATCGTATGCTCGTTTTTAAACATTCCTATTTTGTGGATACATTTTGTCTTCTGGGTTTTCCCTTTTGTATTCTTCTTTGCTTTCTATTATTAACTGTTCATACCTATTTTTGACATCGACAAGATATCTTTGCTTTATTTCTGGGTGTTTCAACACTGTAATTTCTATCTAGGGTTCCTCTTTTCTTCCGTGTCCTGCTATTTTCAGCTTTATATTTACTTTGGTGATAACTGGATTGTGATCTGGATTGATGTCAGCACCAGGATATACATTTGCACTTATCACGCTGTTCTTAAATCCATGTTTAATCATGATCTAGTCCATTTGATTTCTTGTTATATCTCTTGGGCTTTTCCATGTGTATAGTTTCCTTGGATGGTGTTCAAAAAATGTGTTACATGTAACCAGTTGGTTTTCTTCACAGAACTGGATACGTTTGTCTCCGCTATTGTTTTTTTAATGCACTAAGGTGCATAAAATTTGCAATCCGGGTCGACCCATTGTCTCTGCCTGCTCTTGTCCCACTGAACGTATCTCTGAATTCCTGGATAGTATTTTGCGACCCTTAGTGGCCAATCTACCTTCCTACTTGAAGTACACTACCCATGCTATCACTACCTTCGATTCCATCCAATTCACGCCTGACCACACTTACCGTCTTTTTCTTCTGGATGTTTGTTTGCTTTATACCTCTATTCCACATTCTGATGGTCTCAAAGCACTACAATTTTTTCTCGACCGACGCGCTGACCTTACTATCAACACAGGTCCTCTTCTTCGCCTTCCGGAATTGGTTCTTACTCTCAGCTCTTTTGAATTCGATGGTCAGTTCTTCAATCAAATTAGTGTAGTTGCTATTTGCACCAAAATGGGCCCGAGTTATGCTTGTCTCTTCATGGGTCACTTTGAGTATTTGGTGCTTCAAAGTTACGATGGACCATTACCTGAGTTCTACCGTCGCTATATTGGCGATGGAATTGGAGTCACAGACATGTCTGTAGTTATCCTCCGTAGATTCATTGACTTTGTTGGCAATTTCCATCCTGCCATAAAGTTCACTTCTCAAAATTCTACCACTTCAGTTAACTTTCTTGACCTTACTGTCAATATTACTCATACTGGCCTTACTACTTCTGTCTTTTATAAACCCACTGACGGTCAAGGTTTTCTTCTTTACACCTCTTCTCATCCTCTCAGCTGTAAAGATTCCATTCCCTTTTCTCAACTTCTACTCTTACATCGGGTATGTCACGATGAAGATGATTTCCGTGAACGAGTTCTAGAAATGCTCGAGTTTTTTCGCCGACGTCACTATCCTGATAGAGTATTATCTGATGCTCTTAATCGCATCAGTCACGTGACTCGTCAGGTGGCACTTACTGCCAAACCTACTACTACATCTGACAGACTCAAACTTGTCTTAACTTTCCATCCCCATTGTCTGGCGGTGACAAAAATTATGTTCCGTCATCTGCCTATTCTCCACGCTGATCCCGATACCAGAGAGTAGTTTCGGGATACCCCTTTGGTGACATATCGCAGGGATAAGAATTTTAGGGATATTTTTGTACACAGTCGCTTGAGACCAACCAGTCCTTCTCACTTTGGTACTAAACCGTGCCAACGCCGCATATGTAAGACCTGTCCGTTTGTACTCCAAACTCAGTCAGTTTCTTTTTCGAACGGTAAATATGACATTAGAGAGTCTTTCACGTGCGAATCCAGAAACCTGATTTATGCTATCATCTGCAAGAAGTGTGGCATTACCTATATTGGTGAAACTGGCAGACGTTTGGCAGACAGGTTTCGTGAGCACTTAAATGACATCTATCATGGCAAATCTTTACCATCGGCCCTTCATTTCAATAGGCCTGACTATTCAGGTAATTCTGATATACATGTCACTGCCCTCCTTTCATGTGTCGGTGATGACCGAACTCGCTTTTCGTTGGAGAATCGTCTTTTTTTTCAAATTGGCGTTTTATCTCCTGAGGGCCTTAATGTCCAGCGTCATTTTGCATAGATTCTAGTGGCTTCTCTCTCTGTTTCATACCTCTTTATTTCTTCTGTCGTTGTTTTTCTGATCTATCTTTGTTTTTGCTTTGGTTCGTTTCGTATCCTTTTGTATCTTTTTAGCCGTCACTAGTTCATATGTCACTTTCGCATGACGCTCATTTTGACAGCCATCTTAAGTGTTTCACTCTGGGATCGAGCTAAGTGACTTTTTACTTGTTTCAATAGCGTTGTTCACCCCTGTCTTCGTTTCGTTGATTATTTACTTTCTTCTTTCGATATATCTGTCTGGTTTTACGATTTTCTTACAGTATTATTGTTCTTGTTTCGCTTAGCACCGCTGTTCCATCTGCATGTTTCGCTCATTTGATGTGTTCCTCATCATCATATATATGTGTAGCTCCTATATGTAATTCTTGTCCTTGTCACCTGTTCGTAACTGTGGCTGACGAAGGGTAAAACCCGAAACGTCCTTTGTTTGCTGTGTACCGTTAACTTGTAAAACTGATTTCATACCATTTTATTTTTTTATTTATTTATTTATCGTTTCTTTTCCCCAATTCATAACGTCCTACTATTTTCTTGTATTTTCCCTTTACTATTGTTGCATTCAAATCCCCCATTACTATCAAAACATCTGTAGATTTTACTGGTTGAACATAGTATTCCTCTATTTCTTTTTCGTTGTGTTCTTTGGTTCGTGCATACATTCATAAGATGTCAAATGGTTTGGCTCTTATTTTCAGTAACATCATTCTGTTATTGTGCGTCCACTATCCACACACATATTTTTATAATTCTTTCTTTAGTAACATTTCTACTCCTCTTTCGTGTTTTCTCCTCTTGAATTTATAAGTGTGTACTGGTCTCTTGTTATTTAGCCTGTGTCTAATAATCTTGTTTCTGTCACTCCCAGTATATCAAGTTTCCTATTGGCTGCCTCTAAAATTAGATTATCTAGCTTCTCTATTTAGGTTAACGTTTATACGTTCCATGTTCCTATTTTATAGACTCCTACTTCTCGTTTGTAGGTGGTCTTTCTAAGAATTCTCCCTTTAAACAGAATTTGGGGAACACTTGTTATTCCGTACTTACTTACTCATTAGAAGAGTTGCCTGTTCCCTGTTGTTTTGTACAGTAGATTTCCACCAATATGTCTCTACATGGCTGTTCTTTTTGTGTGTCTCCATTGCGTTCTTAAGGACATACGTGGTAAGGGCCCATCCTCTTCCACGATGGTCAGCCTTTATCTTTTTCTATGACTGACACGCCTCTAGAGAGCCACACACTTAACTGTTTTGCTTTGTGAGCCGTTGATCTTTTTAGATTCCTCTTCCTCACTCACTCTCATTATTTGTGTACTAGGGATGGTCATTCCCTTAACAAGGATTACTTCAACCTCACTTATGTAGTTTAGCCAGTCACCCAAGATTGTTACCCGGGATGTGGCCACCGCTGTTTGCAAACGGTATTCATGGAGCCATACACGAGCTAGTTAAGGAGAGGGGAACCAAAGAGGATCCTGGTTATCCATTAAGGATATGGCTGTCTCTCACCATGAGGTACTTTCTTGCTCTCTCTACCCTACATCCTCAAAAGTTTGATAAAATGTCATAAACATTGGGAAAACAAAGAGGATCCTGGCTATCCTTTAAGGATATGGCTGTAACGGTGTAAAGTGACTGTCACCTTAATTCTGAATAGTTCACATAAATGGCTGTGGTGTAGGCATTGTAAGACATAAATAGGTACACAACTAGACAATAGAAAAGGAACATAAGTGATAGGCTTAGCGGGGAATTAAACCCAGCACCATCGGAACTGCGCCATCACTTCGCTATGGGAGCGAATGATCAATAAACACACTGTCAGCTCGGCACCACAAGTATAGTGTTTTGTGGGAAGTGGTCACTGTCACGACTACTCCGTGTAACTATGGAATATAGAACCGGGAAACGACCCGGACTAATTACACTGACAAACAACATTTTTCTTTCTTATATAAGAATAAGTGTTCTTATGTCAGTTTCTTGCGCTGATTTCAAATTTGAAATTCGTTTATCTCTATTACATCGGGTTCTTAAGATATTTGTGAATAAATATATTTTTGGGAAACCGTTATTTGCTCCGTTTCATTTTTACTATATAACTTATTAAAAATTAATAAAATGCAAAATAATTCTACTTTTTATACTGCTAAAAGATGCATGACATATGTTATGCTATTTTTCAAATAGTTACTGTATTTTGAAATAATTCTGAGCGAAATATGGCTTCTAGAAGTTGTAGAAATTCGGCTGATCTGTTCTGTTACGTGTGCGGATATTTTACCTATCGTGTTCACCAGAAAAACTTTACACCATTACTAAAGAAAGCATATGAACTTTATTTCGATTCGAAAGTTGATGATGCAAATAAATCTTGGAAGCCAAATGCAGTTTGTTCGACTTGTGCAAATACATTGGCAAGCTGGTTACGAAAATCGCCGAAGCATAAGTTGATGCCTTTTGGAGTGCCAGTAATATGGCGTGAACCGACAAATCACGCTACTGATTGTTACTTCTGCTTGACAAATATCCATGGTTTTACTTTTAAAACGAGAAAGTCTGTGGTTTATCCAAATATTTAATCGGTTTCGAAACCAGTGCCTCATGATCCAATCACGTGTCCGATCCCAGTTCCACCAGAACAATATCCGTTGGACGTGAATGAACCATCAGAAAGTGATAGTTTACCTGCTTTAGAAACCAATTCTGACTCGGATTATTGTTACGGTATATGATATTAACGCCGTCTGCTAAAGGTTATCAGACGTGCAATTGTAAAGGTTAAGGCATTTAATATATTGCGATAGATGTTTCAATTATTGAACGCTCCATACACGATCGATTATGACGTGTATAGCGTTGTTTGGGTCACAGTCGGTAACTAAGAAACGCTACCCTTTGTTACTTGACCGCCAAGCTGAATAGCTGCGTTTTTCTAACCTTCCAATTCAATGGCATGATATAGCCATTTATATATGCATTTTTTGATGGACCAGGGTCAGTCCTAGAACTCTATATGAGAGGGAAATTTATGGAGGTTAGTATTTAACTAGAATTCTCAGAAGGAGAAGAATAATCGTCAAATTCATATGAAATATTCAGACTCGCAGTCTCACTGTCGGCAGGTAGCCATGTCTATCTGCTCGTGCATATAGCTGTGATGTTCTGACGACAATACTGCATTGTATCCTTAAACGGACATTGACACATAACCAGCAGTCTACGTTATTGATTAATTTATGCATGACTTATATGGACTTATGCTCTACTCCTATTTGAAATGATCACCCTGTGTGTACAACTGTGAATTAAATGTATGGACTCAATGAAATGACTTATCAAATCAATCGTATTCCAAGGTTCAAGTATTGTTCGGAATCTTCCACCCCCGCATTCGCTTAATCTTCCATCGAAGGCACGATGCACTATCACTGAATGAAAAAACTAACATATCAAAGAAAAAACAATGGCCAGAAATTTATAATTGTTTTATTCATATCACATGGAACATTGTTCAGAGCAAACCACCTTGTAACAGTGGTGCCCGGTATGTGGGGACGAAAAACAACCAAAAACCAAAAATTTTTTCATGACTTTCGAATGAATTATTTACTTTCGATAAACAATCACGTGATTTCATAAATATGACGTGGCACGCGTAACTACGAAGGTCAACCTGACGTCACAACATCGTGCGTACATGCTAACGCTCAAGGGACAAAGTCATCGCATTCCAGTTTTGATGAAAAAAACAAGATCACAATAGACCAAACAATGGAAAAGTCGTTATCTGCCAACGAGGAGCAAGCAGTTCTAGACACTGGTCTAGTCCGTTGGTGAAGATCGCATCGGGCGACGCGTTAAAAGATAAGTCTAAATTTGTGACTGTTGTCATTGAGATAACACAGTACTAAGTCCATTTCGTCTGTACAGGCATGTCTATTCTATTTTTCATGTATCTATGTTATATCTGTTTTCACCATTTGTGTCGTTCCTGCTTCGTGGGATGGTTGGGAGGAGAATAGAAACCAATTTTCATGGCTCCCTGGATGTCCAAATTGGTTTTAATCGCACTATAGGGCCGTCAGTTAATGGCACTTAACGAAGGATCCATCGACGACTTTCCGATGATTTCATCCGTTCGTATCTGCTATTAATTAACCTTGCATGTTAGATGTCTAGTCTAGTAATAACCAGTGTATTATAGTGTATTCAGTTCCAATTTTTATTCATTTCTGTAATTTGTTCGTAACTATTGCGTATTTTCTCCATCTTGCTATAATTTATTTGAATTGTTAATATATGTCCGTTCATGAGTCCTATGACGTCATTACTTTTTGCAGTCAATTTTTTTTCTTGTGTTCTGTCATAGATTGAGTTCAATCTCGCCTCAGGTCAATCCGTGACCTTCCTTCTTGCTTACGGTACTTCCGCTTGTTCTACTTAGTTTGTAAATTCATTTTTAATTGTGAAAATGTCTTGTTTGCGTCTTAACATTGTTTGTACCCTTTAGTTGCATCATTGTTTTGTTTGTCCTCATGATATATATTAATACTACATTAATAATATGATATTATATGCAATAATACACTTGTAATTTAATTTAATTAATTTTTTCTGATATTTAAGGTTAATATGGGACATTGCATAATTATGCAGTGATAGTCCAAGAAAGTAGCACTACAATTTATAGAGATGCCTAGGGCATAATAATATAATATATATATTGACCAAATAAAATAATCTTATAGTCTACCTTTGAGGTAATAGACCCATTGTATATTATTTAATATACTTTTCTGGTACTAAGAGAGTGACTTAGTACATTGAACAATATAATTACTAGGAATCATACCCAACATTATTGGATATTAAGATTAATTGTGTGAAGTAATTACATAATAGTTAACAGATATCATAACTATTTATGATATAGTATTATTTAGATACAATATTGTTACAAAATATTGTCTATTAGTTGAACTTAGACATTAAGTTCAGTACTATTGTGATTATTTATATTGAATATTTCTAAGTTGAGTAAGTATAATAATTACTCTGAAGCTACTATTGACTATTTTAATCAGTAATTATCAATAATTACTTACAGATAAAAGTCAAAATGCTTACTATAGACCATTTCGTTAAAATTGGTAGGGAATATGGTTATAAATCTCAAGAACTTCGTCAGTTTGCTGAGGCAGAACTGGAAAAACATGAAAGAAAAGAAGCAGAGAAAAAAGCTGCATTAAAGAAAGAGGAAGAGGAACAAAAGGCTGCATTAAAGAAAGAGGAAGAGGAACAAAAGGCTGCATTAAAGAAAGAGGAAGCAGAACGTGAGATGAAGCAAATTGACAAGGAAAATAGATTGAGAGAGATTGCTCAACGTGAAAGAGAAGAGCAAAGAGCAATCGCCAGACAGGAAGAAGAGAATAAATTGAAACGAGAGGAAATTATTTTACAACAAGAAATGGAATTGGCGCGTATTAAATTGGAGACAGCAAGATTACAAGCACAAAGTGCTGATGCAAACCAGAATAATAACGCACAAAATGGATCATCATCCAGCCAAACTAAACATTTCTACAACTTTAAATTACCCACTCTCAACTTGAACGTGGACGACCTTTCATCGTTCCTGTCACGTTTTGAACAGACTTGCAAAACAAATCATTTGCCTGAAGAGTCATGGGTACTCAAGTTAAATGAATTCTTGGTTGGAGAACCATTGACGGCTTCTCAAAATGCTGACCCATCAATAGCAAATAACTACGGTGCTATTAAGTCCTTGCTTTTACGAAGGTTTCACCTGGACGAGGAACACTGTAGGTTGAAATTTAAGGGAATTTTACCTGAATCTCCAAAAGATTTTGCAGGATTCATTGCGAACATACGCAATACATTTAATAGATGGGTTGAACTGGCAGAAGTCAACAAATCATACGACAAATTAGTTGATTTACTACTACGGGATAAGGTATTATCTTCGGTTAGCCAGCCATTTTTTGCATATTTGCAGGAGCGTAAACCAGGTACTATGGACGAGTTAGAAAAAATTTCTTTAAACTACTGTTCGGCACATCCGAATGCAACCATTTCTAACTCCTCATTAAGAGAACCTCTACCTGTGGCGTCTAATATGGCCTACAATCATAATAACAAACAAAGACATCACAGTGTAGACAGAAGCAGGTTCCAAAGAAATCACAATGTTAACTTTCAGAAGGGACATAATAATGATTTCAACAATAAAAATGAGTTCAACAGAGGTAGATCACGAGATAGAAATTATTCACCTCAAACAAACTACCACAATGGTCAACATAACACTAATTATAATCGATCACATACTCCCAATAATAATAGTAACTGGAATGGTAATAATCATGGCTCGAGACATCGAGATAATAGTTACTATAGAGGACGACGAGATAATTCTAACAATTATACTCGGAATCGATCTCATTCTCGGGGATCATCTCATTACAACCATAATACAGGGGCGGCAGTTACAAATAATACTACCCCTATAGCTCAGGTCCCACTTGACAATAATACAACACAGTCTTCTGCTGCATGTTTTGCTATTAATTATAATGTGGCAAATAGTTGCCAACAATGCAATCTTATTTTTCAGAAGGCGAAAGAAACAGTGCTTAACTGCGGACATATTACACCAGAGGTAGGTCTTGCAGTCAACGATGGAACAGGCCTACTAATTTTTAACAGGGGATTAGTTAATGGATCCGTCGTCTCAGTGCTGAGGGATTCAGGATCCACAACGATTGGTGTACGACAGTCGCTGGTACATCCTAGCTGTGCAACGGGGGATATGTCCGTTGCATGACTTTGGGGGAACTATTGAGTTTTACCCCACAGCTATTATTCATGTTAACACACCTTTTTTCACAGGGAACGTAAAAGTATGTATGCTAAAAAAGCCTATAGCTGATCTGATGGTTGGTCGTATACACGGCAGTAAAGATTGTACTCCAGATGAGATTATAGAATGGGAGAAACATAACCTATGCACTGGAAACGCCGTGACGACTAGAGCGCAGACTCAACTCATGGAGAAAGTTGATGATAATAAAATGGATGCAGACAACCAAGAGGAATTTGTAGTCAATTCACCTATTGACAGGGAAACATTTGCAACCAAACAAAAAGAGGATAAATCTTTAAAAAAAATTTTTAAGCTGGTTGATAAAGTTGACAATCTATCCTCAGGTAATAATAACAAACATTGTTTTGTTATTAAAAATGACATATTGATTAGATGTTTTATGACAAATCACAAATGAAACAACAAGTTATGGTCCCGTATACTTTTAGACGGTACATTCTTCAACATGCACATGACTCACATTGTGCTGGACATATGGGATATACTCGAACACGATCTCGAGTACTGTCTTCATTCTTTTGGCCAGGAGTGTCAAGAGATATTTCGCAGTATGTACGTTCCTGTACTACATGCCAAGAAGTGAAAGCACGTGGAGCTTTTCACACGGCGCCTATTCAGGCTTGCGATATCTCAGTAAGACCTTTGACAAGATGGCCATAGATATTATTGGTCCATTGCTACCATCGGCCAGAGGACATAGATTCGTCCTTACGTGCATTGATTTGTGCACACGATGGCCAGAAGCTATCCCATTAAAGACCACCACTACCACAGATGTAGCTGATGCACTACATCTCATCTTTTCTAGAATAGGGTTTCCTAGAAAACTTTTATCAGACCATGGGTCACAGTTTATATCTGACACCATGAAGGAAGTCATGAAAACTTGGAACATTGATAGGAATTTAAGTAGTATTTATCATCCTATGAGTAATGGTGCGGTTGAAAGACTTAACCGTACACTTAAACAACTACTACATAAGGTTACTGCTAAGCACCCTCATGACTGGGACAGAGCACTCCCAGCTGTTCTATTTGCTTATCGGGAGGTACCGCATGAACAAACTGGCTTCTCCCTTTGAATTAGTTTTTGGTGCTCCCCCAAGAGGTCCTATGGGACTAATAAAAGACTTATTAATTGACGCGGAGATGACTCAGGACACTCAGTCATCTTACGAGTACGTGATTAATCTTCGGAAGAACATTATTGAGTCTTGCCAGTTGGCAACAGCTTCTTCTGAGGCTGCAAAAGCTAAGGCTCGATCTCTACAAAATAGGTCTCGACGATTACGCCAATTATTCCCAGGCGACGAGGCTTATGTGTTACTTCCTCACAATAACAATAAATTATTGATATCTTGGAATGGTCCTTACAAAGTCATTGATAAAATTTCCGACGTTGATTACGTCTTAGATATCAAGGGACACAAAAGATATTTCATATTAACATGCTCAAGCAATTTCATACACGTCCTGAACACTTACAGTCAATTTTTCATGAACTAGATGACAACACAGTATCTACTTGTTATTATTCTAACTTATCTGTCATCCAGGAAGAAGAATCTTCTTTTCCTGAGGTACAGTTACCGTTACCGGTACCAGTAGTTCAACCTACTGAATCTTGGCGGGATGTAACCATCTCTTCAACGGTTACACCGCAACAGCGTCTACAGATTGCTAATCTATTACAATCTTATCCAGATGTGTTGACCGACGTCCCGGGTCGCACATCGGCTATCAGTCATGACATTACTCTCAATGATGATACACCTATTCGTGTACATCCCTATTCTGTTCCTTTACATTTCCTTGCTAAAACTACTAAGGAACTTGAACAGATGTTGTCTCTGGGAATCATTGAGACTAGTAATTCGCCATTCTCTTCTCCATTAGTGATTGTCCGGAAGAAGGACAATAACATCAGACTATGTGTTGATTATAGAAAATTAAATGCTAAGACTATAGTTGACAGCGAACCACATCCACTTATCGACGACTTACTGCCACGTCTATCCAACGCAACTATATTTAGTAAGATAGACTTAACTAAAGGTTATTGGCAGATACCACTGACCGAAAAGGCTAAGTACTACACCGCATTTTCCACTCCACAAGGTCTATACCAGTGGAATGTGATGCCTTTTGGGCTTGTTAATGCGCCAGCTACCTTCATTCGCCTGATGCGACAAATTTTATCAGGTAGACCAGACGTTATTACATATATTGACGACATATGCTTGTTTAGTTCGTCGTTTGAGGAACATGTTTCGGGACTTAGATATGTTTTCGACACTCTAAGGAATTATCATCTAACTGCTAAACCTACAAAGGTGCAAATCGCGTGTAATGAGATAACCTTTTTGGGACATATCATTGGATCGGGATATATCCGAACGTTACCTAGTACAGTCTCCAAAATTCTAAACATAGCAGTTCCTCAGACGAAGAAACAGGTCAGGAGTTTGTTAGGACTTGTTCAATATTACAGTAGATTCATACCAAACTTGTCATCCATCACGGCTGTATTGTCTTCATTGTTAAAAAAAGACATGCCGGTGAAGGTGACATGGACTGGTACATGCAATGAAACTTTCAACAAAATTATAAATTTGTTCTCGCATGAACCAATTTTAAGACTTCCCGATGCTTCCAAAAGATTTTTCTTACGAACAGATGCTAGTAACTACGGCATTGGTGCATGCCTGCTCCAGAACCATGATGGCATTCTACATCCTACCTTATATATTTCAAGAAAGCTAAAGCCGGCAGAAACAAAGTATTCCACAGTCGACAAGGAACTTTTATCTGTGATATGGGCAATAACTAAACTTGAAAAGTTCTTACTTGGTGCTCCCTTCACCATACAGACGGACCAACGTGCTGTAGCATCGTTGCGTCGATCTAACCATAAAAGCCAAAACTCGCCAGATATGCAATCATCCTACAGCCATTTGAATTCTCCATTGAACATATTCCTGGCACTGAAAACATTGTGGCGGATGCGTTGTCACGTAATCCTATTGACGACGAATAATCAACATTAACATTCCTAAAACATATCAACTATAAAGGAACTAACCTTGCCTTCAATTTAAACTTTATAAACACTATATGCATCACAGAATTGAACTAAAAGACAATCAAGGTATACATATTGACATTGAAACTTCGTCTAACGTCCATACACGATATATGAATATTCGTTGAACAATCATGGAACAATATCTGACGACAAGTCGAACTTATTATCCTATGTGCACTTAATTCTTGGATGCTGGGATAAATGACATTTCTTTCCAACGTAAACGTTTGAACATTTTTGCCTAAAAGAATTCATCAGGATCAAGACTACGGATGGATCATCATATCCTATACTAATTAATTAGTTAACTTAACTTCTTAATTGAATTATTATCAATAAAATGAAATGTGAGAAAAAAATGAAATGAAAGAACAAAAAAAAGAACAAAATATAAAAAGAAGAAATTATGAAAAGAGAAAATAAATCTCACACAAGTATTAGATTAATATTTTTTTTTAATGTACCTATACATTATTTAGTTAGTTAAATTAGATAGTTATTATTCACTAACACTTAACACACACAATTAAGTTAAACTTATATTCGAATTTCTTTCTATTTCTTCTCACTTATTTTGTTTTTCTTCTCTCATAACATCGCGTTACATTAGAATCTTAATAATTTAACTCTTATTTTAATTAATTTACTTTTAATTAGTCAAATTAATTCCTATATGACATACTAATACGACAGACCTTACTTTAATTTAATTCTATCATTCACTATTAACATTGGACATTTTATTTAGTTGATATAATAATATGTATAATATGATATATAATGTGATTAATGTTAGATGACTATGACAAATAGTTAGTTGACATGACCGCAACACGGTTCTACTCAGAACATCGTCGGCCATATGTCACAATTGTGTTAAATTTTTTTTGAAAAATTGTTAAGTCGGATAGATCTTGAAAAAAAATCTATCGATTTTTTTTTCCCCGGTGTACAGGGAATTGTTACGGTATATGATATTAACGCCGTCTGCTAAAGGTTATCAGACGTGCAATTGTAAAGGTTAAGGCATTTAATATATTGCGATAGATGTTTCAATTATTGAACGCTCCATACACGATCGATTATGACGTGTATAGCGTTGTTTGGGTCACAGTCGGTAACTAAGAAACGCTACCCTTTGTTACTTGACCGCCAAGCTGAATAGCTGCGTTTTTCTAACCTTCCAATTCAATGGCATGATATAGCCATATATATGCATTTTTTTGATGGACCAGGGTCAGTCCTAGAACTCTATATGAGAGGAAAATTTATGGAGGTTAGTATTTAACTAGAATCCTCAGAAGGAGAAGAATAATCGTCAAATTCGTATGAATATATTCAGACTCGCAGTCTCACTGTCGGCAGGTAGCCATGTCTAGCTGCGCGTGCATATAGCTGTGATGTTCTGACGACAATACTGCATTGTATCCTTAAACGGACATTGACACATAAACCAGCAGTCTACGTTATTGATTAATTTATGCATGACTTATATGGACTTATGCTCTACTCCTATTTGAAATGATCATCCTGTGTGTACAACTGTGAATTAAATGTATGGACTCAATGAAATGACTTATCAAATCAATCGTATTCCAAGGTTCAAGTATTGTTCGGAATCTTCCACCCCCGCATTCGCTTAATCTTCCATCGAAGGCACGATGCACTATCACTGAATGAAAAAACTAACATATCAAAGAAAAAACAATGGCCAGAAATTTATAATTGTTTTATTCATATCACATGGAACATTGTTCAGAGCAAACCACCTTGTAACAATTATATACCGGTGAATGATGGTGTTCACTTAATTAACCATTCAGGACTTTCAGATCTAATACGTGATCTCGCTCTTACCAAAGGACAAGCGGAATTACTCGGTTCGCGACTCAAAGAATGGAATCTTTTAGCACCCAATACTCCGATATCTAAATTTCGTCATAGACACGGAGAACTTGTTCAATACTTTGAGATGGATGATGACATTTGCTATTGCAAAGATGTAAACGGTCTATAAAGTTGGGGCTCATGAAGAATTTCGTAAAAGCGTTAGATAAAACGAGCAAAGCTGTAGTGGTTTTGATGGTATTGTATGATGGTGATATTACTAAGTGTGATGTATGAGGTAAGCTGTGAAGGCTCCTGAGATAAAATGTAGCTGAGAATTTTCAGAAGGCCTTTCTTGCTACCACTACGACCTCACACCTATCTTTTTTTCTAATGAATGTGGCTACGTTAAAATCTAGGGTACTGAATGTAATGTGTTGTATTGACATATACAAACACACACACAGATATTAAATAATATAATATTATCAATAAAAATTAGAACACAATGAACTAAATTCAGCTGGTGAAATTTTAGAAAGTAAATCTTTTTTAAATTTATTTGTTCTGAACCAAGGTTTTATTTTGGCCAGAACATATGAAAGATTTTGGGAATTTATGAGTGAATGGCATGAATAAATGGCATGATAAATAAAAGGTGTGTACGTATACAATTTTCACGATTAGTTAATATTTCTACAGTTCATAATTTTATTTTCCCTGGGAGAACGATGAATAGATGTGCTGTTGGGGTGGCTTCATCCCTCCCTGTCTAAGCCTACCAAACATTGTCCATTAATGATGGAAGGAAATTGGATGTTTTAGTAATAATTCACTTTGGGTGCTATGTCTATGAAGTTGGTGTAAATCCAGCAGACCAGCCTGCTTACGTAACTTTGAAAGAGTAGTTCTGGTGCTGGAATCTGGTGGCCCCACCTCTCCGTGCTTGGGGCAATATATCGGGTGGCCCCACCTCTCCGTGCTTGGGGGCAATACAAGGCTGTTCTGCCGAGATGCGACACTGCACGGGTCCTCACTGTCAATTATTTACCCAGCATTTGACACCACCTTTTGGTGTCAACATAAAAAACTCACAGCTCTGAAATAAAGTATTGGTTTAGGTTCAGAACCTTACCTAAGGAGCCACTTCTACACGTAACAATTTACAATAACACCACTTAGACAGGGTCAGATCTCTCTGACCATACAACACATCTTACCAAGTTGGTTTCACATAGGATAAGTTCTCCCAGACTACATATTCCGAAATATGTTTATTAGCTTCTTGCCATAGGATAGGATAGGTGATATGTTCCACTGATCTCAACACTTGATCTGCCCTTCCTAATCCTTGCTGGAGTTTATATATATATTGTTTGTCCCTAGACCCTGAACTAGGGCGGGGGGGTCTAGAGCAAATCCTTACTTGTTGTAAGGCTAGATTTCGATATGGCAGTATCAAATCACTCGAAACATTAAACAATATTTAAAATACACAAAGAAATAATTTCAATCTTACCAGATTATGAATAAAGAACACAGAAATGCTAGCAAAACTCAGCTGAGCTGCTGGCTATAGTATGGCGTCCCTGAACTTATTTCAATTTACTTCATTGGAAATCACCACACTTAAAATTTACTGTGTCTATCACTGGACAACTATTGAGGAATGGCAAAAAAGCGCGTCTGAGCGCTGATAATATGATTGTCTGTGGCCAATCAATGCCTTGTGTTTTTTTTAAATTCAAATTTCCTACACTAAAGTCATTTCAGTCATGCTTCAGTCAAGTATGGATTTTTATCTGTTAGTCCGTCCGTCTCTACTTGCGTTTTCACAAAAAACGTACTTGGTTTTTGAACCAACCTATCCGTCCCCTCTACAAATTTTGTCTGTAAAGTTATTTTTAGCCACAGCTCCCACCAATGTCCCTCTCTTTCATTCTAACTAGATTTGAACACTTGAGTCTCAAGGTCGCGGTTTTTGTGCAAATTAGTGACATGTTTGATTCAATGCAGTCTTTTGTCAATGTCTTCATTATTATCTATCTGTCTGTATAAATAAAAGCATATTATTTCACTGCTCAAAATGGGCCATCCGGCCAGCTAATTTTTATATTCCTAACATTAGTATTAAGAAAAAGTTACTTTTTTAATTTTGTAATATTCCAAGCATCTGCGTTGTAATGCTTTTGCCGCTGAATTCAAATAAAAGGCTTGGTATCGCATAAGCGTCCCTTTCCGTACCTCGTGTCAATTTGGGGACGTGAATTTTTCCTTCCCTTTCCCCCCCCCCCCCCCCCCCCCCCCCCCCCCCCCCCCCGCTCCCCCCTCCCCCCCCCCTCCCCGTACCCCCCCCCCTCCCCCCAATTGCGTCTCCTTAGCCTTGCTAGTCTCACGCAATTTTTCAGTCATATTTTTTTCCTTTTGATTCGCCGTTCTCATCCCGTTCAAATGGTAACCGTTTCAGCAATTTAATTTCCATGGCGGGTGATGACCCGCGGCGTGGGCGATCATGCCTTCTAGTAACTTACGCATTCTTTTTATCCCTACATTTTATCCTTTGGAGATATTTTACGTTGTATCACTGTTAATTTTATGACAAAAGCTTTCACTTATCTTCGAGAAAAGTTTCCGCAAGATAGCGATGCAAAGATAAAGGAAGGTATCTTTGTAGGACCTCAGATTAGGAGAGTTATTGCAGACAAACAATTCGAGAACTTGTTACATGGTAGTGAACTTCGCGCATGGATGGCATTCATATCGATCGTCGATAACTTTCTGGGAAATCACAAATCTGGCGACTATGTGCATATTGTTAAGCAGTGCATAGATGCATACAGAATTATGGGCTGTAACATGTCCCTCAAAATCCATTTGCTCGATTCGCATCTTGACTTTTTCCTTGACAACCTTGGCGAAGTCAGCGATGAACATGGAGAATGATTCCATCAAGATATCGCCGTAATGGAGTCACGTTATCAAGGACGGTGGAGTGTGACCATGCTTGCCGATTATTGTTGGATGCTTCATCGCGATGTACCACATGCCATTCACCGGCGAAACTCGACTGCAAAGAAATTCAAGCTTACATAACTGTTATACTTCTTGTACGAATGATGTTGTAATACGGTATGCATTGTTAAAAAACTTCAATTGCGTATTTCTAGAGATCCCGACCTGATAGAGAAAAACGGTTTGCAGATTTAAAAACAGCGCATTGAAATTGACCAGAAAAACATAGAAATGTTAGAGAAAGAAAAAACAAAATTTTTTTGTTAGCCAGTGTTATAGGCGCAATCCCCTCTATTACTTTCAAAATCACCAGTATAGGCCAGATAGCAGAAGAGACAGGCAGTAACACTACATCTAGTAATTATAGAATAAAAAGAGCAATACAGAACAGCTGGTGAGTTTTTATGGTAAAGCGTGTATGAACATAGAAAAAAAAACAAAGAGAGAACCCAGAGGCCTGTGATCAGTAAATATCACAATCCATAATTCTCGCCGTTTAGACGCTGGTCACATCTAAGAGATGCAACTGTGATTGAAAGTTATACATTAATTGTATTGTTTCCCGTATATGTACTCTCTCGAAAATAGTAACACTCAACGAAGAAAAGTCGGTGTAGAACCAAGATTCATTCCGGAAACGGATTTAACTCATCATTTTGTTCAAAATAACCTTAAAATGTAAGTTTTTGATTGTTTCTTCAAGACAAAATTTTAATTTAAAGTATTGCGTCAATCACAACGAGCAGACGAGACTCTAGAAGAAGCAGCAATACGACGACAACATGAAGCGGCATAAAGACAAGCGCAGCGTCAGTCACAACGAGCAAATCAGTCTGCTGAAGAGCATGAATCTCAATGCGCTGCGCTGCATAAGCTTTTCGCATTCGTCGGTTGAGAGCATCACAACGAGCAAAGGAGACTTCAGAAGAAGCAACCGAACGTAGAGCAGCAGCTGCACAACAAGAGAGACGATCAAGAGCTGCACGTAGTCCAACAATTCCAAATCATGATGCCTTTGATGAGAATGCAGTTGTTGTACACAACTGCGGCCCAATGGATCAGGAATGTCAGTTCTGTCACTCTCTCAATTTTCAAGTGGAAAGATCAACCGATGATACACCAAATATTGCTGCCATAAAGGTACAGTGCTGTTGGAGCAAGAAGGAGAGCAGAGAAGTCCTTTTCCATCCGTATCTCAAGGATCTTTTGAACAACCCAGCGCATGCACAACATCGATATTTTAAGGAAAATATCCATTCCTATAATTCAGTCTTCGGATTTGCATCCATGGATGCCCAAATCGATCGCTTCTTTGGACGTGAACCATATGTGTTCAGAGTGCATGAACAGATCTATCACTTGACATACTTTCGTTATTATTGACGGGTTATTGCTAGTTAAGCTAAGACGTAGCCCTGTAGACTACGAGCAAATGGTTTTCTATTTCTTCATTTAAAAAAATAAAATAAAATAAGCCCCGAATAATCCGCATTCTTTCGTTTAAATTTTTTTTTTTAAACACAGCTGTTTTAGACTTCGTAGAAAATTGTTCAAAGTTAAGTATTTTTATCTTTCCTATGAACCTTTTTATCTTTACCTGATACAAGGCATGTCAAAGTATAACGTAGTAAATGTTGTTAACATCTACTAATATGTCCTTAATGAGTGGAGCAACAGTAAAATGCCTTTTTTTTTTTTTTTTTACAAACAACTACGAGATTTCGGTTAAACTGCACAGGTCAGACTTACGACAGTGATAGCTAGGGCTGACTTACGACAGTAATAGCTAGCGCTGAATTACAGCAGTAATAGCTATGGCTGACATACAGCAGTAATAGCTAGGGCTGACTTACGACAGTAATAACTAGGGCTGACTTACAGCAGTAATAGCTAGGGCTGACAAACGACAGTAATAACTAGGGCTGACATACAGCAGTAATAGCTAGGGCTGACTTACAGCAGTAATAGCTAGGGCTGACTTACATTAGTATTAACTAGGGCTGACCAACGGCAGTAATAATTAGGCCTGACTTACAGTAGTAATAACGAGGGTTGATCTACGGCAGTAATAATTAGGACTGACGTACAGCAGTAATAACGAGGGCTGACCTACTGCAGTAATAATTAGGGCTGACTTACAGCAGTATTATAAAAGAGCTGACATACGGCAGTAATAGCTATTACTGTCTAACGACAGTAATAGCTAGGTCTGACTTACGACAGTGATAGCTAGGGCTGACTTACGGCAGTAATAGCTAGGGATGACTTACGACAGTAATACTTAGTGCTGACTTAAAGCAGTAATACCTAGGGCTGACTTACAGCAGTAATAGCTAGGGCTGACTTACGACAATAATACCTAGTGCTGACTTACGGCAGTAATAGCTAGTGGTGACTTACGACAGTTAGAGCAAGGGTTGACCTACGACATTGGTAGCTAGGGCTGGCTTACGACAGTGATAGAGTTAACACGGGATTTGAGTTATGTTTTGGGGTTGTGCTTGATCACTACTAGCAAGGGTGATGCCAGAGACGTAGGGCTTATAATGGTAGCCGACCTGTTGTTAATTAACGCGAATTATATTGATGTGGGCCGTAAGGATAGGCCAATATTCATGGAACACCAACAGCTGGGTCACGAAATTGACCAATTCATAATGAAGTAGCTGGACACGTAGTTAAAGTACATCTTTGACAGAGACATTTATTTGACGAAGAGATGTTAACATCATGGTCTTCATGGCAGAAAAAAATACATCATGGTTTCATTGTAGACAAATACTTCATAGTTTCATTGTAGAAAATACTTCTTGAACAATATGTCCTTGATTGACCATACCGTTTACTATAATGATAAGGTCAAACGACTTGACCAAATAACCTTCGTCGATTTGAAGAATATAGATATATTGTAGGCATCTAATCTCGGTCCTAATGTTAGAGGGACACACTAGCCATTGATCATGACAGATACAATGGAAGTCCTGCCTTGACAAATAGGGCTCTGGGTCTTGAGGCAAGAGACCTTGAAAACGTGTCGTAAACTGGTGTCACGGGATAGACATTCGCCGAAATATTAAGTTGGTCACGTTGGAGAGTCGCAACGTTGTTAGAATAAAAAACCGGTTTGGTCAGTTGAGCCAGAACGGAAGAGGATATAAAATTTTTGGCGCAAAGCATTAGACGTGATGTCTGTCGTCCTGGAAGGACGTTGTCCTTTTGTCAGCGGTTTTGCTGGGATTATTTGAATGCCATTGTGGTTCATATTTCTTGCCGATATTCAGGTGGTCAGGATTATTTTATGTATACTGCTGGAATGGTGGTGTAAATTCTAGTGGTTTTTTTCCCTGTAGATCATTTACGTTAAGTAACTTGCATTTGAGTATTGCGTTACTACAGTACAGGGCTTAGCCGGTGAGCGAAAGTCATTGTGTATTCACTGGATAGGATGTGTCGGTGATTATGTTACTGTTATATTGAGTTGTTGATTATGGCAAGTAGATTGGCATTTTCATTGCATTGTTATTTCATGGGTATTGCTAGCCGTGTGTGGCTTTTGTATGTGTGTCGTATTGAATAAAAGGGACCGTACCTGTTCTAGGTGTTATCGTTTGATTAATGTCAGCTATTGTGTGGTCATACCTGTAGATAGTGAGCCTAAGTCTATAGATTTGCCATGTGTTAACCTGTTAAATCCACAGTACAAATAGGGTTGATCCGACAGCACAAGTAGTCTTGTGTGTGTTCTGACAGCTGCGGGCTCGTCATTCTTTTGGCCATGGGGCCTGTATTTTGTAATATTAATTCCCAGCTAGCTGACATCTGAATGGCGTGTCTACTTTATAGGCCGTGGTGCCAGTGGTTTTGAAATATCTTATAATATTTGATAGCAAGGCCGTAGAGCCTGTGTTTGCTATAGTCAGGCCATTAAGAATTGTACACACAGAGTATTATGAGTTGGCAGCGGTGTTGGCGCCTTCCTAGTTAGTATGAACTCACGGGAGTGAGTTATTTTTGATCGTCCCGTAGAAAGTCAGTGTGTTTGTCAGTCAGTGTAGTGTACTGTTTACGGTTGTTTGACCTGACCTCGATTACGATAGCTGACCTACCTACAGCGTCTCAGTAGTGATGGCTATTTTTCAGTGAATAAATATTTTTCAGTCTGTCGTCGTTAAAGTATTGTACATTTGAGTTTCAAGTTGTTTGCACTATGTTTCCAGTTCTAGGTACGAGTGTGTTGAAGTGATAGGCTAGGGTTGCAGCGTGCATCAGGCAGGTCAGTTTGGTGTATCTCATAGTCTTATTGGTGGTTGTTAACAGTTATCCAGGTGGAGCAGCGGAGCTTGGGGTGTTGGTACCATCTAGCTAGATTGGCCCAGGCGGCAAATGGAGTGTCATATGGGAGATAGCTTGGTCAACCTCGGTATAGGGTGGAAGGAGGTTGGTGTTAGAAAATTGTAGTTGTTAGGAGGTTGATAGGGTGTCTGGTACCTCAAGTCATCGTGTTGGACTTTTGGTCTTGTCATTACTACTCAGATGTGCCCAACCAGGGGTGAAAGCCGGCGCCTGTGACGTTCCTGTTCCACGCAGACGGGCCCAACCAGGGGTGAATTCCTATGTGCAGTGTGTCATGCTGACTTGCGGGGGTCCAGTATACGTTACCTTGTAGACTGCTGTGATCCGGGGAGTGTCGAACTGCGAAATAAACGTTTCGTGTTACAGTCATATTACAGTGCCAAGGGACTTACATGTATTTATCCGACGTATAGACTTCTGATACTAGCTGTGCAGCTGAACTTGTAGGAATTTAGACAGTTCTGTGTATATTGTGGACAGTGCTGTGTGAGCACCGTATAGAACAGTGTAATCATCGTGTTAGAGGTTACCATACCGTGACAAGGAATTCTGTTGCGAGTTACTGACACACAGACTTTCAGAGAAGCTTGTTTCCTGGACTTAGATTCTTTTGGATTGTATGTTTTCTAGTGTGGATTCTGGTTTGTACCATGTTCATCATACATCGTCAGTGCTGAGGATACTTCTTGCTGAGGCGCCGTTGGACCTTCAGATAAGTTATTGTTTGTTTGCTTTTGTATAATGTATTATATTGATATTTTATTGTTTTTCCTGAAACTCTAAATTTTCTTTTCTGTCTTTCTATCTGGTACTAACTATCATTTAACCTAGTCTGTATAGTAATATACTGCTGATTCTGTATGTGCTTCTTGGTTTGTTATTGTTTCCTTTCCTTTTGTTGTGTCTTTTTCCCTATTTTCCGAGTATGACTTAGTTTGTATATATATATATATATATATATATATATATATATATATATATGATATATATATATATATATATATATATATATATATATATATATATATATATATATATGCGTGAATAGTTAGTTGGAGTAGATATTTCCCTGTATTCTTTAGTACGTGGAGTGATTATGCTCATGAAGAGATTAGTACCTCATTGTTGACTGTAGTTTTTGTTGAGTCTTTGGTGTTATACTGTATCGGTGTGTTCAAGGGAGGAAGGGTGGTGAGTTTAATCCAATCTTGGCCTCTTGTGGAAAAGATGGGTTTAGACCGATTCTTTTAGGGTGTGGCTGTCTTTGTTTTGTGGTGGAGTCAGGCAGACGGGATTTCCTGCAACTGCCTTGCTTAACATTCCAAGCCCTGTTGGTGTTAGGTGTACTCGTGTAGTGTGTATTTATATTGTCGTGTACATCCAGTAATTCTTTTGTTGTGTTTAAGTGGTGTTTTCTCTTGTTCCATCTTTCTATCTTGTAAATACGTTTACAGGTATCCCTTGTTTTCGTTCGCGTGCAGTCACGCGTTGTATATATTAATCTACCTCTTCTCTTTTGGGTCTGTCATCTTATTCCTCGTGACTGGAATTTTGTTTTCGTAATGTGATGTGTGTGTTTCTTTCATCTGTGTAGTGCTCATTGTGCCATAGGAAACACTTGCATAACTTAGATTATTGAGATTAGTAGTAAGTGAAGGATTATCCGAGTACAGCACTAATGTGGGTGCCAGTAACAGACTTTGAAGTAAAACCTGATTTGTGACTAAGTTTATATGGTGGTGTCATAGCACCAGAAAATTTCATTAGTTGTTATTATACAACTGTCGACTATTGTAAGTCTGTTTGAGTGTATCACAAAGACTAAGTGGTCAGAAAGACCAAATTTACAGAGTAACGAGACAATAGCCAAGTGGCAAAGTAAAACTATATACTACAAGAGATAAAGGTTGATGATGTGTATACAGTGGGAGGTGAGGTGTTATATACTTACATACATACATACATATATATGAGTATATTGGAGTACTGATATCAATATTTGCTGTTATTACTGCATATTTTGCAAGCAGAGAGTTATCTGGTGATATAAGTAGAATATATACGACTGAATAGTGGTATAGAAAATCTATAGCCAGAGATAATAAAGAGCATTCTGAGTGTACATCATGGACCAACAGGCTTTCATTCAGATTGGGAAAGAATGTGGGTACACTGCTGTAGCGAAATCTGTGAGATAATTGCTAATTTCAGGAAGATTTTAGTCCTATGATAATAAATAAACCCGCCCTCAGGTGTCTGACTATTGGCATCTTCAACGCCAGTAGAGCGCTGCCTTTGGTGCAGTGGAAATGCTTAAAAAATGACCCCCCGTAAAAATCTAACGCGCCTTTTAGTTTCGGTTTCGAGACGTACAATTAACATTTTAACATCTTGCCCGATCTGCTGCACGAAACTGCGGCAAGACTTATAATTAACGATCTGCCAGAACTGTGACACCCAAAATCCCGTTGAATTAACGTAGTATTTTAACTTTAACGTTAAAATTAGTAGTAACTCGGACATTTTCCAGTAGTAAGAACGAAACGACTGTAATAATTAACGCAAACACTACCAACGTTTTGAAAAAAAACCCTCTTCGCTCTGCACGCGGTTCCTTTACTATATACACGCTGTGGGCAAAGCCAGCAGATATAAACACACAGACAGTTTAAATTCTCGCCGCGTAGTATATTTCTGACGTCACTCAAACTAGTTGGTTTATTTGAACAATGAAAAAAGTGATAGAGAATGAGGGGGGAAGATGGCCGACTTGTGTAAAAGATATATTTGACGATTGAAAGTGACAAAACTGAAAATCTAAACCATAATGAAACTGACCATAAAAATCATATATTAGGATAACTTAGTGTCTGCTGAGAAATAATATGTTTTAATATATATGGTAGTCCAATTATTAGCCTAGTTATTGAGATAATACTATATGTCTACGCACGCTAAGACGGACAGACTGTTGTTCTTGCTCGTTACACATAACGTTATTGGGGACGCAAGTTTTAAAAAAGAGGCATTGGAGTAATTCAAATCCGATTGGGTGGTATAAGAGTATAGGAGTAAAGGGGGGAGATAGGAAAATGTTAACCAAAACTAAACATCTTTTTGCATTGGCATAACTAACGCAGACTGACCAATGGACTACGAGACACATAGTTTGTTTGGAATTTTGTGTTTGTTTTTTCAAAACTAAATTCAAAATTTGGTAGTTGCCTGATTTCATTGGTCAGCTCTAATAGATATTGGCCAAAGGCTTAGGGGTCTCGTGGCCATTTGACAAGAAATTTTTATATCAACAAGTACGTTGAGAGCAGATGTGATAAACTTTAAAATAAATACTAAATTCACAGTCTGGACAAGGCAGAGAAAACTGAGGCCGTATCTTTTGCCAGTCAACGTTATTTGTGACATATTTCTTTGAATTTGTGGGTTTTTATTTCCTGTTACCAGCCGGTGACAGGAAACCTGATGAGTGATTGTAACGAAAAAGTCTCCTTTCAGAAGTTTATGCTGTCAGCAGATAGCATGAAGGAGCTTGTGTGTGCCGATCTATATATTCTCTGCAGCGACATACTGACTTGTTATCTTCATACCAAGAATCCCAGGTGATGTGTTAACATCTGGGACATCTGACACTTCATTCAAATAAAAATTGTTATTTCCAAGAATAAACAGAATTATATGGGACGTGATGAAACAACAGCTCCTCCTAACAAATGACTAACACTATTAGCTATTAAAGTTTTAGTCTGTGAATAAACCTACAGGAATAATATAGTGACATTATACTTATCGGACAAAGAGTCCAAACATCTTAGTTAATCAGTATATGTAACATATATTTTCCTCATTTTCAAAGACCTGTCCAAAAGAGATGGCAGGACAGGCAGATTAAATTGTACAAAGAAAAAAGCATTCAATTTTAAAGAAAACTTTAACCACAGTCTTATTCATTTTCTTATAGTGAGTTAAAGTGTATTGTGTTGATGTACCACCATTGTCATTTCACCCCTAGACACTAGTCACATCAGACACCAGCCACTAGAATAAAAATACGGACCGTGTGAGATCTAGGGAGGTAGCGTTAGGTTCCCTGATAATACATCATCATCATCATCATCATCTTTTAGAGTCAGGGGCCTACATTTGCTTGACCTCACACGGTTGGCACAGACACAGCTTTCTTTCCTTTTTAGGTAACATCTTAACCTCCCCAGTAAATTACACTTGCTACAACTGCCAAAGAATTAAGTGACTATGTTAAAGCTGAATTTTATTCAGTTGAAAATCAAAAAGCTTTACAAGAGAAGGAAGAGAAGGAGAGGATTGAGAAACAGAATGCTCTAAGAGATGCTCGAGCTGAAGAGCTAGAGCTAAAAAGGAAAGAATTTGAGTTACAAGAAAGGAAGATAAAAGAAGATAAGGAGTTACAAGAAAGGAAGATGAAAGAAGATAAAGAGTTGCAAGAAAGGAAAATGAAAGAAGAAAACGAGTGGAAACAGAGAGAGTTCGAATTGCAAGAAAAGAAGATGAGAGGAGATAAAGAATTGAAGAAAAGAGGATAGAGCGAGAATTGCAAGAAAAGAAGATAGAGAGAGAGTTAGAGTTAGAATTAGAGAGAATGAGGATGGATAAGGAAATACAACTGAAGAAATTGGAAGTGGTTGCGAGTGGTCAGAACTCTACTCCTGGAGGGGCTCATCGTCCTTTTAGGCTGCGTCTGCCGAATTTTAATGATAAAGTTGACAGTTTAGATTTCTTTCTTGAAAGATTTGAGGCCGATTGTATGGCCTATAAGGCTGACAGAGATCAGTGGCCATCTCTGTTATCGACGCTGCTAGTGGGGCCTGCGATGGAGACTTTCTATAGCCTCCCTTTAGAGGAAAGGGTCGATTACGACAAAGTAAAGGAAAGGTTGCTCCGGAAGTTCCGTCTTAATGCTGACGGCTACCGGACGCGTTTTAAAAACGCGATGCCTATCGCAGACCAGGACTTCGAGGACTTTATCTCGAAGATCAAACTTCTGCTGAATAGATGGATTGAAATGGAGGGAATTTCTAAGGACTATAATGGCTTTCTAGAATTAGTGCTACGGGACAAAGTGTTGTCCTCGTGTTCTAGTGAGTTGGTGGTGTTTTTTCAGGAACGCCAACCGAAGGACATCGAGTCCATGGCCCAATTGGGGCACCATTATGTCCTTGCCATCCGGGCAAACCCATTCAGAAGTCTGGTCTGTTAGAAGACTTAGTTGCCAGTGTCGGCAAAGTTCAGCAACATTCTTGGCGAAATCAGTCAGACAGAGGCCAAGAACAGAAGTATGAGAGGCCCTCCAGTCCCTATCAGCCGCGTAGAGGTAGCTATGGGAATTTCCGTTCTCATAGGAACGGTCGGCCGAATAGGCAGAACCGAAAATTTAAAAGTAATAGCGACGAAGAGGAGCGCCAAACGCGAAAGCAGGTACGCTTCGAGGACTCTCGGGACGAAGACCGGTTTTGGTATAAAGCAAAACATTCCATGCAGAGGAGTGGTTCCTCAGAGAGTCTATCTTCGGACTATCATGCGAGGTCTTCGTCATCGAAAAGCTCCAACAAAAGTACACGCAATGAGAAGAAGAAAGAGCACATGTGTTCCAATTGTGGTGGCAAGAATCATTGCGCTGACAGGGGTCCCACACCAATAGAACACGCGAATTCCGCGTTTGTGTTGGATACAATTAATAGTGAGGACTGTGCGGGGTGTCGCCCTTTGTTCCACACGAACGAGAGGGTAGTGCTTTAATGCGGGCATGCGGCACCATGTCTGTCAGCAGTCCATGAGACCCGAAAGGTGATCCTCCACAAAGGCAAGGTGGAGAATAGACCAGTCCGGGTATTGCGGGACACTGGTTGCACCACAATTGGGGTGCGTCGATCGTGTATCGACGACTCCTGCCTTACAGGAAAAACTGTAAAGTGCACCACGTTCGGGGGCAAAGTTGAGTCTTACCCCCATGCGAGTATTAATGTAGACACTAAGTTCCTCTCCGGTAGAGTGAACGCGTTCTTCCTTGAGGATCCGATTGCCGATTTAATCGTCGGCAATGTACAGGGAGTGCACATGGCCATGGGTGACATGAGTAAGATCAATAGAAACTTATACGAGGGCCTGAAAGCTAATGATCGCACAGTTTGGATGCGTAACGTTCCTCTGAGTGTGAGTTGGCGCACACTCAAAAGAGTGTTTGATGAGGTCGCGTTGGTTAGATTTGGGGAGGTACTGTCATTGCGCGACAATACCAAAATGGCACGGGTGACTTTTGCGAATAGTTGGGGTGCGCTAAGGCAGTTAGGCAGAAGCATATGTCCGTGCTTCAGAACCATCTGCTAATAGTCCAGAAATAGATAGAGGTAGAGTGCGGGGTCATGTTTGGTAAGGGGTTTCGGTTGATGCGAACCGAACCTTAGAGTCTGACCCACGCCCCAGTTCGATGTTGATATGAATATGTGTATTTTGTAGACTTGTACAGGTTAGGAAATGCTGTACAATGCATAGTTATGCTGTATTATGCTATGTCGTACTTTGTATTAATGTGGCATGATGCCATACAGGCACGCTGTGGGCAGGTACACTGTAGGCGGGCATACTGTAGGCAGGTGCGCTATGGGCAGGCATGCTGTAGGCAGGTGCGCTGTAGGCAGGCACGATGTAGGCAGGTGCGCTGTGGGCAGGCATGCTGTAGGCAGGTGCGCTGTAGGCAGGCACACTGTTTGCAGGTGCGCTGTGGGCAGGCATACTGTATGCAGGCATACTGTAGGCAGGCACACTGGAGGCAGGTGCACTGTAGGTAGGCCTGGCGTGCGTTTATTAGAAACCTATGGAATATGATGGTCTCGTAATATTTAAGGGTCATGTTGATACTTTACTATGCCTTGTTCTGTAATTTATATGTCATGCTTTACAATATATGTCTATCGGAAGTTGTTGCCAGCAGAAACCAGAAATTCCACGATTGAGAGGGAGTGCCTTGCGATTGTATGGGCGGTATGTAAGCTGGCACGATATCTGTTGGGGGGCGCATGTTTTGCTTCCAAACAGATCACAAACCACTGCTATTTTGCAGTCGGTTAAATCCACCAGTGCTAAGTTGACACGCTGGGCATTATTGCTGCAGCAATTCAACTTTACTATTTTACCAATTCAGGGTGTACATAACTATGTAGCAGATGTCCTGTCCAGGTTATAAGGTTGTGGGGGACAGGAACATCTGAAGAGAGTATTTATTATGGTCGATGTAAGAAATGTATTATAATCATTACAGTTGATGTTTATGAAGATGTATTATGGTATATGATTTATATGTCATAATGCCATAAAGGCAATATGTATGAAGGTATGTATGAATCATGTTACCAGATACCTATGTCTATATTGTGTGGAAAAGGATTGTTTATACGATGACATGATGCCTTATTATTGATGTTTGCTATGGTATTACTGAAACATAAGATGCATTGTGTGTGAGAGACCAGGGTAGGACAGTCGTTGTTATTTTTCACGACTGCCTATACCTAGGGGTTTGGTTCATGCCTGTTTCATATTTAGTCCATAGAGTGAGAAGGTATGAACGACAATGGTGTTGGACAACTTTAGCATTCTCTAGGTAGATGAGGAGGTGCCGTCTCGGCATTCTGTTCGTCCATACTCCGAATTGGGTTGGGCGTGACTCCTCCGGGGGAAGAAAACTTCTTGAGGTGGGGGGGGGGGATGTCACAGGATAGACATTCCCCGAAATATTAAGTTGGTCACGTTGGAGAGTGGCACCGCTGTTAGAATAAAAAAACCGGTTGTGTCAGTTGAGCCAGAACGGAAGAGGATATAAAATGTTGGCGCAAAGCATTAGGCGTGATGTCTGTCGTCCTGGGAGGACGTTGTCCCTTTGTCAGCGGTTTTGCTGGGATTATTTGAATGCCATTGTGGTTCATATTTCTTGCCGATATTCAGGTGGTCAGGATTATTTTTTGTATACTGCTGGACTGGTGGTGTAAATTATAGTGGTTTTTTCCTGTAGATCATTTACGTTAAGTAACTTGCATTTGAGTATTGCGTTACTACAGTACAGGGCTTAGCCGGTGAGCGAAAGTCATTGTGTATTCACTGGATGGGATGTGTCGGTGATTATGTTACTGTTATATTGAGTTGTTGATTATGGCAAGTAGATTGGCATTTTTATTGCATTGTTATTTCATGGTTATTGCTAGCCGTGTGTGGCTTTTATATGTGTGTCGTATTGAATAAAAGGGACCGTACCTGTTCCAGGTGTTATCGTTTGATTAATGTCAGCTATTGTGTGCTGTGGTCATACCTGTAGATAGTGAGCCTAAGTCTATAGATTTGCCATGTGTTAACCTGTTAAATCCACAGTACAAATAGGGTTGATCCGACAGCACAAGTAGTCTTGTGTGTGTTCTGACAACTGGCAATAAATATTAATGCAAACGTATTCCTGGAATAATCACTCAGGAATAAAACTCTTGAGTACTTCAATAAAAGTATGGGTCTTCTCTTACTTTAGAGACAGAACCCCAGAAAATATGCGTCCATCAATGACGATCGGAATATCACAATGCCTCAATGGTATAATTTATATAGCAACAAAAACGCAACAAAAGTGCGTCATCTGCATTCAAAGATAATGCAGAACAGTACGCATAACTATTTAAATTATATATTTATTTCATATGCGCTCACATTTGCGTCTTTCAAAATTAGACGGGCATGTGAGAGTCTCACACACTTAACTCCCACGCGTAAAAAGGACTTAACAGATAGCTTGGGCTGACTTACAACAGTGATAGCTAGGGCTGACTTACAACAGTGATAGCTAGGGCATTCTTACGACAGTAATAGCTAGGGCTGACTTACGACAGTGATAGCTAGGGCTGACTTACGACAGTAGTAGCTAAAACTAACTTACGACAGCAATAACAAGAGTTGACTTACGGAAGTAATAGCTAGGGCTGACTTATGACAGTAATAACTAGGGCTAACTTACAGCAGTATTAGGAGGGGCTGACTTACGACAGTAATAACTAGGGCTGAATTACGACAGTAACAGCTAGGCCTGATTTACAGCAGTAGTAGCTGAAGCTGACTTACGACAGTAATATCTAGGGCCTACTTACGGTAGTAATAGCTAGGGCTTATTTACAGCAGTAATAGCTAGGGCTGACTTACGACAGTGATTGCTAGGGCTGACTGTGACACATGATGAAAATAGCTTTCATCTATCTATTTCTCTATCTACACTTTTCTTTACCTAGCTTTCACCTATGCCTGTTCGTTAACATAAAACCATTCTAACACTCATAGATCTGTTCCTTTTACTAATTTAGCACGCATTTTATTGCTGTTCGCTATTTTCTTTGATGTATGTTCTCGAGCAGACCTATTAGCTACGTTGGGCTGTAATTATTAACGCTAGCGATTGTAATTCGTGTAATAAGATCAGACAGCGATCAGAGCAGATTATTTTGGAACAAAAGGGCAGACAATTTCTATTACCTTCTCCTGAACTGTTCGTTTGAAAGTAATTAAACACGGTGAGAATAGCCAGATCAAAAGGACGGGCTTAGCTCGATTTCGTTCAATGACCACGTCTGCAGGGGAAAATAGTGTGATTCTACGATCGAAGAAATCTCGCATGGTCTGGTCAACTACGTTACGCCTGATCTAAAGAGAGACCGTTAGCTCGGGGCTCGAATTTGCAGCGGTAATAATGTGTAGATTCCTTTTGATAATAGATTTGAGCAGGATTTCCCCGTAGGTGCTAAATCTGGCAGAGAGTCTAGTTTTCGGTGAATAGTGGCCATTCTCTTTGATTTCAGATATATATATACCCCAGCATTCTAACTAAATTTATCCAGTACTCATCAGACGATAAAGACATCTAGCTCAATTTCTAGAATCATTTGTATTAAGGGAAGTTCTTAGTTTTTCGTTGGAGAATAGTTTTAGAAGTTTGTGTGAAGGTAATATATCTACTAGTAGTTGGAGTGATTTAAGTGGTAAAATCGTCAATTATATTTCTCTAAGATTTGTGCAGAGCGATTTACTAGATAGGTCCGACTATTATATTTCTCTAGTTTTACTGTGTTAGCAGAACTAATAATAATTTCTAGCTAAACTCTTCCGGCTATAATATAAATTTATTAACTGCTAGTAACCAGTCAGATAATATTTTAACCAACTAGTAAAGGCACTGATTCATCATGAGTATTGACGGAATATGTATGTATTTGTAATTCAGGATGACCGATTGTTTTTAAATGACTAGAATTTATTTCACGGGAGTTTTTAAACGATAAGACAAGCTCTCAGCTTGTAGTTTATAATTTAGAGTTAAATAACCGAAGTGGATAAATATATTATTTTTACGCGGGGGTAAGGATAGGATTGTGAATACTATATATATTATGTTAAGTATTTTGTATGTTTTTCTCTTTACACAGTATTTGGGTCAAACCCTAAACCTTACCAGCGGCTTCCATATGAATCTGATAATTACTTTACAAAAGAACATTCTGATATAAATATCGGATTTTTTTCCAGGTGACCTGTCTGGCCTTGTGGTTTACACCCAGAAAGAGACAGAGTACCAACCCAAAAAATATTAAGAATAAATTGTAACTGGATTCATAGATATCCAGATTTCTTTTAACAAGTTCATATACATTCAGCCAGTTGAAGTGACATAATCTAACATTGACATTACCTGAATAACGACCACTGTGTTGTGAAGAAGATCGATCCTGAACAGATTTATTTACCTGACACTCGATTTAACGATTGAAGATTCCAAGCTACTGTACACTGTGAACATTATATCTCTTAATTATTTTACTACCTGGACAAACATTGAAGTGACATAATCGGCATCCTACTAACAGTAGCGAATCAAGCGTTTCCCAACATTTGGATTAATTAGTCTTTGGAGAAACTGGGGCTTGATTCGCCAAAAACCCAACCTCGGATGGGCTTTGTGTACCTTAACGATTGTTCCAGATGTTGTGAAAGCACCTATTAGGTAAGAGAGACTGGTTGTGATCACAAGTTTGTCAGAGCGAGAGAATGCAGGATGAATAATTTTTTCATTGTATAACCCATGTACTAACTTTGTATTTCTTTGTGCTAGTTTTGCTAATGCTGTCCCTTTCAGAAGAGATTAACGTGTAACTCTGTTCTTTACTGTAGAAGGAAATCCTAGACCATAGCGTATAAATCTTTTGACTCTTTGGGGGTTAAAACCTTTTCTTCTAACGGAATCTTGTCTCAACAGAGGGAGGGAGGATATAACCTATGTGTCTAACTCTTTAATTAATTCATTAACCTATGTTTAATTGTGTGTGATTTGATATTCAAAAATATATTATTGTTGTGAAGTTCTTTATGATAAATAAAATTTACATAAACTTTATTTACGTGTGTTGGTCAGCTCGTTCCAAAAGATCCCTATTCCACTGATATAGTTTTTTTACGTCTGTGCGTCTAACTGTCGTCACTCTTGTGTGTGTGTATGTGAGTGGTGATATCTATAGTAATATATAGTGTGGTAGACTGTCTGACAAACAAAGACTTGTTGTAGAAATAGGCTGAATGAGAGAAGTTTCTCGATTTCAGGGACAGACTCTACCTATTTTTCCACCATCTCACTCGTGAAAATCTATTTCTTCGTCTTATCTCCCACTGAGCTATCACCTGTTCTAGTCCTATTCAGAAGGGACCAATCTATGTCTTAATTCCCCTATCAAAAATCTACGACACTGACTATCGACAGTGACTAGGGCTGACTTATGACAGTAATAGCTAGGGCTGCCTTACGACAGTAATAGCTAGAGCTGACTTACAACAGTGGTAGCTAGCGCTGACTTACGACAGTGATAGCTAGGGCTTATTTACGACAGTGATAGCTAGGGCTGACTTATGACAGTAATAGCTAGGGCTGTCTTACATTTGTGGTAGCTTGGGTTGACTTACGACAGTGATAGCTAGAGCTTACTTTCGACAGTCATAGCTAGGGCTGACTTACGACAGTAACAGCGAGGGCTGACGTTCGACAGTAATAGCTAGGGCTGACTTACGATAATGGTAGCTAGGGCTGACTCACGACAGTAATAGATACGGCTGACTTAAAGCAGTAATATCTAGGGCAGACTTACAACAGTAATAGCTAGGGCTGTCTTACAGCAGTATTAGCTAGAGCTGACTTTCGAAAGTAATAGCTATTCTAACTTTCGACAGTGATAGCTAGGGCTGACTTACGACAGTAATAGCTAGGGCTGACTTACGACAGTGAAAGCTAGGGCTGACTTACGACAGTAATGTCTAGGGCTGACTTACGGCAGTAATAGCTAGGGCTAATTTACGGCAGTAATAGCTAGGGCTGACTTACAGCAGTAATAGCTAGGGCTGACTTACGGCAGTAATAGGTATGCTACCAAAACTGTTGATGATATAATGCTATTGGTTGCCTTGGAAACGGCAGCTGTCTTAGTTTTTGCTCATTTTATTTTTCAATTTCGTAAGGCTTTTGTATTGTTTGAGTTATGTTCTGTATGTTTGGGATTTCCACAAGGACATTAGTACCTATGATCCCTGGTGTTTTCTTCTGGTTTCTAGGTCCTTGTACTTCCTTGACAACATAAACTCCACAGTTTTTCACTACTGTGCACCCAACTTGTATGTCCACCACTAAGTGACCAATATATGGAATGGTGGCACCATTTGCTGCTGTCAGGCGCACCCATCTACCCTCATCCAAGGGGAGCCCTCCAAACATCTCCCTGAAACATTGCTCTGTGATGGTAGACACCTGTGAACCTGTGTCAAACACACAATTTACCTCTTTTCCTTCCATCAGCACTACTCCTTCAGGCCTACCTCCTACCATCTTGATCCGGTTTTCTTGGTGCTCTCCCTTCACGTTTCTTTCTTCAAGCTCCTGGGGATTTGGTCCGCTGCTGGTCGATATTTCCTGTGATGGTTGAATCTCTAACCTTCCTTCTGAGTGGCGGTCCTTCTGCCTGCGCTCCACTTTGTGTGATGCCCTAGCCGCAGAGTTACTAAACGGACAGCTCGCCACTAAATGTTGTGCTAACTTGCATAGGAAACATCTTCTAGGTAGAGGACAACATGGACACCTGGCAGCTATATGATTCCCAAAATCCGCGCAGTTATAGCACCTGATTCTCCGGCTGCCATTCCATAAATGACGTTTCTTTCTACTTCTGTACCTGCGGCTGTGCCCGTGGCGTCTAGAGATGGTCCTCCTGTTAATGACCCCCACTTGCCGCACCAACATCTCAGTCTCCCTATTATCTGGAGAAACAGGCCCTTTCCTTCCATTTACATTCTTCCTCATGCCAACCTGTAATTGCGTGCCACATCTACCTGCACTCTTTCTATTTGAGTCACAAAGCTCCCCTTCCACAGCCTTAATCCCAGCCACGGAGGGGTCTAGTTTAGTGCCTGTTGCGGGCATTCCCTCTGGACATGCTTTAAATTTTTGCACCGAAAGCATCGGATGGTCCTTGCCGGCCTTCTCTGCCTGCCTTGCATTTCAGCCATCTGGAGCTTCAGCGGTGCCACCTCTGCTCTGAGTTGCTCCACTTCGGCGTTTCCTTCATGTGACCTGGGTGCCATTTCTTCGTCGGATGCGGTGACTGTGGCTATCCCAGCTCTTGCTGTTTGACCACTCCCAGTCCATCTCAGAGCATCATCTCTTATGGATACAAATGACACTGCAGGCTGGTGCCGGACCCTGTCCTCCATCATTCTCCACGTCAAGTCGTCTCTTAGACTGGCAACAAACTGGTCCCTTAGCACCGTTTCGTCAAGCTTGACACCATTGGCTTTCTCCTGCGCCCCTGCTGCCAGCTCAAAAATCGCATGCAGCCTATGGGCAAACTCACGCACCGATTCCCTTGGCCCTTGGTACGCTGAATAAAATAGCGCCATTAGTTCTTGGGTGCTCCTCGATTCCCCATACACCCTGAGTATGGCCTGAAGCATTGCCTCTGGGTCATTGTCTCTTACTTGTATCCGAAGCTCCCTGCGGACAACTAGGGTCACACTGTCGAGGATCACATCGGCTTGGTCCTCCTTACTCATGTAGCCGGACCTCCACGCAGCTCTAACCTCCCTTGCATAGTCCTCCGCGTTTGGCCCTCTGCGTTCTCCAAAAGTTCTCACTTTCTTGTGGGTTGGCACCAATATGCACCGTATGTGTTCTGGCTGGGGCCGTGGACCTCCTACTGATCCCTCATTTTGCACCACTGATGCACCGATCACGTGTGTTGGATCTGCATCCTCGTGCTCCCCTTTGCTCGTAGCACGTGTGCTCCTTGCGGCCATCTTGCTGCAAGACCGCACTGCTGGGTGTTTACACTATTTGTTCGTTTGCTGTTTGCTCGGTGTCACTGTCTGCCTATCCTGTCGACGACGCCAATTGTGAAAGGGTGGGGCGAGATGATGATGATGATGTTGTGATATTTGATCACTCTCTTTTCACACTCGCAACCGACCCGATTCAACAATAAAACTCTGATTCTTAATTAAGGGGCTGCATTTATTTTTACAACCCATTCAGTGACTAAGAGCACACTGAAACAAACAGTAAACGAAACATCAAACAAACAAAACACCCAGCTAGTGCTCAGTTCCTAATCGTGCTCTGGTCCATCTGCTACCCACACCAGTCACCTCGTCTCGTTTGTTCTCTCGTCTGGACTGATACTTCTGAAAGGCCGCTGCTGGCCATCGCACGCTTTATATAGGCACTAGGCTAATCACTCAACTTACTGCGCGCTAGGCGTATTAATTTGGCCGCATAAAAAACACTCGCGATATTTGCTTTATTAAACACGAAAACACAGATAAAACCTACCGCTATTAAATATAACACACGTCTACCAAATATAACACATCACAACTAATTCTTAGGCTTTATTGTGGCCTAAACTAATATATCTTCTTGAAGACTTTTTACATCCCAGCATGCTTCACGCACATCGAAAATATATGGGCGATAAATATGCCTTGAACCCGAAGGGGGAAGCCGGGGTGTCTTTCCGTGAAGGGGGAAACCGGGTGTCTTTCCGGCCCCATATATATATGTTTAATCTTTCAAGGCTGAGGGCAAAAACAAAAATCAGAAGGGTCACTATAAGAGACTTGTTGTTCGCTGATGATGCTTCAGTCGTCACTCAAAGCCAACAGGAGCTTCAGAGCTTGATGAATCGCTTCTCTAAAGCATGCAAGGACTTTGGCCTCACAATAAGTCTAAAGAAAACGAATGTGCTGAGTCAGGATGTGGATGCTGCAACAGTTATCACTATCGATAACTATGAATTGGCAGTGGTGCACCACTTCACATACCTAGGGTCTACCATCAATGACAAACTCTCACTGGATACAAAAATCGACAGCCGCATTGGCAAAGCTGCAGCTACCTTTGCCCGCCTCACATCGCGTGTTTGGGGAAACTCTAAACTCACAATGAAGACCAAAGCTGCGGTATATAATGCCTGCGTCACCAGCACACTCCTATATGGCAGCGAGACCTGGACGACCTATGCTAAGCAAGAAAGAAGGCTCAATACCTTCCATTTGCGATGTCTACGCCGCATCCTCGGCATCTCGTGGAAAGATAAAGTGACAAATGTCGAGGTGTTGTCACGTGCTGGCCTTCAAAGTATGTATACGCTTCTTAGACAGCGCAGACTTCGCTGGCTTGGCCATGTTCGCCGCATGGAAGATGGTCGCATCCCAAAAGATATCTTCTACGGACAATTAGCAGATGGCAAGAGAACAGTTGGGCGACCACAGCTGAGGTTCAAAGATGTGTGCAAGAGAGATATGAGGGCACTGGACATGGATCCAGCAACATGGGAGGATGAAGCTGCCGATCGCACTAAGTGGCGATGCTATTTACGGCGCCACCTCAGATTGGGCGAAGAGAGGCTCACACAAGAAGCAGAGGTGAGGAGAAAACGTCGAAAGGAGCACCAGGAAAATAAGCAGCCGAGGGCTGTCACCTCAGGGGCGCATTCCCATAGTCAGTTATGACTGAAGGGGCTATTATTATTATTATATCTATATATATATATATATATATATATATATATATATATATATATATATATATATATATATATATATATATATATATATATATATGGGAGCCGCGCTGGTGTAATGGCTTCGGCGTTGTACTGGCGACCAGGTGTTCATGGTTCAAACCCGGGCGTCAGCGTTTGAAGAAATGTTTACGGCCGGAAATTTGACTGAATAACCTGAACGGCTCCTGTGATAAACCATCTGTGGATGGGAAGGAGCGAAGCTCCTGACCGGGTTGGAAGGAAAGTCCTCAGGTTCCCCAGCCTCGCAATGACATGTCATTGGGCCGAAGGGCTGAAAGCCCAAGTGCCGCTGGTTAAGAAAAAAAAAAATATATATATATATATATATATATATATATATATATATATATATATATATATATATATATATATATATATATATATATATATATATATATATATATATATATATATATATAAAGTAAAGTCCCATAGGCAATTTATTATATAAATTAAATTACATGTTCGAACTGGCTGCCATAAACAACTGATTTGAGATGGCCCAATAAGAAATAACCCACAGGAGTTAGGTCTGGAGACCTAGGTGGCGGATTCTATGAGCCCACGTGATCTATTGCATTTGTCTGGAAGTGTTTCTTGCAACACATTTCGGACGATATTTGCAATATGTGGTGGAGACCAAACTTGTTGAAACAAAATGTTTTTTTTTTAATACAATTTTGCCTCGTTTTGGCGATGCGCATCTCGTTCAAGCTTGTCGGTTATATTACGGCGCATGTCCAAATATGAAAGACCTTTAGGTCTGATAACAGTTGCTTGAGTAGCTGCACGTTCTGGCAGTGGGCATGTCATCTAATTCAGGCACCAGAAATGTTCGCAGCATATGAACAAGGTTTCACCTTTTACAGTGTTGGGAACGAAATATGGACCAAGTAATCTTCCTCCTTAAAAATCAGCCCATACCATAATTAGTAGCACATTTTGCATATATCTTTCCGTTTCCCAGTGTGACATAATTTTTGGGTCGATCTCTTGTCCTCTCTGGCCGTATTCTGTTACATTTGTTGTGCGTACTGGTTACATGGAATTTCCGTGGTCGGCACATTGCTATCAAGCAGGTATTTGGTATTTTCAAATCACCTTACACTCCTGTCAGTAATAATTATCATATTTGTTTGCCAGCTTTATCTTGTTAAGAGTAGGCGGATGATGCAACCTTAACCGACAATCCGTTGGTAGACATTTTCGTATACCAGAAGTTGGGCACCTGTTTCACAGGGAAAACGGCCAGCACAGGTTGATTATCGCTGATAAGACTAGTCAGATGGTTACACGAGGGTCGGTCTTTGCACAAGGATGGGGAGATAAATTACCCGTCTGCGGACATATGACAGACATGCAATTGAAAAGCGGAATGCTGTAATAGCTTCCGGACAGAAGTATTACAATGACATTATTTGTAATAATGTAGGGAGTTGTAGTGCAATCATTACCGCGAATCGACGGATATACCAACTCTTTATACGGAAAATGACCTTTTAAATAACATGAAGAATTTTTCTATGACGAAATTGTTTGAATAGACGCCATGAAACCACGCATTATAGTAACTATTGGCCGGCATTCGAGATGTAAACATAACAACATTTTTAATTGAAGCCTGGTCTAATAGTAAACAACAACGTGCTTGGGACGAAAGTTGCAATATAAACTGACACTTTAGTCGGTTGAAAGCACTGTAAAATTCAACTCGTCAAGAGACAACTCGACCAGCCAGAGTAAATAATAGAATTAGATTTTCATTTATCGTACCGGACCTTGTTTAAGCATCTTGAGGAATTATCTCCCATGAAAACTCTACCTACAGTAACACGGAAAACTGGAATCCAAAGGAATCTAAACACGGAGTCAAAGTGGGAGCTTATTGCCAAGTAACACCCGAGAACACGTGTAAGAGGCATCTTCAACAAGTTGCCTTAACTATTTCTATGAGCCAAAAGTCAGTCAGTGATCCCAAAAGCATTTTGGGGTAAGTTGTGTATTTATAATTCTATATTTTGCATTATTAACACTTGAAATAATATGTATATATTGACATGTGAATATTAATATGTGAAAATTGCTAAGTGGATGTCCAAGTCACTTGGGGCTAGCAACCTCAGCATATAGAATGATGATTTCATGAACCACCACTGCTAGGGTTGGTGGTTGCTTTAGCCGAGTTTCTTAGAACTAAATGCAGAGGTAGTCCCTGTAGTGAAATTGACAGAGATACAACGGTAAAATCCCTCCAAAGATAACATTTAAGGATAAAAACATAATGCGTAGGCTGCGAATAGTACATGATCGCCTAGACCGCGGGTCATCATCCTCCATAATAATTGACTTGCTAGACAGGAGGGGAACGGCGGATCAAAAAGGAAAAAAATATGACTGGAAAGATTGCGTGAGACTAGAAAGGCTAAGGAGACGCAATTGGGGGGGAACGGAGAAAAGTCACGTTTCCCAAGTTGACATAAAAAGTAAGCAACTCGACAGAAGGGACCATAGATATGTTACGCCACAGTCATTTATTGGACGCTTTTGCGATACCAAGCCCTTGATTTGAATTCAGCGGCTAAAACGCAGATGTTTGGAATATTACAAAATTTAAAAAGTACTTTTTTCTTAATATTAATGTTAGGAATATAAAAATTAGCTGGCCGGATGGCCTATTCTGAGCAGTGAACTAATATGTTCTTAATTTTACAGACGGATAGATAATATTGAAGATAATGACAAAAGACAGTGTTGTTCACATCATCGACAGACTGTATTGAATCTAAAAGTGTCGCTAATTGCACAAAAAAAACACGACCTCGAGACGCAGGTGTTCAAATCTACTTGGTATGGAGGAGAGGGGATATTGTGGTGGCTGTGTCTAAAAATAACTTTTAACGACAAAATTTTGGAGGGGAGAGAAAGGTTGGTTCAAAAATCAAGTACATTTTGTAGAAACACAAGTAGAGACGGACAGACTAACAGATAACCATCCATACTTGACTGAAGCATGACTGAAATGACTTTATGGTAGGAAATTTGAAATTAAAATAAACCTAGGCAGTGATTGGCCACAGACAATCATATCATTAGCGCTCAGACGCGAAAGTGGGGCCATTCTTCAATAGTTGTTCAGTGATAGACACAGATTTTAAAGTGTGGTGATTTCCATATGAAAGAAAGTGTAAGAAGTTTAGGGACGCCATACTATAGCCAGCAGCTCAGCTGAGTTTTGCTAGCAATTCTGTGTTATTTATTCATAATCTGGTAAGATTGAAATTATTTCCTTATATATTTTGAATATTGTTTCATGTTCGAGTGATTTGATACTGCCATATCGAAATCTAGCCTTACAAACAAGTAGGGATTTGCTCTAGACCCCCCGCCCTAGTCAGGGTCTAGGGACCAACAATGTACATAAACTCCAGCAAGGTTTAGGCAAGACAGATCAAGTGTTGAGAATAATGAAACATATTACCTATCCTCTTTTAGGGCAGAAAACTAATAAATATTTTTCAGAATCTATAGTCTGGGAGGAGCTATCTGATGTAAAACCACCATGGTAAATGTGCTGTTTGGTCAGAGAGATCTGACCTGTCTGTATGATGTGGTTGTTGTGTCAGTGTTGTGTCCAGACGTGGGTAGAGAATAGATTTTGACACATGGCCCATACTTTGATTGCAGAGCTGTGAGTTTCTGTTGTCAACAAAGCAGTGTCTATTCAGTTGGTGACTTTACTCGAGTGTATCTGTGCAGTACTTGTGACAGAGACCACCATTATTGCCCGCCAGCACGGAGAGGTGGGACCACCTGATTTCAGCACCAGAGCTACAACTACAAGATGAGTGAGCCTCTGGTCTGCTGGACATTCACCAACGCTTTGTAGTTACTAATACCCCATAAAAATTCCCACCATTTTCTGGACACTGTGTAGTCAATATAGACAGGTGTGATGAGGCCACCCCAACAGCACAAACATTAACTATCCTCCCAAGTAGATGACTACTAGAACATTTTAATAAAACTAACTAGTATAGTACATATATATGTACACTATTGCATTTATGATATAATATTCCATGCATTTCTTTCATAATCTCTAAATCCTTTTAAGTTCTGGTCAACCTAAAAAATTGATCCAGAACAAAATAAATGTAATATAATTCTATCAAAAAATTTTACACACGTGAGTTAGTTCAGTGTATTTTAACATTTATTAATATTATTAGTCTTGTTAAATATCTGTGGGTATATCTATAACCTATTACACCACACTACATATCATAACCCTAGACACTTTACGTAGCCACATTCATTAAAAAAAATTAAGTGTGAGGTCGTAGTGGTAGCAAGAAAGGCCTTCTGACAATTCACAACTACATTTTATCTCAGGAGCCTTCACAGCTGGCCTCATACAATTACATTTAGTAATATCACCATCATACAATACCATCAACACCACTACATAAATTGGGGTCTTGTCCAGGGATAATTAGCCCAACAGTAATATTAGGATCTCCTGGTGGGAGAAATAAAAGTAGGGAAATAAATTGTAAAATTCCCTTTAAAATTAAAAGTGTCCCTGCAGATAAAAGTTGGTGAATCTTCACAGCCAGTAATAATTAATTAGTTAACTGGTTAGTTAGAATTAGTTAGACTATAGTCATAAGAAGTACTTAGTGTATTTACTGGTTAGAGATTTAGCTTGTATATTATTATATTGTCTAAAAAGTATGGCGGCGCTGGCAAAATTTAGATCAGCTGCTGTGCTCACCGCGAAGGAGATGGGAATGGATGGTCAAATTTTAATTCAATACGTAACGGCTGAATGTGATAAATATATTGAACGGGAAGAAAGGAGATTAGAAAAAGAGGCTGAAAGAAAATTGGAGTCTGACAGGTTGGTTGAAGAGAAGAAGTTAGAGGCTGAGACTAAGAGGCTGCAGATTGAGGCAGAAGAAAAACGACAGCAAAGGGAGGCAGAAGAAAAAAGGTTGACTGCCGAAAGGGAGGCAGAAGATAGAAGGTTGCAGAGGGAGCACGAATTACGACTAAGGGAGCTGGAATTACAAGGCCCGGCTCCTGAAAATGGTGCCAGCCCTTTTGCCTCAGATGCTACGCCCAGTCTGGGAGCCTCAAACTCAGCTATGGGGTTTCATTTAGACCATTTTGTTGAAAAAGACGATGACATAGAGGGGTACCTAGGACGTTTTGAGTTATTAGCTACTACATATGGGTTAGAGAGAGAGAGGTGGAGTTTAAAGCTATCACAGGGATTGAGAGGTACTTCTTATGAAGTATTTGCCAAAATGAACAGGGAAGACCAAGACAATTATGACATGTTAAAGCAGGCTTTGTTATTAAGGTACGAGAAGAATGGTGAATTTTATCGTAAGAAATTTAGAAATGCCAAACTGTTGTCTGGGGAGACATACCACCAATTCTCTGCTAGACTAGAAACCTATTTGGAGAAATGGACGGCTCTGGGGAAGACCCAAGATCTTAAAGAAATGATCATGATTGAGCAATTGAGAGAGTCCATGGCTCCAGACATGAGAAAATTTCTCATGGAACAAGGTGCAGAGAAGTTGGGGGAAATTTTAAATGTTGCTGAGAGGTATCAGGCAGCCCAGGCAGAGGTAAGTGGTGCTAAAAAGAAGCACATAGACAATTTTAAAGCTCCACAGCAATTTAATAAATTTGATAATAGAGAGCAGGGAAATAAAGGTAGGACAAACTTTGAGCGGCCAAGAAATGACTATCGCGACAGAAACTCACAGTTCAATGACCAAAAGTTCAATGAAAGAAAACCGTTGAACCAAGGAAAAAGATGGTGTAAATGGTGCAAGAAGGATAACCATAACACCGAATTTTGTAGAAGGAAACCTTCAAACATTGCTGCAATGAAGTCGGGGACGCAAAGATTAAAGGTTAATCCTAAGGGACAACAGGAACCTTATCACCCCCCAGTTTGTGAGGATGTTATTTGTAATGGGGTCACCATAAGGTGCCTTTATGATACAGGTTTGGATTATGATTCAGTTGTGAAGTCTAGCCTAGTGGACCCAAGTCAGTATACCACAGAAACAGTGGAAATACAAGGGGCGACTAAGGACATACCACTCATGACACTTCCCATCGCAAGGATAACGGTGAAAACTCGCTATGTGGAAGGAGAAATCAGAGCAGCAGTGATAGATGAACCAATCTACCCTCTGATATTGGGGTGTAGATACGTCTTCTTGGGGAATCCCGAGAAACCTGTGATCATGGCGACAGTGCAGACCAGGTCACAGAAGAAGGAGGAAGAAGGTGAACCTATAAATGCTCATCCAGAGGAGATGAGGAAGGCGCAGGCTGAGGATAGGACACTCAAGCCCTGTTTTAAAAAATTGCCCAAATGCCACACACCTCCGAGCAAGGGGGAATATTTCATGAAGAACAAACTCTTATACAGGAAGGCCGGAACTGGAACAAATGGTCACAACCAGCTGGTTCTTCCCACTTCATATAGAGATAAAGTGATGGAACTCGGGCATGCGATTCCCTTCAGTGGTCACATGGGGATCAGCGCCACAGGACAGCGTATAGCTTGTCATTACTTCTGGCCAGGGATAACGGAGGATATAAAAAGATATGTCAAATCCTGCCCAGAATGTCAAAGGGTAGCTCCAAAGCACTGGACTGCTCCTGCAACTCTAGGGGAAATGCCCATAGTGGGAACACCTTTTGAGAGGGTTGCAGTGGATATTGTAGGACCTCTCACTCGGACCAAGAGGAGGAACAGTTACATCCTTACTCTGGTGGACACTTGTTCTATGTGGGGAGAGGCGGTAGCCCTGCCATCAATTGATTCAAAACATGTAGCAGAGGCACTACTTACAATATTTACCCGATTAGGATTCCCGCATCAAATCTTGACGGATAATGGTTCTCAGTTCAAGGGGAAACTAACGGAAGAAGTTTTTAAGCTATTTCAAGCCAGACACTTTCATTGTAGTCCGTACCATCCACAAGGGAACGGCCAGGTAGAGAGGTTCAACGGGACTCTCATTTCTATCCTGAGAAAGCTGGCACACGAAAAACCGGATCTGTGGGATCAATTCCTGCCCGCCGCATTGTTTGCGTACCGGGAGGTACCACATAGTTCAACCGGGATGGCTCCCGCAACTCTGCTATTTGGGAGGCCAATAAAAGGTCCATTAGAAGCTCTATTAAGGACCTGGACAGATGAGAAGGCGGAAGAGACTGTTACCTCATCGTATCAATACGTGAACGAACTGACCACTCGTTTGAAAGCTGGATGGAAACTGGCAAATGATAATTTGAAACAAGCCAGGAAGAAACATGCAGCATATTTTAATAGGAAGGCAAAGGACAGGGAACTGGCAGTCGGAGAGAAGGTGCTGCTTCTACTACCCGGAAGCCAGAATAAATTACAAATTGGTTGGCAAGGTCCATATACGGTTCTAGAGAAGGTGTCTAGAACAAACTATAAAATTGACAAAAAGGGGAAGGAAAAAGTTTATCATGTAAACCTGTTAAAGAAGTATCTGGACAGACCACTCCAGGAAAGCACCCCCTTATTGACCTTGGCTATTGCAACCCAGATGCAAAAAGAACCACTCACCTCACATGAATACCCATTACATCCTTGTGAAACAGCAGCACAGGTAAAAGTCAGTAAGCACCTGACTAAAAACCAGAGGGAGAGAGTTCAACAGGTTCTGGAGGAACATACAGATGTATTAACAGATAAACCAGGCCATACAAATTTGCTACAGTATGACATGAAACTGGTAGACTCAAACCCAATCTGTATGAGAGCCTATTCTATTCCGTTCGCGAAGGAGAAGGCATTGAAGGAAGAAATAGAGTATTTGTTGAAGGAGGGGATTATTTCGCACAGTGAATCATCTTTTAGTTCTAGTGTCGTTTTGTTGAGAAAACCGTCTGGGGAACACAGACTGTGCATAGATTACAGGAAACTGAATGCTGTCACAGAAGGACAAGTGGATCCATTACCAGACACAAAACAGTTATTTGCCAGACTGAACAAGGCAAAATACTTTTCAAAGGTGGATCTTAGTAAAGGCTATTACCAGATCCCAGTGAAGCCTGAAGTGAGACCTTATTTGGCTTTTAGCACTTCGGATGGACATTATGAATTCAATATGCTACCATTCGGACTGAAAAATGCTCCGAGTGTGTTTTCAAGGATGATGCGCAAATTGTTGGATCCCCTGAATAACCCATGTATCACGAATTTCATGGATGATATTCTCGTCGCCACAGAGACATTTGAAGAACACATTGAAGCTCTGGAGATGTTGTTTGATAGACTTCGGGAGGCGAACTTAACTGCTAGGCCAACAAAATGTTGTATTGGATGCAAAGAGTTGGAATTCTTGGGACACACTGTATATCAGGGTAATATGACCCCTGATCCTAAGAACTTGGAAAAACTGCAGAGAGCACCTAGGCCGCAAACAAAAAAGGACGTGCGATCATTCGTGTCGTTATGCGGATTTTATCAGAAATACATCAAAAATTTTAACGCTATTTGTGCTCCTCTGACTGATCTGACTCGCAAGGGACTTCCAGATAAAATTATTTGGACTGCACAATGTGAACTAGCGTTCCAAGAGTTAAAGGAAAAACTCACTAGCAAGCCTATTCTCAAACTGCCTGATTTGACACAGGACTTTGTCTTAAGAACCGATGCAAGTAATGTAGGACTCGGAGGGGCTTTGTTGCAAAGATCATCTTCACCTGATGGGGAACTGAAACCAGTCGCTTATGCAAGCCGCAAATTGAATAAGGCGGAACAAGGATACTCCACAAGCGAAAAAGAATGTTTAGCATTAATCTGGGCAATAAAGAAGTTTCAAATCTATCTGTATGGTAGGACTTTTGTGGTGGAGACGGACCATCAGCCTCTCGTGTTCTTGTCTCAGGCTAAGCATGAAAACGCAAGATTGCTGAGGTGGTCTTTATTGCTTCAACCTTATCAGTTTAGTATCCAATATATCCCAGGCAAATTGAATGTCGGTGCAGATTTCCTCAGTCGGCACCCCTGTGATCAAAATTAGAGTAGTGGCAGACGTGAGGAGTAATTTTACCTATGTGTATCGCTGGTTTTGGAACTTGCCATAGGCATGTTTTCAAGTGGGGAGATGTGTAGTGAAATTGACAGAGATACAACGGTAAAATACCTCCAAAGATAACATTTAAGGATAAAAACATAATGCGTAGGCTGCTGATAGTACATGATCGCCTAGACCGCGGGTCATCATCCTCCATAAAAATTGACTTGCTAGACAGGAGGGGAACGGCGGATCAAAAAGGAAAAAAATATGACTGGAAAGATTGCGTGAGACTAGAAAGGCTAAGGAGACGCAATTGGGGGGGAAACGGAGAAAAGTCACGTTTCCCAAGTTGACATAAAAAGTAAGCAACTCGACAGAAGGGACCATAGATATGTTACGCCACAGTCATTTATTGGACGCTTTTGCGATACCAAGCCCTTGATTTGAATTCAGCGGCTAAACGCAGATGTTAGGAATATTACAAAAATTAAAAAGTACTTTTTTCTTAATATTAATGTTAGGAATATAAAAATTAGCTGGCCGGATGGCCTATTCTGAGCAGTGAACTAATATGTTCTTAATTTTACAGACGGATAGATAATATTGAAGATAATGACAAAAGACAGTGTTGTTCACATCATCGACAGACTGTATTGAATCTAAAAGTGTCGCTAATTGCACAAAAAAACACGACCTAGAGAAGCAGGTGTTCAAATCTGCGTAGTATGGAGGAGAGTGATATTGGGGGTAGTTGTGTCTAAAAATAACTTTTAACGACAAAATTTTGGAGGGGAGAGAAAGGTTGGTTCAAAAATCAAGTACATTTTGTAGAAACACAAGTAGAGACGGACAGACTAACAGATAACCATCCATACTTGACTGAAGCATGACTGAAATGACTTTATGGTAGGAAATTTGAAATTTAAAATAAACCTAGGCAGTGATTGGCCACAGACAATCATATCATTAGCGCTCAGACGCGAAAGTGGGGCCATTCTTCAATAGTTGTTCAGTGATAGACACAGATTTTAAAGTGTGGTGATTTCCAAATGAAAGAAAGTGAAATAAGTTCAGGGACGCCATACTATAGCCAGCAGCTCAGCTGAGTTTTGCTAGCATTTCTGTGTTCTTTATTCATAATCTGGTAAGATTGAAATTATTTCCTTATATATTTTGAATATTGTTTCATGTTCGAGTGATTTGATACTGCCATATCGAAATCTAGCCTTACAAACAAGTAGGGATTTGCTCTAGACCCCCCGCCCAAGTCAGGGTCTAGGGACCAACAATGTACATAAACTCCAGCAAGGGTTAGGCAAGACAGATCAAGTGTTGAGAATAATGAAACATATTACCTATCCTCTTTTAGGGCAGAAAACTAATAAATATTTTTCAGAATCTATAGTCTGGGAGGATCTATCTGATGTAAAACCACCATGGTAAATGTGCTGTTTGGTCAGAGAGATCTGACCTGTCTGTATGATGTGGTTGTTGTGTCAGTGTTGTGTCCAGACGTGGGTAGAGAATAGATTTTGACACATGGCCCATACTTTGATTGCAGAGCTGTGAGTTTCTGTTGTCAACAAAGCAGTGTCTATTCAGTTGGTGACTTTACTCGAGTGTATCTGTGCAGTACTTGTGACAGAGACCACCATTATTGCCCGCCAGCACGGAGAGGTGGGACCACCTGATTTCAGCACCAGAGCTACAACTACAAGATGAGTGAGCCTCTGGTCTGCTGGACATTCACCAACGCTGTTAGTTACTAATACCCCATAAAAATTCCCACCATTTTCTGGACACTGTGTAGTCAATATAGACAGGTGTGATGAGGCCACCCCAACAGCACAAACATTAACTATCCTCCCAAGTAGATGACTACTAGAACATTTTAATAAAACTAACTAGTATAGTACATATATATGTACACTATTGCATTTATGATATAATATTCCATGCATTTCTTTCATAATCTCTAAATCCTTTTAAGTTCTGGTCAACCTAAAAAATTGATCCAGAACAAAATAAATGTAATATAATTCTATCAAAAATTTTACACACGTGAGTTAGTTCAGTGTATTTTAACATTTATTAATATTATTAGTCTTGTTAAATATCTGTGGGTATATCTATAACCTATTACACCACACTACATATCATAACCCTAGACACTTTACGTAGCCACATTCATTAAAAAAAAAATTAAGTGTGAGGTCGTAGTGGTAGCAAGAAAGGCCTTCTGACAAGTCACAACTACATTTTATCTCAGGAGCCTTCACAGCTGGCCTCATACAATTACATTTAGTAATATCACCATCATACAATACCATCAACACCACTACAGTCCCACGTTCCATACGGAGCAGGGAGTGAATGATGAGAGAAATGAAGTACATACGTAGTATATTGTTACTGTTTTCTACCGATGTAGAGGTAAATGTATACCTATTCAGTTTAAATGTAATGAAAGGTTTCGACACACTGGGATTAAGATTAATTCTCAGAGAGCGTAAAGTTCTGAGGTAGATGGGATGGTGGAATGAAAAGGGGAGGGGGAGGCGCACATCAGTGTGTCAGGAAAACGCAATACAAAGGGGTATTTGTTCTCTTCTTTTGTGACACTAGTTGGTGGTACCAGTTGAGGGTACTATCTCTGGCTCTGGAACAAGTGAGGGTATATGTGGCCTGAAGTCGACACTAGACACCATAATCAGACGGGTCTTAGAGACACGGGACCAGCTTGGTAGTTACTCCATGACACTTCTTGGAACGTGCTGCAACTTTCAACTTGACCATTGACGAGTGTAATCCAGTCATCTATGCGCAAAGACACAAACATCAGCTGGAGCAGAACCTCATTGGCAGCTAAGTGTCAGGTGACCAGGGTTGAAAATGCATCCAAAGGGGAAGGGTGTAGTAAGTCAGGGGAGAACGTGATAAACTACCAGCAGGTCCTCATTAGCCTTGGCAGAGAGTGCAGATCTTGTGGTAATGGAAAAGCAGAGCTGGAGATTAATCAGCTGATAAGTGATCATGCTGGGGATGATGACGCCATTGTGTACACTGATGGGTGAGAAATCGGGATAGGGCTTCTCTGCAAGAATAAAGGGCAAGGTCATCGCTGAACAGAGTGGAGCCTACATGACAACAACCTCCAGCATGATAAAGGAGGTAGATGCAGTTACTGCAGCACTGAGGTGGCTGTCTGAAACTCCATCAACCAGAGCAGTTATATTGTCAAACTCTCAAGCAATGCTTCGGAATGTTCAGAACGGATTGCTGCGACAGGAATGGAAAATATCAATAGAATCCTCAAGTCTTGAAGAACTGGTGTGGATCTACTATCATGGGCATGCAGGGGTACGTAGCAATGAGAGAGCTGACAGACTGGCATCGAGAGCACCCATAATGGGGACACTTGACGTGGATAAGGCAGAGATACTAAGGACTATTAATGATCGCCTACTGGATAATGACACTGCAATGGATGAATCAACAAGGCTGAGGCTGTTGGAGTTTGGCATCAAACGTGGAACTATCAGATATTGAACTGAGAGAGGATGCATCGATCATATGTACAACCAGCGTGCTACAGGTACAATTAGCATTCATATTCTTCGACATTTTCTGAGGGAGACTGAGCACCTATGGGTTTGCCCTGAGTGCAGTGAAGTCGATTCTGATTAACAATAACAATGAGTAGAAACTTAAAAGCTGCCAAGTGAACTCTTAACCAATACTCCACAACATCACTCGATGATGATTATTGTTTGTTAAAGAATTGTTCAATTTTTTAAACTGTTAACTTTAATTGATTATTAAATTTGTTATTTGTGTATATATACAAATCTAAAGTTGATTTAATCATTTTGAATGTACTACATCCGTGTGTCAGACTTCATGATGCTCAATGTGAGCACCCCTGAGCCCATATCAGTAAGGAATCAGCAACTGGTACAGATAGATACCTTCACATACCTAGGAAGCATAGTAACACCAGACGGTGGGGCAGGCAAAGACATCAACATCAGAATGAATAAGGCAAGAACAGCCTTCTTTAGCCTAAACAACATCTGGAAGTCCTCCCAATACAGCACAAGCACAAAATTAAGATTATATCAGAGCTGTGTGCTTTCTGTGCTTCTCTATGGTGCGGAATGTTGGAGAGTTACAGAGAAGGAAATGTCGAAATTGTCCTCTTTTCACACAACATGCCTAAGAAAAATTCACCGAATCTTTTGGCCGAATACAATCACTAACCAAGATCTGCTTACTCGTAGCAAGCAAGAGGACATGCACACCATCATAGCTGGCAGACGCTGGAGCTCGGTTGGCCATGTCCTCAGAAGAGACCCCGATGCCATCACAAGAACAGCTATGCTTTGGACCCCTGAAGGAAAATAAAAGAGAGGCCGACCAAAAACAACTTGGCGGAGGACTGTGGAGGCTGAGATGCAAAGAATGAACCAGAGTTGGGGCACTGTACGAAGGATGGCCACAGACCGAGCAAAGTGGAATCAATTTGTTGTTGCCCTACAAGACGCCACTAGGCGTGATGGCCACTGACTGCTTTGAGGGTCAGCGGCTAAGGATCAAAAAGAAGAAGACATCCGTGTGTCTGAGAAAATTTCTTAAATACAATTAAACAGAGCTATACAATAATAATAAGAAGAATTTCGCTGAATTAACTCAGCTGGGGGCTTGAATGAGCTAAAGAATTATAAGATAACCCTATCCTTCACAAAAGTTGACGGCAGATACTAGAGTTTACATTTTCTCAGCTTCATGCAGCGTTGAACGCTTTCTGAATATCTTGTGGACACTCCCTTGAGGTAGAAGCATCACTATCCTTCTATCTTTAACTCTGCCAAGAGTAATCTTGTGCGAAGGTAGACACCTTTGAAGATCCACATTAGTTACTCTTGAGTTTTGGCCATTGTTGGACCACTACTGCAGATCTAAGAGGAGGCAAACCGTGACACCCCGTATGAGTTTTCAATGGCCCAATATCGTGCATTATGTCTGTTGAGGTAACCGTCAAGGTGAAATACTGCTTCATCACTGAGCATGGTACATTTTCCAAGCAGTCTATATAATAAATTGCCTATGGGGTTTGACTTTTGACCCACCCTTAATGATACAGATAATAATAGAGAGAAAACTAAACAATTGATAAAAGATATTTAAGAAAAATAAATATATGCTGATCAGCAATACAAGATTAAAATATAAATTAAATTTTGTTAAGAGAAATTATAATATTTGGGATGAAAAGGGTAGAAACAAAACGTCTTCTGGGTTCGATTCTCCGGTAAGTCGATCACTTCTGTTGTTTTTCTGTTATCTAGCTTTCTACTTCTTTATTTCTCACGAGTGCTTGAAACATACCTTTATTTGTGTAATATTTATTTATTTACTATTTACAGGCCTCGGGTTTCCCCTCTTTATTTGTTGAAATGTTCATTCAGAGTGGTAGGATAGCCAGGAAGTAAGTCATTTCTCGGATAATGAAGCATGACCCCAAAATTTAACTCAGTTCTATGATAACCTGTAACATAGAACAAGATCTTAATTACAACAAGGTGCATCTTGAAGAGACAAGAAAGCGTTAAAGCAAAACAAGCTCCGTTTTTTTTTAAGTCTCCTAGAATATCTTCTGCCCACTTCAACACATAGCCGTGCCTTCTACACCTGTAGCCAAAAACAACTTTTTAAACACCTACAAAACCTTCTGCTAATCAATTGTCGAATGATGAAGACAGCTCTACCGTGACAACTGTAGCCACAAGCGACGGAAGTAGTAGCCACTGAAGTCCTATACCATTATATATATATATATATATATATATATATATAGATATATAGAGATAGATATATAGATATATATATATATATATATATATATGTGTGTGCGTGTGTGTGTTTCATTACATGGCGTGCATTATATTTCGGTTACATTCAATATTTCTGATAATTATAATTAGTTACTAAATGTTGTTAACTCTGTATATTTTGTTGTTATCGTTTTTTACTTAATTTTACACAACTTTCTGGACCTCGGTAAAGAATTAATTTGATTTCTATGAATTCTTATAGCAAATGAATTTAGCGCTTATTTGATTAGCGCATCATTTTTCAAGAACGAATTAACAGCACTAAGCGGGGAATTCCTGTATATACATTAATGTCCTGAATTCCATAGTCTGCTGCGGTTGCTTCACAGCCAACATGATGCCCTTTCCGCAGTTTCACATAGCCTCTTTAATGAAACACAAACTTCTAAGGTTATTGTTATTGTTATACAGAATTGGTCTTGACATATGGATTCGAGTCATGGGCAATGACTACAACCCACACAAGCCAGATCCAAACCTCAGAAATGAGGTATCTGAGGAAGGTGGTTGAAGTAACAAGAAGATACATGGTCCGCAACCAGACGATACGTCAAGGCCTAAAATCCCACCCCTGCAGACCCAAGTAGAACAGTCCCAATTAAGATGGTTTGGCCATGTCTGCAGAATGGGAGAAGATCAGCTACCACGACAAGCATGGGAAATAAAGAGCCAGGGATCCAAACCCCCAGGACGTCCCAGAGTCCGCTGGGAGGACAACATTAGACAATCTTTGAAGGACCAAGGACTAGAATGGAACCAGGCCAGGAGGAAGACAGCCGATAGGAAAGTCTGGCGCTCTCTCTTCCAAACCTCTACACCTCACGGTAGAAGGGGAACGACTAAGTAAGTAAGTTATACAGAATTGACATCATTGCACTCCGGGAAAACCCATAGGTGCTCAGTCTCCATCAGTATATGTCGAAGAGTGTGAATGCTAACTGTTCTTGTAGCTCGCTGGTTGTAAACACGACGGATGCATCCTCTCATACGTCCATCTCTACTAGCCTTACGTTTGATGCCAAACTCCAACAGTCTTAACCTTGATGATTCATCTATTGCAGTGTCATTCTCTAACAGGCGATCATTAATTGTTCTCAGTATATCTCCCTTTATCCATATCTAGTGTCCTCACCATCGGTGCTCTTGGTTCTAGTCTGTCGGCTCTTTCATTACCACATACCCGAGCATGACCAGGACAGTATACCCACACCAGCTCTTGTAGACTGGAAGCTTCTATGAATGTTTTCCATTCATTCCGCAACCAACCACTTTGAACCTTCCGAATCATGGACTGAGAGTCTGACACAATGATGGCCTTTTGTTAATGAAGCTGAGGTAACAGCCTCGACCTCCATTCTCATGCTGGAAGTTGTTATCTTGTAAGCCCCGCTATGTTCGGCGACGATTCTACCCGGCACCAGAGCAGAGAAGCCCCAACCGGATTTCTCACACGAATCACAGACCCACCTGTATACACAATGGCATCATCATCTGTGGTGGATTTTGATGTTATGAAATGTTGTTGATATGTTTCCTTATTGTACTGAATGAGGCCAGCTGTGAAGGTCCCTGATTCTAACAAAATTAGGGTTGAGTTATCAGGGTACCTTGCTGCTACCACCTTATGGCCTCAAGCAGACTTATTCTTGACTAGTATGAATGATAGCTACGTCTAATGTCTAGGGATATGCAAGTGTGGTGTGATGGTACTTTAACAATAATACACATCTATACAAACAAGTATTAAGGTCTATGATTAAAGGAAATAACACCTGGGATAAATTTGTACAATTAATAATTTTCTGTATGATTTATATGGTCCTGAACCTAGTATTCTTCTGGTCATGACTTTAAAATGAAAAGAATTCAAGATATATACAAAATGTAAATTTTAGACCCAAAGGGACAATTGTCCAAACAAATACTGTTTAACTATACTAATAGTGTTACTAAAATTTGTCTATTACTGGTTTCTAACACTGGATGGCGGTTTGGGATTCAATAATCACTCCCAGTCTCTTTAATATACAATGTCACTGTTAAGTTCTCTGGGGAAATAGTTTATTCTTGTTATACAGGGGGGTGTTGGTCTTAAAGCTGATGTAGAGTTAGGGTGCCAGATATTTTACTTATCTGGGCACACTTGAACAGTCTGTAAACTTGGTGTCACGCGATTTCGCTATGATAATGGCCAAAAGTAACAGGGTAGACTCTGCAGGTCCCTGTCACTACTGTGCATGAAACGACTTCTCACTGCTTCTCATAGACATCTGGCACCGGACTAGTGCCAGATAAAAACCCTGTAACAAAGAAGTAATGTCTCCTTGTTGATATCTTACTTCAACTGTGTTTTATATATACAAAAGAGAATACATAAGAAATAATGAGCTGGGTCATATCTAATGGACCAATCCAGCACATCCATCCCACAGTGTACCAGTGTTGTTCACATGTCTCTTCTACAAAGGCGGCCCTGCATCTGCAATAATATTATTAATCTTTCTTTTCTGCCATACAATAGGATAGGTGAGCTGTGTCCCTCTGGTCACCTAAGAAACATTTTTATTTCACAAAACATGTGCATTTACAAAACTGGCAATGTGTTATAGCCTAATTCTCCTTCAGGCCCTGCATAACTCAGCTTGCGACCTGATTACTTCAGTCGTGATGGCAGCATCTCTCACTCACATTTTTAAATAAAATATATATGAATAATGTCGGTCTTACCAGAAATTCAATGAAAAAACACAGGTACGTTGAATAGCAGACTCCAGATATAGTGCTGGCTGAACTGTGATGCCTATTACTTTAATATATATTTGCTTTAATAAGGCTAATCACTTTTTCCAGAAATACTCAACGTCCTGCTCTAGGGACTATCTTCTACAAATGGCGTCACGCCTTTGAATGTACTCAATAATATGAAATGTTTTGACCAATGGGATCTACTACTAAGATTTTCCATTCAAATTTTTGAATCTAAGGTCCAATTTCGGTCCAATGTTAGTGTACTTCTGTCGGTCTGTCCGTCCGAACTTGGCATTCACCAAAAATAAACTTGGTTTTGGCCTAACACTACCAAAAACATATTCAGTTTGAGCCATCCCATAATTTTTTCTCCCCTTGTCTACCCCTTTCTACATGTACCCTTTCTTGCCTTTTTCAAGGACGCGTCAAAAAATGTTACCGTTAGTGCAAGTCCAAACGAGCATGTGTTGGTCTGTCTGTACGAACAAATGCAGTCTTTTGTCCATAACTTTATTTCTATCTGTCGGATTTTTTATTCGAAAGCATATTACCCATCAGGACAAGACCAGCTCTAAGACTAGCTAACTTTTATGATCTTAAACCTATTAATAAAGAATTCAATATATTTTCCATTTTGGTGTTCGTTGTTTTCTAAGTCTCAACTACTTGAATGTTATAAAAATCATCGCAGATCTTCCTTTTTTTCGGCAGGAAGTAATTATGCGTGTGTGTATATATGATTCTACAGTGTGCCTTTTGTTAGAAAATGTATTGGACTTGGCGGTTTATTTTTAAATTTTAAAGCTCGCAACATCGTTTTCGACACATTCTAACGGCATCGTCTCGCACTGTCGGCCTGAGTAGCTAATTCAAACTTCTAACACTTGACAAGCCGGCAGCATGTGTCCGCTCTCTCAATCTTATGCGTTCGTGTGTTTTATTCTTTCTATCTTTCCTGGAACCACTACGCTAGTATTTTTTTCAAATTTTTATCGTTAACCCTTGACGGGCGCGTTATAAAGTCCAATACTACTAGCGCTGCAATAAGGCTTCTCCCTATGTTCTGTCCTACTTAAATCAATGCGTTTTCTGGCGCAGGGAAGAAGACGCGTTACAACTTTACTAATTCTATACATATTATTATGACTTTATTACATATAATTAATGATTTTATCTCTTTATCAATGTACTTCATCACATCATCCCCAGAATGATCATGTATCAGTTGATTAATTTCCAGTTCTGCTTTTCCATTCCCCAATTTCTACACACTCTGTCTGCCAAGGCTGATGATGACCTGCAGGTAGTTAATCCAGTTCTCATCTGATATACTCCACTCTTCCCCCTTGAATATATTGTCGACTGTGGCCACCTGTTTGATTGTTGTTTCTGCCTGTACCATCCATGACATTCCTCTCTTTATTTTTGCTCCCTTAATGTCAGCTATGTTACCATGCAGAGGGTGCATTTGTCTGTGGATACTCGCATACAGGCTTTTGCTTGGGCCATCGGATATCTGGATTTAATCGACAGCACTCCAAGCATATACCTCATTGTCACAATGGGGTATTTCGCGTACAGCCCAAGTCTATGCGCATCCCTTCATTCTGAATGCGTTCTAGTCGTTCACATTGTGTTACTGACAGTGTGAGTATTCCCAGCCCATACTCAATGACCGATGTGATCAGCTGTTGATAAAGAAGAAATAGTAATCTTTCTTCCAGACGCGCCGAAGCCATTATTTTCAGGGCCGCTAGACCTCTCCTACATTTCTGTGTGATTTGCTCAACATGGTACTTATACGAGAGCTAAGGTATAAACAGGAACGTAAAGTGCGCAAATTGCTATGCCAACCACAGTGCATTGCAGCTAGGGTGCCCAGTTTATCCAGCAGCCAAAATAGAACTAAATAAGGTGGCTGAAGAAAATATTCTATTTAAAGCAGCACGCGTACAGAGGAGAGTACTGATTTTACAACAAAACACACAAGTACACAGATCATAAACGAAATAACAAAACCAATATAAACTAAGGAAACCGAAGGACAATATTACAACAACAAGATAAAAAAAACCACAAGTTAATCATTAGGAAACACTCACGAGAAATAAGAAATGCAATGAAAAAATTGAGAGGAAATCTTAGAGGGCATGAGGTGGGTCCACACAGAAAGAATACAAGATGTTACCAAAATAGCCAAAAAGAACTATTAAAAAGGATCATACCAAGAAACAGATCATAATCCTGGGGAAAAAACAATGAAAAAGCAACCCAAAAAATGGAAAATAAAAACCTAAAGATCACAGATAATACAATTTCAGTAAAATTTTTATGAATTCAGAAAATTACTATGTAGGTTACACCATGTAAAACAAACTTTTTGATAACTGATAAGAAACGATCTGCAACAAATAATCAAAATAATAGAAAAGAAAAATCAAAGAATTATATTACACGAGCTGCCACACACCAAGAGGAAAATACTTTAAAATCCGTTTAAGACTTACAAACACAGCAAGAACAAAATTGACATCAAACTGGCTTGAAAAACAAAAAATACAATATTGGAGAATAGGCTCACCAAAATAAATACAGTGGAGTAGCCGGACCGACGACAAGAATCTCATTCTTTTCTTAACTCTTTGACTCCGGAGCAACGCTCATAGCGTTGGTCAGATTTGACACCAGTGTTAAAAACAACTCTCTGAGCGTTGTTTTAAGTCTATCACAAATTAAAATTACGGCACAGGGTGGACAATAATTGCGGAGTCAAAGAGTTAAAAAGGTAAAGGTAGTCCCATAGCAGATACGGCCGTAGGGGAGTGAAGTGAACTAGGTCCAGCATCGAGATGTAGGGTAACAAGTTCCCTTCCTCGCTGCCTTTTCCTTCCCTAACTCTGAGTCAGGTACTCATTTACAGCTGGGTAGTCTGGAGCCTGTGGATACCGTGATTCGAACCCGTTACCTTTGCCGCGAGAGACCAGTGCTCTAACCACTGCCAATCGGACGTTCATTCTGTTATTGGGCCAGTATAAAAGCACATAACCAGTGATTGCCGTATAAGAAAGGTACGTATGGCCCACATAAAAGATTTAAGAAACCCAGCATTCATAACTCTGAGGAATGACAGACATTATAATAATGGGACTAAAGGGAGTGGGGCAACATTCTCGGTTCACAAGATATACAAAAAAGATAAGTGTAAAACATTCAAAACAGAATGTCCCCCCATTGTTCCATTTCGCCATAACAAACCAGACACCCCTCACTCCCAATATGAAGTCACAAATCTCTTAAAACATCCCCCCTTTTTCTCTATTTTTTTTTGTTTTTACTACTTTAAAACAAACAACGTAATCGAATGTAAATTAGTTACTTAGTTATCATCATCGTGACCTTTCAACTCATTAAGGAGTAGATGCTTTATGACACGCAATCCTGTCACGTGCCATCAGCTCAAGGTCTTTTCATATCTTCTTTATCCCCTTCATGTCTGTCTTCAGTTATCTTCTCCTTGTATTCCCTGGTCGCCCTCTGCCTCTGTTACCATGGTGATTACAGAACAAAGACTGCCTGGTAAAGCTATCAGCAGATTTCCGCAGTCTTGTGTCCTTATCCATCACCAGCGAAATCTTCTCATACTGGTTCTTTTGGTACTTGTTTGGTTCGTGTCATCAGTTCCACATTAGTGGTCTTGTCATAACAACTACAATCCTTCTATTTTAGGCAAGCACCCCTTTATGAGAGTGTCCGTGGTTAGAGCGTAGGCCTCTCGCAACAAAGGTAGCGGGTTGGAAACACAAAGGTGTCACGATACAGTCTATCAGCTGTAAATCGATACCTGAAATTAATCTTGAGCCAAGAAAGTTAAAGGCATTGAGGAGGGGAAGTTGTTACTTTACCTCTCGAAGATTTATCTAGCATTTGGAAATCTCTAACACTTCACACCCCTGTGCCAGTATATGCTATGAGACTATCTTTTCTACCCGTTTGTAAAAATCTGACGCTTTTTATTTGTTGTTTGTATTGTTCTCCATCTTGAGAGCCATACAATAGGACTAACTTGACATTTGAATTGATTCTGATTTTTGTGTTGTCTTTTAATCTCGATACATTTCTTTGATTTCATCAGACTGTTGTCGCGATGGTGATAACCTGTTACTGTTTTTTTTTAATCTAATTTTAAACAGCACAATCTATTTATTCTGTATTTTGTTTTCTGAGGTGTGTATTACATTATTTAAAAAAAAAAAAAAATATTTAATGAAAAGCAGTTTAAACCAGCTAAAGTTTTTAACACAGGCGCTTGCGTAGAATAGAAGGACTGAAATGGTATGACGAAGTCACAAATGTGGAATTGATGACAAGAACCAGACAAGTGCTAGTGGAACAAGAGTTGAGAAGAAGACGCTGGCGATGGATAGGACACACATTGAGAAACCTGTTGAAAGCATTACAAGGCAGTCCTTTTTCTGGAATACACAGGGAAAGAGAGGCAGAGGTAGACCAAATAACACATGGAGAAGAGAACTGGATACAGAGGTGAAAATGATGAGGAAAACATGGAAAGAACTTGAGCGGATGGCACAGGACAGGAAGAATTGACATCCGCTTGTTGAAGGCCTATGCTCCTCGTGGAGCTATAGTGTATTGATTGATTGATTGAAAGTTCATAACAACTATCCGATATTTACTAATAAATATACCCGTCAAAATAAAGACGGGGACAGAACTAAATCTAACGTGTTGAGCTATCAGCATCTGCAACACGTTTAGAAGACGGGGAAACTGATTTGGTGATTCTGAATCAAGTTATTTTACCAATTTTTGTAAAGCTAAACAAAGAAAAAATTTCCTTGGGTAGTTTTTTTTTTTCAAGGGACGTAATTTATCCTCTCTCCTGTAAAAGGGAAACAATAAAATGGCAATTAAAAAATAATAACAATAAAATATATTGTAGATTTTTGGCATTTTACTTTGTGTTTCGTAGTTATTATTTATTAAAAATAACACTGCAAAATTTGTGGGTAAAAAAGATGCACGATACAGTGAGCGTCGTGCAGTTTAGTGCAAAGGCTAGAAGCCCACGATTTTTATATAATTTCCAGACTGCAACTTTGGTGGGAAAAGATTTTGACTGACGTACTGTCGTAGATTTTTGATAGGGAAATTAAGACTTGGGTTGGTCCCTTCTGAATAGGTTAGAATGAGTGATAGCCACAGTGAGATGTGATAATAGAATTAGAGTTCCACGAGTAAGATGGTAGAAATTTATATAGAGGCTGTCCCGGAAATAGAGAATCTCTCTCTCTCTCTCTCTCTCTCTTTCCGCCTATCTTCTACAACAGATCCAAAGGAGTCAGACAGTCTATAAAAAATAGGTATATTAATATATATCTATCCACTCACGTGCCCGCACATACAAGTGACGACAGTTAGACACACAGACGTGGGAACAACTATAACAATGATTATATAGATATTATGGGAACGAACTGACCACCACACTGAAATAAATATAGGTATAGTTTAATTATCATAGTAAACTTACATCAAAACATAAAAAAATACATCAAAAGCATATACAAATAGTCATAAGAATCAATGAATGCTACAACAGTGATAGACTTGTGTGTATGGTCCTTCCCTGGATATATATCTCACAGTCCCGTTAGAAGAAAGTGATAACCCCAAGGAGTTACGGATACATATGATTGAGTCTATGGTTTCCCCTTTTTAAGGTATGGACAGACTTGATACTCTGCTTTATTCTAGGGGTAAATATTGTTAGCAATAACTTGCGTAAAGGAAGTTACAACGTGGGTGACTCAAACAAAGAACATCCTTCAGTCTACTTTCACTCGGTTCTTTCATCAGGGCCCTGATATACTTACAATCGTGCTGTGGTTCGCCGTCTGGCGCAAACTTTGGGACACTCACACACTTTTTATCTGTTACTGTCGTTTAATGAAGCGGATCCCAGCTCTGCAGATTTGTTTGTTGGTTTCATCAAAATGGATCAGGGGAGCGTCTGCTTCATGCGATAGTTATTTCAGACTAAAGTTAGTGTCACTTGACTCACGAGGTAAGAATTAGGCTTAAACGAGCACACAATGTCAGAACACGAGGTTTCCCTTAATTAGGAAGATGACCGGTGGACAAACTTCTCTCAACAAATAATCTTGGTTCACCACACACTTGTCAACAATGTCGGAAAAGTTAATGTTTTAGATTTCTGTAATTTTTCTCGCCACAAGGCAGCATGTACATTAGAGTTAGTATAGAAATATGCACTGGCTCAAAGGCCCAGTATAAGCATTTATTAGGTATATCTCTGTACAAAACGCCGGCAAAGTTTGGGTTACCCCAGTATTCACTGAATAAAGAAAAAACACATATGAAATATGTTACATATTATGTACTCAACATAACTTACGTTTTTAAAATGCAAGCGTACAGCTTGACTTATCATTTAAAACTTCCCGTGCCATAAGTTATATATTTAAAAATCATCAATCCTCATGAATTAGGAATACATACGTATTCCGTCAATACTCATGAGGCATCTAGCATTTATAAGTTAGTTTAGAAAAATTGTTCCCGTCTGATTATTTAGAAGTTAAATTAAATTCGTTATAGCTACATTGTTGTTTAAGCTAGAAATTATAATTTATTCTGTTTTCCACTGAAACACGTCACTAGAAAATAATACAGACTATATAATTAAGCACTCTGCACCAAATCTAACTAGTGAAATATGAAATAAGCGATTATCACTTTAAACACTTCACAAAATATAGATAATTATTATAATATACATACCTCAACACACAGAACTACAGGTAATCGCACCCTTTAGAATTATACGCTGATATATTTATTTGAAGTCTAGAGCTCGGTAAGTTTCCGAACAAACTAGGGCTTCGCTATACAGCTTATTCTATTTACGAACAACCTGTCTACTGCGAATTTTGAGGACTGAATGAAAATAAAGTTTAACATTCTGGTTATATCTATTACCAGACAAAGGGTCCCACTTTATTTCGCCAAACGAAATAATCTCCCATTCCCGTCTAAAACACCTTACATCAACTAGAAGACTACCATGAACTGACACTCGTGTGTTTTCACACCTCACGCTGACCAGGCCAACACTGAGTGCCTTGTCAGCTGGGATTTCCAGACAAATGTCTCAAACTGCGCCGAGGAGATGTCGGCTATCGCGCCTCACTGAGCGCTCAGCCGATGCAACTCGTTGTGGCAGGTGAAAATGCAGAGAAATTTGTCGCCTTTAGGTCTGACGAAAGCGAATATTCACAGTGTATTTCGTCTGGTGCAGGGAATGCTGTAGACATATGTCTGCTCCTATGTCTGGCCAGACGAATATATTCACAGTTTCGTCCACTGACACCTAATGCAATAGAATGCATTTTAACGCTCTCTCTCTCTCTCTGACACGTTATGTCATAAATGCGTTTACCAGTATGAGAAAGAAAACGGTAAAGTTGAGAATGGGGAAGAAAATATTTTTCGCAAACGAATGGATGCGAAAAATACAGGAAAAAGGTAAAGAGTGATAATAAAATAGAGGATACGGGTGAAAGAAAAAGAAGAGGATATAGGCAATTTATGATCAATAAACTCTCTGTGACACGTACGTGACAGCACGCCTAAGAGAATTAAATAAACAGGAGATATAAGTTGACCATGAGGGAGTTGTTATCTATTACGGCTAAAAGTTAACTATTGCAGATACAAGTTAACATTGCCTCTTTTATTTTTGTTTGACGTCACATTTTTCCAACCCCATCGTCACACAACGTCACAAATTTGTGACACCTCTCTCTCTCTCTCTCTCACTCTCTCTCTCTCTCCCTTTCTCTCTCATTGCGTGACATCATATGTGGAAGACCCCAAAGCAACACATACAAATCACGGAAACGGTTACTTGATTGAAAATAACCAACTAGTAACACTTAATGATCCATGAGCAACTAGAATCAACCATGAGCAAATCAGTCTCCATGACACCGGCGAATCCAAAGAAGGGGGAGGGGGGGCGACGGGGCGATTCCCCTACCCCGCCCCTTTGGGACTTTGAAAACCTGTTGTTCATATCAACCGCTCCAGTTTTTACCTCCCACTTTGGACTTAAATGTAAGAAATCGTTAGGTCGGACGAATTAAAATGTGTCTGGTACTGGATAATGGTATGTACCCTAAAGGTTACAAACGTAGTTTGCAAGTAATTCTACGTCGCACTTTGAATCCAATAATTACTATGGGAAAACAGAACATTCCATTTCGAGGTCATCGGGGCAATGGTTTATTAGACAACTTTCCCGAAAGTAATACAGACTCTATTGTCAAAGACGGTAACATTAGGGCCATTTTAAAGTTAATGATCAGAGCGGGTTTGTCACGGATTGCCTCCCCTGCTTTGCAGTAGTGGTCCAACAATGGCCAAAACTCAAGAGTATTTAAATGGGTCATCAAATGTGTTTACCTTCGCACAAGATTACTCTTGGCATACATGTAGATAGAAGTGTAGTGACGCTTTTATCTGATGGGAGTCTTCACAAGATAATTCAGAAGTCAAGAACCATGCGGCATAGTGCTGAGCAATGGTTCTTTAATATCTGTCCGTCGCCTTTTGTGAAGGATTTATGAAATGGTTTTTAACCCGTTCAAGCCCCCAGCTGAGTTAATTCAGCGAATTCCTCTTATAATGGTATAGCTCTGTTTTGAGGTAAATATATGTCTAGGTATATATATATATATATATATATATATATATATATATTATATATATATATATATATATATATATAATATATATATATATATATATATATATATATATATATATATATATATATATATATATATATATATAAAATATTCTGGCTCATACGTTTGCTTTCATACATATAAAAATACTGAAGCGACTATGATTGTTTAGTTTTAAAACAACGTGTAACAATGTTAATAATGAATTAGTCTTTAACTGTTAAAATAAAAATGGAAAGATTGGTGACATTTTGCTGTAAATACAAGTTTTCGTCACTGAGACGTAGGTGAGGATTTATCAAAGTCCGTTGCTTTTGCCTATTTTACACGAAAACGTAACTCTTGGTGAGCCTTGTCGCCGTCGTTTCCGTCACTTCTTGTTGGTTTTGAGTGCACTTCTCCACATACTAGCGGCGTCGTAACTTTAGCACTTCAAACCGTCTGATGCTTGTAACGACGTACTTTTGGAAAATATACAAACAAATGCCTCTGCTAAGTATACTGAGTTGGAAGCTTAACAGGCGCATCCTCCCGTTGTCCACCAACCAATGTTAATCTCTCAGAAGAATTAAATTCTTGAGTACACAATGTAGTTCAAGAAAGATGAATAGAAATCACCATTATTCCTCTAGGTATTAACTGGGAAAATGTGTCTGGACAGCGCGAATAATGTTTTGTGCCTGAACTAACATTAACAAGTTATATATATCTCACAAAATGATATGCTACGCTTGAGGCACATGTGATGTAATCATCACTCATCACTGCTCTAGTCGGAGTCCTGGGTCACCTCTGCTGTCAGGTTTCCACACGACTAGCCAGAAACAATCACCAGCGCCTGCTTTAGTGGTTTACGAATATACTAGTTTCATCTGCTGAGGTTGCCAGCCTCAGATATAACCACTAAGCAAGAAACACATGTCAAATTCACATTTGTAGCATACATGTTCACAACTTACCCCAAGATTGTGGGTTATACACAATCACCTCGCACATGTTTCGGATGGACACGAGCAATTTCGGTGCATATGCTCTCGAATCAATTTCGTCTGAGAAATTCCTCTTATGACGGTGTTCTATGAATCACTTGGTCTGGGATATTATTTCTCTTATGACTGATGATCCAATTCCTAGGTTTCCAGTCTCTGTATTTATAAAGACGGGCTTACCTTTTAAGGTTTTAAATTTCCCAAATACTTCGATCTGTCACTTATAAGTATGGAATTCTAGGTCTGATCCTTTTCTTTCTGGCTTTTTGGGGGTTGCTCATTTTAAAGTTGCGAAGATGTCTGTTCTGTGTCTCTGAGTTTGCTAGAATTTTTTTTTTCAGTGTCCAGTTCACGTAACATATTGTACTTCCCGGCAAACTTGCCAATGAGATTCATTGTATATTCCGGCTCTCAATTCAATCCAATCGTAAGCTCTTTTCGCACTACGTGGGTTGGGGTGTTTACATTCAAAATATCCCCCACGTGTTTAAAATATTAAATATAATATCCAACGAGTGACCTCTTTATAATAAGACGTAATATTTCCGGTGACATCTTGTGCACTCTCACCAACAAAAGTGTGAACATGTTTGCCTGGCGTAATGTCTTCCGCCAAGATGTCTTCCCAGATAAATTATCTTTAATAATCTCCAGGAATGGTCCCGCAAAGGCGATAAACGCATCTACCACCTGTGTAATCTCGCAGACAAACAGACACGGTCGTCAGCAACCCCAGACAAACAAGCTGGTTCTTTTCAGCGATCGGGCGTTTAACTGTCTTGTGTAAAGACCGTCATCAGCTTTTCACCTGGGGTCAAATGTTGGACCGACACGTTTTAAAGGGTGGTCAGACTGAGAGAATAAGATAAACGTAATACAGCTGACAGGTGATAATGACCGGGTATTGTTACGATAATACCCCAGTTCACCTAGCCGAACGTAAATAAATCTGAGGAGTGGTAAAGCAAAAATGTAAGAGATATAGATAGTCTCATAGCAAATACTTGCGTAGGCGAGTGGAGTGTTAGAGACTTCCCCTACTAGATTCAGCATATAGAAAAATGATGAATGAAAGGGCAAAAAATTGCCATATAATAAGCGATCGTAGAGAAAAATGAAGAAGAAATGATACTGCCTGAGGGCTGAAGGTGTGAGAGATCACACAAAAGAGCATGTTCAGACGTTCTGTGACAGGGTTATATAACTTTAGATGATCGCTTAAAAAACTGCTCAGCAAATGCAACTTGCATTTCTAAAACAACTCAAAACGAGGTCTTTAAGTGTTGTGGAGAGGAAATAATTGACATAATTAGTTGATATTTAAATGAATCGGGTTTTTCTGCAATAATGTGTGATGAGACTACTGATATATCGACACATTCCCAACTAAGTATCGAAATAAGATTTGTAAAGGAAAGTCAAATAAGGGACGATTTTGTTGGGCTCTTTATTTGCACGAACTTAATTTTGAAAGTAAAACTAATCTTTACCAGGAACCTAAAATAAGTTGCCAAACTCTTGGACGATCTGTTAAAAAAATGATACAAAAATATCACATTGATGTACAACATTGTGTAGGAATTTGTACTGACACCTGCAGTGTAATGGCTTCCGCACAACGCGGTGCAGTAATGGAGATTTTAAAATGTGCACCTTTCGGATTATGGATTCCTTGTCAGAACCATTCATTCCGTTTGACCAACTCGACATGCGCGGAAGTCAAAAACATTACAAACTGTTTCGGAATATTGAAAGAAACCATTTCATAGTTTTCATGCTTCTTCTAAGCGTACTTTTTGTGCAGAAAATGCATTTAAAAGGTTCCAAATTAGGTGGCCTTTATGACGCTCGCTGTGTAGAACGGCATGATACAACTTCTTCTTCTTCAAGTACCGTGCCTAGTGGCGTAGGAGGTCATGTCTCTCCACAACTTCCTGTCTCCAGTACAATCTATCAATTCTGCTTCTGACTTCTTCCCATGCCACGACGTCAAACTGTCCAGTATTTGCTTTCTTTGTCTTCTCCTATCTCTTTTTCCTTCAATCTTACCTGTTGTTACGATATATTCAACCAGTCCTCTTCTCATAACACGTCCAAAAAAAAAAAAGTGGATTGCTTCTTTTTAACTTGTGAAATAAGTTTCCTTTGCGCATTGGCCTCTTTCAGGACATCCTCATTACTCTTTTCGGCTGTCCATGGTATTTTTAACATTCTTCTGTAAACACCACATCTCGTTTGCCTCTAGTGCCTTCCCTATATGTTTAATAATTGTCCATGACTCACTCCCATATGTCAGCATTGGTTCTATATAACAATGAAGAACTCTCTTTCTTACTTCCAATGACAAAGATGATACAACATGTGACTTTAAAAAAAAATATATTGTTGCCATTGTGGATAATTTAAACATTGTAAGTGAATGGAATGATACAATATCATTGTCAAAAACAAGAGGTTTAGTTCATTCTTTGTTTTCATTAGACTTCATAGTAGCTTTAGAAAACACTGTGCATATTTTTGCGTTAACGTTACATCTTAGCAGAATATTACAGAAACAAACCCTTGATTTAAGATCAGCTGGTTCGTGCATCGAAGATCTTCTTACAGTTCTGAATACCCAAAGAGATGATACAGAAAACGTGTTTGCGTCAATTTGGAAATCAATAGAACAGTCAGCTAATAATCTTGAAATTTTTATTAGAAAGCCGAGAATTGCTAGACAACAAAAAATGCGGGAAAATCAAGCTCCAAGCAGTGTGGAAGAAAATTATTGAAGTTTTTTTATTCCTATGTTGGATTTTATGGTAACTGATGTCAAAACGCGTTTTTCAGAAGATACGCTTAATACGTTCCATTTAAATTCTCTTCTTCAAATCAGTTTAACAAATATTAATAAAGAAGATCTGCAAACATGTACTGAAAGATACTACAGACAATATGAGACTATGTTAATGAAAATTCAAATGAATTCTTTACAAATCTTTAGATCAATAGTAACGATCTGGCAAGCTACATCTTTACGGCTTCTTCAAAATCACGAAAGTGATATGAAAGATCATGTAAAAGTATATTCATACTGTGGTGGATTTTGGTGTTTCAGATGTTATCATTCAATATTTCTAGTGTTCTGAATGAGGTCAGCTATGAAGGTCCCTGATTATAACAAATTTTGGGTTGAGTTATCAGAGTACCTTTCTGCTACCACCTTATGACCTCAATCAGACCTATTCTTGACTAGTATGTATGATAGCTACGTATAATGTCTAGGGTTATGAAAGTGTGTAATGTAGTGTAAGTAAAATTAGTACAAATACATTTAAAGTCTAACACATATGTATAGAACTGAGTCAATATCACAACCACAAACAAACTGACACTCTATTATATATCTTATAGAAGTCTGTCGCTGAATATTATGTAACTGGCTAGATTACAATTTATTATGCCCTGATGCAGAATTTTCTGAGTCAGGATCAACAACAAAATGAATTTTATGGTTTTATTTACATAAAGATTAATCACACAATGGATCTTCTGTCCACACAAAGGACTATTATAATCTAATTATATTTAGGTATTTCTCTAAACTAAGTAACACTGGTAACTAATGGTGGGAGTGCGGTGTTATCATCATCCCCTCTCTTTATATTAGTCTCTTGTGGAATATTTATTGGATAATCAAATATTTTATGTTCTCTTTAATAAAAGTCAGTGGATAAACTTTTGAGTGCCGACACATAGGCACTTATCTTGATGTAGATAGTAGTATGATGCTGACAATTCCTTTCGTTCACTCGAATGACCAGACTGCCACAGTCCCTGGTATAGTATAGAATGGTAGACCGCTTGGTCCAGTAAAGTTTCACTTTCTCTCTCTCTCTCTCTCAAGTAAATTCACCAGGGTTCTGGCACTAACTTAGTACCAGAACAAAAAACCCTGAAACAAGGTTATGATTCTTTACAACTGTGGTAAAGTGGGATGATATAAATATTTATAGGGACTTAGTGTACTGACTGAGATCAGCTGTGAAGGTATCTGTATCTAATATGTGTAGTGTTTTACAGATAACCTTACTTACTGCCACATATTTATATCTCAGTCAGAATTATTCTGGAATATTGGGTTGGCAACGTTATATGTCTAGGGTTATGCAAATGATGAAGTGTAAGTCACCACAACAACAACAGATAAACAATTTAATTATTCCACCACACTTGACAATACTGTGACACTCACAAACAGTCAACACTCTAGAAGACTATCTTAAAAGATTCAATGATAAATTTCAGATATGTACATATGTATTGATTTTCTCTACAATAGTGATCCTGATTCAACTACACAGTGAACCAGGCAATATAATAACATGTAATTTCAAATATTATGTACACATATATAAATGTGGTCTTTGCATTGACATACAATATTAGTATTCTATGTGTGTGAGTTGTGATGTGGTAATATGAGGTAATACTGGTTTTGTTCTTCAAGATAGATTCTTATTAGACATCATGACTGCATGTGCTTGTGTATGTTGGAATTAGTATTGGAGATGGTCTCAGTTCCGAACATTAAAACAATTAATTGCCCCTCTTTAATTAAGTTAGTGTCATTTACGAGGGGTACATAGTGTTGAGCTCTTTTGGCCACAGTGGGCTTAACTTTCGTGATGGCGGCAGGCAAGGACTCCTCTGCTCGACTATTCACTGTTTCTGAAGACACCTCACTGGTTACTATAGGGACCCAAGAGTATGCTGTCAGCCTCTGGATTCAGCAAACGCTCAGACCAGGTGCGGCTTCAATACTAGGACCACAGTCCCACAATTCATGGAAATAAACACAGATACGTTGACTAGCAATGAATTCTGGCACAAATACTGGCACAAATTCCCATCTGCTTATGTTCCAGGCTTTTATTTAGCAAAAATATGAGCTGGCTTCAACGCACTGTTGCTTTATCAAGCTTATTTGAACTAGTGGTCTCGAACTAACGCTATCAATTAACTATATTAACCGACCTAACCAATCAGGCCATCTCTACCCAATCGTTTGAAAAAAAGTACTCTTACTTCCGTCTCCCTTGACAACAAAAGATAGCATTTATAGTCCGACTAATCGTGTTTAGCCTTACATATCATTCCATCCAATCAATTCAAATGTAACTTGTGGCCTATTTCCGTACAATGGTGGTTTAAAATTCTTTCACTGAGCGATTCTGATGTTTTGGGGCTGTCTGACACCCTCACTATTTTCTTTTGCCTATAATTTATTAATTCCTGGACTATTTGCGTAACACTTAACATATTCTTTGTTAGCAAGTCTTAAGGAATCCAAATATATAAGTTTAATGGAGCTAAGTGGCTGCGTTCAAAATATGTATTTTCTAGGATAGTCGTGTAGTTGTTTTTTTTATTTTTTATGTTAGAACCGCCACCTGTCCTGCTGTACTGTCAGACTAATGTCAGGATTTCGGACATAAAACAGTAGAATGTCAGGTTTCCCCAATAAGCGTTTTTCAGGTTTTAAAACCTAACTCTGGGAAGGGTAGTGTTTTTATCACTGTCCGTCTGAAATAAAGTTAGTGCATGTGGCCTTACACGCGTGTTAGGGGTGGCATTAATATAGCGAGACGCGTGTTTAGTGTTGCTTGTGTTGCTGCCTTCAGCCCTCCCTTCTTTCTATCTGAGTCCATCTGTTCGTTCGTTTTGGTAACGTAGTATAATTAATGTTAGGATTAATTTAGGTCATTACGCAGTGTGCCTCTCAATGTTTTTCTTAGAAATGCAATACCCGTTTTAATGTGTTGTGGAAACGCTTGTATTTATGCAGTGGGTTATATTTAACGTGGAAACGTTACAATTTGCAGACGAAGCATAAAACAAAGGGGATTTCGAGTACTGTCATTGTGACAGCACTGTTCTTTACCATTCTTCTTCCTTTTATAGAATTTAAAAAAAAATTTGTTAGGCTTTACATTTACTTTTAATTTATATATGTGGATTAGAATTTCTCACGACAAATCCTCCCCTCTTAAAACAGACGTTATATGTCAGTCTATAATTCTATATACACATAGAGAAATTTATTATTATTTCTGGGGCTTACGGTGATTCTCATCACACGGATGGCGGCTTAAAAAATCCGCTCCCAGATTTGTTTTTCCACTTATATACTCTATGCAAAACTCATAGGGCTGGATCAATAAAGACCAACGGAGTAAACGAGAGTTCTCATGCCTAGCCTGTGCCAGAAACGACAAAGGTTTGTGATCCGTTTGCAACTTAAATGCCTTCCCATACAGATAAATATTGAATTTCTTTATCGCCCATATTACTGCAAGACATTCTTTTTCGCTAGTTGAGTAGTTGGTTTCAGCTTTATTCAACTTTCTGCTAGCATATGCCACTGGGCTTAGTTCCCCATCCAATGCATCTGATTTCTGTAGCAGAGTTGCACCTAACCCAATATTACTGGCATCAGTCCTTACTACAAATTCCTGACTTAAGTCAGGTAGTTTCAAAATAGGTTTACTTGTGAGCTTTTCCTTCAATTCTTGGTAAGCCATTTCACATTGTGGTGTCCATGTAATTCGATCTGGGTGTCCTTTACGTGTCAACTCCGTTAACGGTGCACATATGGAATTAAAGTTTTTGATATACTTTTGGTAGAAACCACATAATGAGACAAAGGATCTCACGTCTTTCTTGGTTTGTGGTCTCGGGGCTTTCTTTAGTTTCTCTAAATTTTTTGGGTCAGGGGTCATGTTTCCCTGATAAACTGTGTGTCCCAAAAATTCCAATTCTTTACATCCAACGCAACATTTGGTTGGTCGGGCTGTTAAATTCGCTTCCCTAAGTCGATTAAACAGCATGTTCAGAGAGTCAATGTGTTCCTCAAATGTTTCTGTTGCTATAAGGATATCATCCATGAAATTTGTAATGCATGGGTTATTCAGAGGGTCCAATAATTTTCTCATCATTCTAGAGAAGACACTAGGCGCATTCTTCAATCCAAATGGCAATCTATTAAACTCATAGTGTCCTTCTGAGGTACTAAAAGCTAGGTATGGTCTAACCTCAGGCTTTACTGGAATCTGATAGTATCCTTTACTCAGATCCACTTTTGAGAAATATTTAGCTTTATTTAGTCTGGCAAACAACTGATTTGTATCCGGCAATGGATCCACCTGTCCTTCTGTAATAGCATTCAGTCTCCTGTAATCTATACAGAGTCTATGTTCTCCAGAGGGTTTCCTTAAAAGTACAACACTGGAACTATACGAAGATTCACTGTGTGAAATAATTCCTTCCTTCAACAAATAGTCTATCTCTTCCTTCAAAGCTTTCTCCTTAGCAAAAGGAATCGAATAAGGTTTCATACAGACAGGTGTGGGGTCTATCAGTTTCATATCATATTCCAATAAGTTTGTATGCCCCGGTCGGTCTGTTAACACCTCTGCATGATTATCTAGAACCTGTTGCACTCTCTCTTTCTGATTTTCGTTAAATGTGTACTGATTTTCACCTGTGCCGCTGTCTCACAGGGGTGTAATGGATATTCAAATGATGAAAGTGGTTCCTTTTTCATCTCCATTGCAATGGACAAGGTCAACAAGTGTGTCTCTTCCTGATGTTCTCTTTCCAAATATTTCTTCAGGAGATTCACATGATAGATTTTTTCTTTCCCCTTCTTATCTATCTTATAATTGGTTCTAGACACCTTCTCTAGAACTGTATATGGACCTTGCCATCCAATTTGTAACTTATTCTGATTTCCGGGCAAAAGAAGCAGTACCTTCTCTCCCACAGCCAAATCTCTGTCTTTTGCCTTCCTGTTATAATAAGCAGCATGTTTCTTCCTGGCTTGTTTCAAATTTTCATTGGCAAGTTTCCAGCCAGTTTTTAAACGAGTGGTCAGCTCATTCACATATTGGTATGAGGATGTAATATTTTCCTCTGCCTTTTCATCAGTCCACGTTCTTAACAGAGCTTCAAGTGGACCTTTTATTGGCCTTCCAAACAATAATGTTGCCGGGGCCATACCGGTTGAACTATGGGGTACCTCCCGATAAGCAAAGAGGGCGGCGTGAAGGTACTGGTCCCATGTATCTGGTTTTTCGTGTGCCAACTTTCTCAGGATCGACATCAACGTGCCATTAAATCTTTCCACTTGGCCGTTCCCTTGGGGATGATACACACTACAATGGAAGTGTTTGGCCTGGAAGATCCTGAAAACTTCTTCAGTTAGTTTCCCCTTGAACTGAGAGCCATTATCAGTCAAGATTTGATTGGGAAAACCTAACCTTGTGAAAATTGTGAGTAATGCCTCTGCCACATGTTTAGAATCAATCGATGACAGGGCTACCGCCTCTCCCCACATAGAACAAGTGTCCACCAGAGTCAGAATGTAGCTGTTCCTTCTCTTAGTTCGAGTGAGAGGTCCCACAAGATCCACGGCAACTCTCTCAAAGGGTGTTCCCACTATGGGCATTTCTCCCAGAGTTGCTGGTGCAGTCCAATGCTTAGGTGCTACTCGTTGGCACTCTGGACAGGATTTTACATATCGTTTGATATCTTCAGTTATTCCTGGCCAGAAATAGTGACAAGCTATTCGCTGTCCTGTTGCGCTGATCCCCATATGACCACTGAAGGGAATCGCATGCCCTAGTTCCAACACTTTAGTCCTATATGAAGTGGGAAGGACCAGCTGTCCGTGACCATTGGATTCAGATCCAGCCTTCCTATAAATCAGTTTGTTCTTCATATAAAATTCTCCCTTGCCTGGAGGTGTATGAGATTTGGGCAACTTCTTGAAACACGGCTTGAGTGTTTTGTCCTCCGCCTGTGCCTTCCTCATCTCATCTGGATGAGTATTTATTGGATTATCCTCCTCCTTTTTAGACTGTGATCTGGTCTGCACTGTTGCCAATATCACAGGTCTCTTGGGATTCCCCAAGAAGACATATCTACACCCCAATATCAGAGGGTAGATTGGCTCATTTATCACTGCTGCTTTTATGATTCCTTCCACATATCGCGTTTTCACCTTTATCCGGGCGACGGGAAGTGTCATGGTAGCTACATCCTTGGTTGCAGTTTGAATCTCCACTGTTTCTGTGGTGTATTGATCCGCCTGCACCAGGTGAGAACTCACAACGGAATCGTAATCTAAACCGGTATCATATAAACATCTTATAGTGACACCATTACAGATGACATCTTCACACACTGGGGGTGGTATGGTTCCTGTAGTTCTGCAGGTTTGACCTTTTTTTCCTTTTTCCCCGATGTCATAGCAGCACAATGAGGAGGTTTCCTTCTACAATGGTCAGTGTCATGATTGTTCATCTTACAATTTTTACACCACCTTTTCCCTTGGTTGAAAGATTTTCTTTCATCATATTTCCTTTCATCGAATTGTGGGTTTTTATTTTTATTTTCATACCGTGGCCTATCAAATTGGTGCTTACCTTTGTTTTGATCCCTAGGATCAAATTTATTAAAGTTCTGTGGTGCCCTAAAATTATCCACCTGTTTCTTTTTATTACCTGTTACCTCTGCTTGAGCTGCTTGATACCTTTCTGCAACATTTAGCAACTCACCCAGCCTCTCTGCACCTTGTTCCATGAGAAACTTTCTCAGGTCTGGAGCCATGGACTCTCTTAATTGTTCTATAAGGACCATTTCCTTAAGATCTTGGGTTTTCCCCAGAGAAGTCCATTTCTCCAAGTATGTCTCTATCCGTGCAGAGAACTGGTGATAGGTTTCACCTGACAGTAGTTTAGCATTCCTAAATTTTTTTCTATAAAATTCTGCGTTCTTTCATATCTTAACAAAAGAGCCTGCTTTAGCATGTCATAATTTTCCTGATCATCTCTGTGCATTTTGGCAAAAACTTCATAAGCTGCCCCACGAAGTCCTTGAGATAACTTTAAGCTCCACCTTTCTCTCTCTAACCCATATGTGGTAGCTAATAATTCGTATCTATTTATATAGCTCTCAATATCATCGTCTTTCTCAACAAAATGATCTAAATGAAAGTTCATAGCTGAGGTTGAGGCTCCCTGAGTAACCGTAGCATCAGAGGCAAAGGGACTGGCACCATTTTCAGGAGCATGGCCTTGAAACTCAAACTCCCTTAGTCGTAACTCATGTTCCCTTTGTAATCTTTTATCTTCTGCTTCCCTTTCTGCAGCTAATCTCTTCTCTTCCCTTTCTGCAGCTAATCTCTTCTCTTCTCTTTCTGCAGCTAATTTCTTCTCTTCTCTTTCTGCAGCCAATCGCTTGTCTTCTCTTTCTGCCTCCAATGCTTTAGCCTCTTTGTCAGCCTCAATCTGCAACCTCTTAGCCTCAGCCTCTAACCTTCTTTCGGCCTCAAACCTTCTTTCTTCGCGTTCAATAAATTTGTCACATTCAGTAGTGACATAGGTAATCATAACTTGCCCATCTAATCCCAACTCTTTTGCAGTCTGTACAGCCGCAGATCGAAATTTGGCCAGGTCCGCCATTTTATATCAGGTAATTAAATAAAATATCTAACTAAACAATATAATCTGTAATTATATATCCAATAGACAAAACAGGCACCAAGAGCTCAACCTTATTTAATTCCACCCAAGGATACCTTTTAACTTTTTATATTCCCTGAAGTGAATTACCCCCAATATTTATACTAGTAAGAGATTCAAAATCCCGGACCGGACCCCAATATATGTGGTAAAGTGGGATGATATAAATATTTATAGGGACTTAGTGTACTGACTGAGATCAGCTGTGAAGGTATCTGTATCTAATATGTGTAGTGTTTTACAGATAACCTTACTTACTGCCACATATTTATATCTCAGTCAGAATTATTCTGGAATATTGTGTTGGCAACGTTATATGTCTAGGGTTATGCAAATGATGAAGTGTAAGTCACCACAACAACAACAGATAAACAATTTAATTATTCCACCACACTTGACAATACTGTGACACTCACAAACAGTCAACACTCTAGAAGACTATCTTAAAAGATTCAATGATAAATTTCAGATATGTACATATGTATTGATTTTCTCTACAATAGTGATCCTGATTCAACTACACAGTGAACCAGGCAATATAATAACATGTAATTTCAAATATTATGTACACATATATAAATGTGGTCTTTGCATTGACATACAATATTAGTATTCTATGTGTGTGAGTTGTGATGTGGTAATATGAGGTAATACTGGTTTTGTTCTTCAAGATAGATTCTTATTAGACATCATGACTGCATGTGCTTGTGTATGTTGGAACTAGTATTGGAGATGGTCTCAGTTCCGAACATTAAAACAATTAATTGCCCCTCTTTAATTAAGTTAGTGTCATTTACGAGGGGTACATAGTGTTGAGCTCTTTTGGCCACAGTGGGCTTAACTTTCGTGATGGCGGCAGGCAAAGACTCCTCTGCTCGACTATTCACTGTTTCTGAAGACACCTCACTGATTACTATAGGGACCCAAGAGTATGCTGTCAGCCTCTGGATTCAGCAAACGCTCAGACCAGGTGCGGCTTCAATACTAGGACCACAGTCCCACAATTCATGGAAATAAACACAGATACGTTGACTAGCAATGAATTCTGGCACAAATACTGGCACAAATTCCCATCTGCTTATGTTCCAGGTTTTTATTTAGCAAAAATATGAGCTGGCTTCAACGCACTGTTGCTTTATCAAGCTTATTTGAAATAGTGGTCTCGAACTAACGCTATCAATTAACTATATTAACCGACCTAACCAATCAGGCCATCTCTACCCAATCGTTTGAAAAAAGTACTCTTACTTCCGTCTCCCTTGACAACAAAAGATAGCATTTATAGTCCGACTAATCGTGTTTAGCCTTACATATCATTCCATCCAATCAATTCAAATGTAACTTGTGGCCTATTTCCGTACAATGGTGGTTTAAAATTCTTTCACTGAGCGATTCTGATGTTTTGGGGCTGTCTGACACCCTCACTATTTTCTTTTGCCTATAATTTATTAATTCCTGGACTATTTGCGTAACACTTAACATATTCTTTGTTAGCAAGTCTTAAGGAATCCAAATATATAAGTTTAATGGAGCTAAGTGGCTGCGTTCAAAATATGTATTTTCTAGGATAGTCGTGTAGTTGTTTTTTTATTTTTTATGTTAGAACCGCCACCTGTCCTGCTGTACTGTCAGACTAATGTCAGGATTTCGGACATAAAACAGTAGAATGTCAGGTTTCCCCAATAAGCGTTTTTCAGGTTTTAAAACCTAACTCTGGGAAGGGTAGTGTTTTTATCACTGTCCGTCTGAAATAAAGTTAGTGCATGTGGCCTTACACGCGTGTTAGGGGTGGCATTAATATAGCGAGACGCGTGTTTAGTGTTGCTTGTGTTGCTGCCTTCAGCCCTCCCTTCTTTCTATCTGAGTCCATCTGTTCGTTCGTTTTGGTAACGTAGTATAATTAATGTTAGGATTAATTTAGGTCATTACGCAGTGTGCCTCTCAATGTTTTTCTTAGAAATGCAATACCCGTTTTAATGTGTTGTGGAAACGCTTGTATTTATGCAGTGGGTTATATTTAACGTGGAAACGTTACAATTTGCAGACGAAGCATAAAACAAAGGGGATTTCGAGTACTGTCATTGTGACAGCACTGTTCTTTACCATTCTTCTTCCTTTAATAGAATTTTAAAAAAAAATTTGTTAGACTTTACATTTACTTTTAATTTATATATGTGGATTAGAATTTCTCACGACAACAACATATCTACAATATTATTCCACAATCAATACATGGCATAATTCAATAAAAGAAAAGGGTCAGATCTCTCTGACCACCCCCATGTCAACCATTTTCTTCTGAGATAACAACTCATACCAGTGCTCCTATTCTTTTCCCTAATGGCTACAACGCCTCTGGCACTGCAACAATGATTCTCTCCCATAGAATATTGTGGATTAGCCTTCCCACTGGTAACGGTGGAAACCATTTTAAGTTATATAACTCATGTCAATTTTTACTGCAACACCACAGGCCCTGCATAAGTCTGCTGGGGACCTCTGTACTCAGTCATAAAGCCTTCCCAATCAAGCAGTATCTCATACACCAAATGTTGTTGTAATAACAAGATTAATAATTCGTTCTTACCACAATTCAAAGAAATATCGTAAACATTTGTTGACTGGCATTAGCATTAAGGTAAGTTTAGCTTTGCCCAAGTCCAGACTGCCAAGAATTATTATTTCACTCTTAGCATTGCTGTTCTCAACGCAGCTTGCTGACAAAACTTTCTGTATCAACTGGCGACAAGCCTTTGAAAGCTTTTGCCAATATTACTAGCCTGGCCCAATCACAGCGAAGGTCTATCTTTTCAATTCAAATTTAAAAAAACAAAACTCCAAACTTCTAAGAGTGAGTCTTCAAAATATATTTAGCTTTTTTTGCCTAACCAATACCATCCTTCCTATACTCTTCTACCAACCAATCGGATTTGAATCAATCTAATGCCTCTTTTTTCAAACTTGCGTCCCCAACTAACGTAATGGATAAATGAGCAAAATCAACAGTCTGTCCGTCTTAGTGTTCGTAGACATATAGCATTAATTCAATATCTTGGCTAATATTTAGACTACCATGTATATTAAAACATATTATTGCTCAGGGGACACTAAGCTATCTATATATATGATTTTTATAGCTATATTATTTGTCGTTTAGATTTTCATTTTTGTCTCTGTTAATCGTCAATTACAACTTTTCCATAAGTCGGCCATCTTTTCCCCTCCCTCTCTCATTTTTTCCATTCAAATAAACTAATTTGTTTGGGTTACGTCAGAAAAACACTACTCGGCGAGAATTAAAAACTGTCTGTGTGTTTATATATTCTGGCTTGTCCCACAGCGTGCAGATATGTATGGAACGGCGTGTTGAGCGAAGAGGGGTTTTGCAAGGCGGTGTTAGTATTGGCGTTAATTATTACTGCCGTTTCGTTCTACAATACTGGAAAATGTCCGAATTACTACTATTTGTAGCGTTAAAGTTAAAATCTTACGTTAATTCAGACGGTAGTTGGGTGTCACAGTTCTGGCAGATCGTTAACTGTTAGTCTCAAGGACTAAACTAGGAAAGCGTGTTAGATTTTTACGGCGGGATCAATTTTATAAGCATTTCCTCTGCACAAAAGGCAGCGTTCTACTGGCGTAGAGACGACTTTCTGCGAACACCCAAGGGCGGGTTTATTTATTGATATAGGATTAAAATTTTACTGAATTTAGCGATTGTCTCACAGATTTCGCTACACATACTGTGATCGTGAAATGCATCCCAGTAGTCACACACTTTATTACACATTTTTTTAACACTGCCTATCAGTGTGGCCAGTGCGGAGAGTAGCTATTTCGGCTCTTTGCAGATTAAAAACGTTGCTAATAAACAGGATAACAGAAGAAACATTATTGGGGTTGGCTTTAGTAAATGTACATCAAGATATCGACATAAACATAGAAAATGTAATTGACAAGTTTGCGAATTAAAAACAAACAAGAAACATTGATATTATAATTTAATATACCTTTTACCTGTAATTGTGTCAAACTTCGATAAAATCAGCAGACTCCAAAATCAAGAAACGATAATTATAACAGGAGGCTGAAGTCAACACCTATAAAATAACTCGAAAAGATTACATGCCTCCAGCCAATGGAGGATAGAAGAGACTGCAGGACTCAGCAACATGCCGAAAAATTCAAAAGACTATGTGGCAGCGCTGGTTAACAGTTGGTTGGTGCACACAGCCTTTGTCTACCCAGGATCTTTTGCCTCAAGCGTTGGTGACTGACTTCTCCGTATGTTCGCTGTTTATATACAACACACATTTAGTGACCACATAATACCACTTAGCAACTCTGGTACAAACATGGGAACACCGCATTTAACTGGAACAAATGTTTATTTACACTATGTATAACAAATGTCGTCGGTGACCCCTCCAACAATCTGGGTTCATCCGACTCTCCTCTCTTGAACACTATTAGCTTCCATACACCCATGTAATTCATAATTTCTCTAGCTTATGCATACTGTCCCTTTGAGGACAGTACAGACATATTATTGGAATGCGCTCAGGTTATTAAGATAGTTATACCGGACTGACTCCGGGGATAGCACACTTATCCACCATCGAATTGTCATAACTAATGTAAGTACCCTTCCTTCGTAATAAAGCTTCTCCGCTCCTTCTTTCTTGTACTATTGTCGGAACTCGTCAGCCTACCTATAAATTGAAGCTTATGTCTACACAACCCGGACTCGGTATATCTAAGAGACGATACATAGGCTGCTTTAACTAGTGGTCGCCTTCAATATGGCTGCCCTGCTTCTATTCCGACGTCTTTCACGCTTCTGCCTGATGCTGAGAAAAACGTGCCTAACCTCTTTCTGTTTTGATCCTTCCTATGCGCATCATTTCCGTACATCCCTTTTTTCTATCTCGTCTATACCACTCATGTTAGACTTCTCATTCTTCTATCCCTTACTGCCACATCTATCTCCTTAACAACAACCCCCCCCCCCCCCCTTTCCCCAACAAAAATTATTTATCCATAGGAGAAAAAATGACACTATTGTACTTTTCCCTATACACATGATCCTTTGCAATGTGTTGTTTCTACTCTTCTTTAACACATAACTAATTTTCATCTCTCTGATGGACAATTTCTTTCTACCCAACATAATTATTATTGTACTGGGAACATTCTTGTCCCGTCCTTTTATCAATAACTACACTCATCCACATCTCCTTCCCTTTCATTTGTCAAATGAAGAACAATTTATATTTCTCCATTTCTTTCACTCACAATCGACCAAGTTTATTTCCTGACAGTCATTCTTTCACCCCTGTTATCTCACACGCACATCATCTTGCTAACCATTTTAATGTATCACACACCTGGTGTGGTTTTCTTTTACCATTTCTTCACTATACCTAGAACCTGCTTTGTGTCCTGTCTTATTATGTATACTTTACATGTCTGTATGAGCCATTCAGTCATCGACATGTCTGCGTAAGCCATTCAGTCGTCGTAGTCTCATTCTAATGCCGTCTCACCCTGTCTATCCCTGGGAGAAATGTTTACCTCCCATTTACGAACACTTATCTTCCCTTGTCCCCTCTACTATCTACTCATGTTACATGATTGCGCGAGCCATTTAACTATCATGGCATCACTGAATGGCTATCTTCCTGTCCACCCTTTTCTAACTAGACTTCTGTCCTTGGTCTCCTACACGGAAATATTTGAAACGTCTTGGGTCTACCTATCTTAAACCATTTGGTTGCTTTTGCCTACTTGCGTGTTTTTCTGCTGCTGACCTGTCACTTGATTTCCTCTTCCATTTATGTCTATCTCTCTTTACTCTATTTTTTTTACGTCCTCCCCTCATCACTTTGTATCATGGTTTCTCCATATTTCTTCTTTTCTCACTGTCATTCTTCAGTACTCCGTGTCTGTATCATGTTCCTGTGCCTTCTCACTTCTCTTTTCTTCTTTGTCCCTTTCTTTTGGCTTCTCAATGTCCGTTCCCTCTCTGGAACCTCTCTTTGTGTTACCTCCTTTTCTTTCCTTCTCCACAACACTCTGTTGTCTCCCCGTGTCTGAATTTCTTCTGTACATGTTCGGTGAGGGTTACCCTCAATGGTCTCATTTGTAGTCTGGAAAACGCCGCACTTAACTTTTCATATGTTTTTCGTTCCCTCCCTGGGACGTTCAACACATTTCTTTTCTCTTCATTCCCTCTTAGAAGCTCTATATAAATTCATGCTATTCTCCCTATGACCTTTCGATTACCTCGAATTTCTAAATTTCCTCTTTTTTTTTGTTTTTCTTCTCTTCATGTATGTCGGAGAAAAAAATATGATTTCTCCCCAAAATCTTCACAAGACTCCGGCCACTGCAGCGAAATCTCTCTCCTCACTTCCATTTTTCTCTCTTTGCCATTTTCTCCATGGCTTCTCACTTCTACATTCGTTCCTTCTAGAACTATCACTTCTATATGTCTGTGCCATCCTTCCTGTGGCTTCTCAATACTCCCATCATTTCTCCATGGCTCTCATCTCTTATCCATTTCCCTATGGTTCTCTATTGTGTTCGATGGAGAATGACTCCACTAAGAGTCTCCCCACGACTTAGCTAACGCCGCCATTTTTATTCCTCTTCTTCCATCGTTTATCCGCTTCTGACAATTCCCTCCATCTAATCTGACTCGTTATCTCCGCATAACGTCTCCACGTTTCTGCCCTGTTCTTAAGTATTCCATCCAGGCTGTATATTGGGTACTCGCGTTCTCTACTTTTATTTCTATATTTTCTCCCCTCCTTGATTCTTTTACTATTCTCTCGTCTTCTGTAACTCCTTTTGTGTCGGTGAATATCGTCACTCTCCTCAGATACTACACTGTATGAGTCAGTCGACACCGATTCTGAAGACCATCTCCATCTACTGCTATGATCTGCTTCATTAACCGTCTGTCGACTTCTCCTCCTGGTCGATCTAATCTCTTCCTCTTCTTTGCAATCTTTCTTCCTTGTGTCCTTCACACCCTCCAACATTTCGATTCAAGTTTGTGATTATATTTTTCCCTTTTTGATAGGTCTGTATCAAACTTTACTTCCAGCAATTTCCGCACCTTCTTTGTTGATAAGGTGTTGAGGTCGGCTCATCTTAGTATGCCTTTTATTGCTTTCTTCAACTCATTTACGCTTGGTAAGTCGTTTGTCGCAAAATTGGTTTCACGTCATTGCAAATGGGTTCAGTTAGATTTATAAACCCATCTACGATCGAGTGACCGCTTTCAAAATGGCGGCGTATCAGCGAAATGTATATCGGACAGAGGGAATCGCCAACGATAAATAAAAACGAAGGGAATCCGTATGAAAAGGATTTTACATTTCAGTACAGGGAAGGATGATGTATAACTGCATATAAGATGGAACGGTAGGAAGTTCTCATTTACGGAGATATATGCGTATTTCGGCTGCCCACAGTTACGCTAAAAGCATGTAAACCCACTTCTGTTCTAAATATTAAAATCAACAAATAACAGTTTGGGAATTTACATGGATAGGAAGATAGAGTTTTATCAGCTGTATAAAACTAGATAAGATGGAACAATATGGATATTATATATGCCGAGAATGATAAAGGCAAAATTTCAGTCGACGCACAGATCGGCCGAAATCACTGTTCGGGAAGGATTTTTCAGGTTAGGTTTAGGCTGTGACGTCGGTACTCTCCGATACGTCCGCGCTTTGCGTATAAGTAGCGGATCGGTAAACTGAGAGAGATACACAACGAAAGAGGTTTGAGCCAGACTGGAGGCAGAGTTTCGCCACTATCCATGAATTGTGAGCGGATCGCCAGAAACATTTTTAAGTCCAGTATCTGAGGTCTGAGGGTAAGCGAAATTATGATAACTACCGTGTATAATATTTGTTATTTCAGGTTCATATAGAATTCACAAAATATGCCTGTATAATAGTCATTGATATAATGTATTGTATTTTTAATATGATCTAACATGTACATTGTGGATGATTGTTGCTTGTACAAAAATTAATCACAAATAGCCCCACAGCCTAATGAAGATATATTTATCATATTGCTTTATCGCTTACGAAGATAAAGGCAGTCCCATGGCAGAGATTGTCATAGGGAAATGAAGTGTTAGAAACTTCATCATGGAAGATCCCAGTTACGAGGCTAAGGTGACTAGTCCCCTTCCTCGCTGCCTTTGCCTTCCCTAGTTCGAGCGCACAACTTTGTACCCATTTACAGCTGGTAAACTGGAGTGTTCTACAGCCAGTTTCAGTAGAAAGCAACCTGATCACATGGTCACTCACTTTATTTATTTTATGTATTAATTTTGGGTAGTTGCTAAGATAGCATCAGTATTTGAATTTGTACTGGATATGAATGATTTGGAAGGATCAAGTTATAGCATATGAAGGGATGTATAGGAGCGGAATAAACCAGATGATGTTTATTACTGATATGTTAATATTAATTCTATATCATTGAATTGAGGTTACTTGCTATGACTGTATAACTTTGACACCTGATGACTGACTTGTCTGACTTATGTGCTAGTCAGTTACACTTAATTGAAATGTTAATATTAATGCTATATCACTGAAATGATGTCCTTGCTTACTATGATTGTATAACGGTGACATCTGATGACTGACTGGTCTGACATCTGTGCTAGTCAGCTACAAGTCTAGCCAGATACTAGCCAAGGCTGATATGTTGCAGGTTCCATGAAATAACTCAAATGTCGTGGAATATTCTAATCCACATATATAAATTATCAAGTAAATATAAAGCCTAATAAATACATATAATAAATAAAGGAAGAAGAATGGTAAAGAACAGTGCTGTCACAATGACTGTACTCGAAATCCCCTTGTTTTCTACTGCGTATGCAAATTGTAACGTTTCACGTTGATATTAAAGGCCTTCTGCAACATACACGCGTTTCCCAAACACACAATAAAATGTGCTGCCTTTCTAAGAAAAACCTTGAAATATGCAAGTTGACCTAAATTTTAAATTCCATTCATGTCTTTTTCTACACTATGTTACCAAGATCAAAAGACAGATGGACAAAAGGATAGCGAGAAGGGAGAGGCAGAAAGCCGAACACTAAACACGCTTCGCGCGATACACAAATGCTGCCATCACGCGTGTAAGACTACATGCACTAACTTTTTTTCAGACGGACAGTGATAAAATACATTACCCATCCCAGAGTTAGGTTTATAAATCCTGAAAAACTCTTATTAGAAAAGATAACATTAGATGGGTTTACGGTTGAAAACATAACAGTACCCAGACAGCACATCTTCGAAACAGGAGGTAGAAAATACATATTTTGAACGCAGCCACGTAGCTCTTTTAAATTTGGATATTTGGGTTCCTTAGGGCTTGCTGACAAAGAATATGTAAAACGTTACGCAAATAGTCCAGGAATTAATAAATTATAACCAAAATAAAATAGTGGGGATGCCTGACAGCATGGAATCATTTCTGCTCATAAACTTTTTTTATAACGTGTTTGAAAAAAATCTTACGTTACAGAATTAGCCTACCATGTAAACTCCAAATTGATTGGAGCGCAACAAATGAAAGACTAACCACGATTGGTCGGGCTATAAATACTATCTTTCGTTGTTAGGGGAGACGTGAAAAGGTAACATTTTTTCAAACACTTGTCGAAACGTGGCCTCATTGGCTAGACTCGCTGATATACTCACTTAGGAGCGTTAGTTCGAGACCACTAGTGCAAATAATCTTGATAAAGCAACAGTGCGTTGAAGCCAGCTCATATTTGTGTTAAATAAAAGCCTGGAACATAAGCAGATGGGAATTTGTGCCAGTAATTGTGCCAGAATTCATTGCTAATCAACGTATCTGTGTTTATTTCCATGAAATTGTGGTAAGCTTGAACCATTCAGTATCTTTTAATGAAAATTGAATGTAAATTGTTAATTTATGCCTGTATATATATGTGTAGTTCAGTGGCAAACAGGAGATAAAGCCTATAATGCTCCAGCCTGAACAGAGGGTGTCGGAGGGAAGTAAAACGGCATGGAATGGCCAAATAGTACACTGACACCTGGATGATTGATTAGACAGAAATAATGCTGGAAGTGCAGAGGCGTGGTAACCATTAAGGAGGTAAATACTGGTATAAAGTATTTCAGATGAAGCTGACAGTTGGCCTAACGCTCTGAACTCAATGTTTGTGTTGTATTGTGCTCAGTGTAGAACTAGAGTATCAATTAGTTATGAAGTAGAAGGTACATCCTTCTTGTTTACAGGGACCGTGGTCTTGATGGTACTGAGCAGCACCTGGTCAGAGCTTTGCTGAATCCAGAGTCGGACAGCATACTCCTTGGTCTTTTTAGCTATCAGTGAGTTGTCTCCAGAGCCCAGGGGAGAATTCGAGCAGAGGAGTCCTTTCCTGCCGCCATCACGCAAGATAAGCTGATTTGGCCAGCTGAGCTCAACATTATGTCCCCTCATCTTGAAATGACTGTGTAAAAATAACATTCAGAGGGGAATTTAATTGTCTTAATATCAGGAACTGAGAACATCTCCAATACTAGTCCCAAAAGACAAACTATTGAAGTCATGATGACAAATACCAACAGAGCTTGAACAAAACAAAACCAGTATTACCTCATATTACCACTACACAACTGACACACATAGGATATTTTAATAATATATGTCACTACAATATTCATATTGATAAAGTCTGTACATATACTTGTAATTAAAATTGATTGTGATTCCTGGTTCCTTTGTATTTGAATCAGGACACATATACCTTTATGATAACCATGAATACATATTGTTATTTGAAAAGTTATCAGTGACTCCTTAAGATATTCTCATAGAGTGTTATATGTATGTGAGTGTCACAGTGTTGTCAAGAGTAGTGGATTAAATTAAATTGTTTATCTGTCTGTTGTTGTGACTTACACTTCATCATACACATACCCTAGACACATAACGTAGTCATCACACTATTCCAGAATAATTCTGACTGAGATATATAGATATGTGGTAGCAAGTAAGGTTATCTATAATACACTACTCTTAATAGATATAGATACCTTCACAGCTGATCTCAGTCAGTACACTAAGTCCCCTATAAATATTTATAACATCCCACTTCACCACATCAAACCAGACTGTCCAGTATCAGAAGCCGGTGCAGTTCATCCGAGGCAATCCCACAAAAGTGCAGGACCCCAAAGAGTGAACTTCAACTGGTCATTGGCATCCCTACTGTTGGGCCTACCAAGTCTGATATCAGCAAAGGACAGTTTCAGCAGTACCAAGTTGGAAAGATAAGTGTCCTGTTTGACACTGACCACCTATACATGTGAAACAGCCAATAGTTCAAAACAATAATTAACCATACAGAAACTCAGTCAACTGATGACAGTTATCCTTAAATTCAAAGGCCTAATAACAGTGATTTCAGTAACTTTATTATTTAAGATCTTGAAGTCTAAACAGACAATAATAGTAATTGTGTGAATATTTTTATATATATGTATATACTCTTTTCCAACTAGTAGAAATAGAATATTAGTGTAATTATTAAACTATTTTAACTGTACCTGAGGATTTATTCACTTTTTCCATTTGTGGTTTCAGTGAATGTTCATTTTATTATCCCCTAGAATATAAGTAATCATAAGATAGTCATAGGGAGGAGACACCTTAAATCCTGGTACTACTTCTTACCAACTGGGCCAGGGTTTTTACAGTCTGACTATTTTTATGATAACAATACACCAGTGCTTATTTCTAAGACTGGGGTATTACTTGTAAGGTCAGAACTCTTTACTGGCATACTCTTACATAATATATACTTTTAAATAACCTCCCGCTACAGTGGGGGCTCGTCTGCGGGATATATCTTTGATATTCCTGAGCCATCTTTCTATTTCTGCTGTGTAGGAATTTTCTTTTTTGAACAATTTTTTTTTTGGAAAGAGTAAACATAATAGGAAATAATTATATTTTTTGTAGGAGTACCATTGAGTACAGATAAGACAGCTGTTTCATATATGGTGAAGTCAGTTTAATTAACTTTAATTTTAAATAAGTTAATTATATTGTAGTAAATTAGTTTGAGTAAGATCGCTTGCCCTACTAGACTACAGATACATCATGGCTGACTTGGTCAAATTTAGGTCTGCTACACTGCAGGTGGGAAAAGAGCTTGGCATGGATGGTGACGCTCTGATCCGGTATGTCACGACGGAATGTGAAAAGTACACCGAGAGAGAAGCAAAGCAATTGGAAGCAGAAAGAGAAGCCAAGAAATTGGAAGCAGAAAGAGAAGCCAAGAAATTGGAAGCAGAAAGAGAAGCCAAGAAATTGGAAGCAGAAAGAGAAGCCAAGAAATTAGAAGCTGAGAGAGAAGAAAGGAGGTTACAAGCAGAGAGAGACCATGAGCTGAAAATGAGACAGCTTGATCTTGAACTTCAGGCTGGGACTATCACCCATGGTAATAGCTCACCTCATTCTGCGAATAGCTCTTTTCAGAACACAGCAAATGGGGCCATGAACTTCCACCTAGATCCATTTGTTGAAAAGGAGGACGCAATTGAGTCGTACCTGGATAGGTATGAAAGGCTAGCCTCTACATATGGACTGGAAAAGGAAAAATGGAGTCTAAAGTTATCCCAGGGATTGAGAGGTATTGCATATGATGTGTTTCTGAAACTCCCCAAAGAAGATCAGGAAAATTATGAAATACTAAAGCAAGCCTTACTGATCCGGTATGAAAAGAACTCTGAGGCATATAGGAAGAAATTTAGAACTTCTAAACCTCTACCTGGAGAAACATATAACCAGTTCTCAGCTAGGCTAGAAACGTATTTGTTGAAATGGAGTAGTTTAGGTAAGTATCAGAAAACCTACGAGGATCTGAAAGAAATGGTTATGTTAGAGCAAGTGAAAGATTCCATGTCTCCAGAAATGAGGAAATTCCTTATGGAACAAGGAGCAGAGAGGCTGGAAGACATTTTGAAATGTGCAGAGAGATACCAAGCAGCTCAAGCTGAATTGGTAGGAACAAAAAGGAAGCAGGTAGAAGGATATAAGCCACCACCGCAGAATACCCAGTTTGACCAGAAGGATCATCCATACAGAAAGAAACATAGATTTGATAATAAGGACAAGAACCCTCAGACTCAGGAAAAGAAACCCTACAAACAGGGAGATAAGTGGTGCAAATTTTGTAAGATGAGCAACCACAACACTGATGAATGTGGGAGGAAAAAACCCCTTCATCATGCTGCATGTCTACAGGTGAGGACTTCTGTTAGGAAGGAACTGACTGTGAGTCAGAATAGCCTCCATCACCCACCTACCCAGGAGATAGTGACTGTGAATGGCAAACAAGTCACAGGAATGTATGACACAGGTTTGTCCTATGACGCAGTCGTGTGTGCATCTCTGGTGTGCCCTGAACAAATCACCACAGAAACAGTAGAGATTCAAGGGCCACTAAAAGGAACATCACCCCTTACTTTACCCATAGCAAAGATTCATGTCAGTTGTCGCTATGTGGAAGGGGAGATAAATGCAGCTGTGATAGATGATCCCTTTTACCCCCTAATGTTGGGGCGTAAATATGTTTTCTTAGGAGACCCTGTAAAACCTATGGTTATGGCAGGAATCCAGACCAAGGCGGACTCCAGGAACATAGAGAGGGACACCAACGAAAAATTTCATTCAACTGAAATGAAACGGGCTCAAGAAGCAGACAGCACGTTGAAGCCTTGTTTTGGCAAATTATCAAAAACACATAAAGCTCCAAGGAAAGGACATTTCTATATGGAACATGGACTCTTGTACAGGAAAGCTGGAAGAGGGACGAAAAGTCATGGTCAAATCGTTGTACCATCCACCTATAGGAATAAGGTTATAGGCTGGGGACACATATCAACTTTGAGTGAACACCTGGGTAATGGTGCCACAAAACAAAGAATAGCCACCCAGTTCTACTGGCCAGGTATTACGGAAGACATAAATCAGTATGTAAATTCCTGTCCAGAGTGCACCTATGTAGATTCAGAAAGTCGACGGAAGAGTCTTCATCAAAAATCTACAAGCAAACCAGCAATCAGGGGTACTCCCGAGATTTGCACGGGAGGGGAAAGGAAACATCCCACACAGGTTCAATTGCAGTCTGAACCCCATGCGCTGGAAAAAAGGAACAAATCATGTAGCGAAAATCAAAAACCTACGGATTTGCGAGGGAAAACCACATCCAACTATCAACGAAAAGAGGGCGGTAAACTTCATGGGAAACCTACCGACCCCGTTTCACCAGCAGTAAGAGCCTGGATGAAAAGCCGAACCGGAAGGAGAGAGATAGTAAAGGATGAATATATTATTGGAAAACAGAATGTGGGCGCAGATTTTCTTAGTCGCCATCCCACAGAGCTTGAGGAGGATAGAAAGAAGGAAAACTAACCTCGGAATGGTCGATTTGCAATTGTCTTGTACCCAATAGTTAAGCTAGATATCATCCAGCTTAAAATATGGGGGAGCTATGTCGCAAAATTGGTTTCAAGTCATTGCAAATGGGTTCAGTTAGATTTATAAACCCATCTACGATCGAGTGACCGCTTTCAAAATGGCGGCGTATCAGCGAAATGTGTATCGGACAGAGGAAATCGCCAACGATAAATAAAAACGAAGGGAATCCGTATGAAAAGGATTTTACATTTCAGTACAGGGAAGGATGGTGTATAACTGCATATAAGATGGAACGGTAGGAAGTTCTCATTTACGGAGATATATGCGTATTTCGGCTGCCCACAGTTACGCTAAAAGCATGTAAACCCACTTCTGTTCTAAATATTAAAATCAACAAATAACAGTTTGGGAATTTACATGGATAGGAAGATAGAGTTTTATCAGCTGTATAAAACTAGATAAGATGGAACAATATGGATATTATATATGCCGAGAATGAT